>JANFCV010000168.1:600000-1040694 GCA_024500475.1 Phthorimaea operculella
GAGAACCACCAGCTGAAGCGGCAGCTAGCCGACGCCTGCGAGCGAGTGGCCAAGACCAACAAGGTACTCTATGTAAGAGAAGTTTGTTGTAATATGTGCGGTGTGGTTTCATTCAGCTTTCGCACGGAGAACTTAGTCCAATGATCATCATCCTCACACCAGCCTGTGGCCTGTGGAAGTCCTTAGTCCAATAAGAAGTTCTTTTTTATCTGCAGCACCCCATTAATTCATTTACACGAAACATTAACTTTTCAAGCACTCGCGATTACGTTTTTTAGGTAAATCGCTTATTTACCTAAAAAACTATTGCAATAAGACCCGTTAAGTAACTATTATGTATTAACTTTTCATTCGCATTTCCTCTTTTGTGTTTGCTGTAACGCTTTTAGCAATCTACTCACTTATAGTGCAAGCTAAACTAAAATTAAAGTTATTAGTGAAAAATCATATTAGATTAGCAGTTGTAGGTACTAAGCCTATGCTTCCAAAAATCGAAAACAATTCTAGGTTCTTTGATACAAATAGATCCGACACGAATGATATTCTAGTAACAAAAAGCTAAAAAACAAATACAGCTTTCAAAATTCAAAGCTCTAAAGTTAGAATAAGTCTTCAAGAGATATTGCTCTCTTCTTGTAGGTTTAACATGTTGTCAAATATTTTGTTTATTCCAGTTGGAAGAGGAAGTAGAAAAGGTCCGCACGGCGCACGAAGAGCTGGTCGGCTCGTGTGAGCGGCGCGAGCGACTCGAGCGAGCAGCGCGAGTCAGGCTGCAGGCGGACTGTCGAAGACTGCACGAGCTGAACCGCGCGCTCAAGCAACAGGTAAACAACACACGAGCAGGGTGAGCAGAGCGAGCAGCGCGAGTCAGGCTGCAGGCGGACTGTCGAAGACTGCACGAGCTGAACCGCGCGCTCAAGCAACAGGTAAACAACACACGAGCAGGGTGAGCAGAGCGAGCAGCGCGAGTCAATCTGCAGGCGGACTGTCGCAGGCTGCACGAGCTGAACCGCGCGCTCAAGCAACAGGTAAACAACACACGAGCAGGGTGAGCAGAGCGAGCAGCGCGAGTCAGGCTGCAGGCGGACTGTCGCCGGCTGCACGAGCTGAACCGCGCGCTCAAGCAACAGGTAAACAACACACGAGCAGGGTGAGCAGAGCGAGCAGCGCGAGTCAATCTGCAGGCGGACTGTCGCAGGCTGCACGAGCTAATCGATATGTTTGAGCTATTACACGAGTTAGGACAGATGTTATTGATTTTTTCCCCTTATTAATTTCTGACAGGTTTATTCTACATATGTCAATTGCTTCTACTTATGTTTTTGAACAAGTTTCAGTATGGTATCATCGCCGAAACCACGTTGCTCAAACAGAACAAAAAAGTGATGCTCAATAGAAAATTACATACCTCGATCGACCAACTAGATTCGACCAAAATATTTTATGATCGCCGGAGTTTGGCCTCATTGTAAAAAATTATCATAATCACCTCAAGAAGACATAGTAAAATCACCTAGCAAGGATGTAAACAATCTAATATAAATAAAAATAAGATGGTGTATCGACCGGGGCTCGAACCCGGGCCGCATGGCTCAACGCCCCCCCGCTCTGTCACAGATTAGCATTGGTATAATTCGATATTGTTTCAGGTCGAACTACTGTCGCAAGGCGTGCGTACAGACAGCGACAATAACGCCGAAGCATTACGCAAAGAACTGCAGAACAGAGAGATGCTCATCGCGCAACTCATCACACAGAGTGAGTTAAAGCATTTGTACTTATTACGGCTAAACGTCAGCCTAGTGGCGCCCTCAAACAGGAATAATCCCTGGCTGAACACTCTAGTCATCTAGAAACCAACATATGAATTACCGACAATAACTAACCACATTTTTTTTTAATCTATTCAAATAGATAAGAACTGGTATCTATGAAATTTCGGCATACATGTGCGAAACTCGGCAACTAATGCGCATAGTTTTTCAAAGGTTTTACTGATTCTATAGTAAATTGTATACGCGGGAAGAAAGGAACCGATTACTAACGGGGCTGTAGCCCAATATTAATTTCAGTTTCATGGAGTTTTCGGCACACCGTCCCTTACCTTATGTTTCACAGTTTCATTAACTTTCAGACAAGGAGTTGGCGTGTGCGAAAGAGAGGCAAGAGATAGAGATGGCTGCGCAGCGCGCGACGTTGCAGGAACAACGAACACATATAGATATACTCGATACAGCATTAACAAACGCACAAGCTAATGTCGTGCGTTTGGAAGAAGAGGTGAGTAGTGTGGGAAAGAGAGGCAAGAGATCTTAGAGTACATATAAGCAAGCTATACAGTGCGCATTAGACCCTGCCGCGTACTGTCAAAGCGTAAGCAGTTGCACACGTCAAATGTATGAGAAGTTATAGAGGTTAAGTAGTGCTGTCACTGTCGTTTTGCTACTGACAGACAGAGAGGGTGCGCCCAGACGTTTTCCCAGACTACTGCCACCAATTCCTACTTTTTACGCGCACTCTATAGCTTGCTTATATATACTCTAAGCTAGAGATAGAAATGGCTGCGCAGCGAGCTACATTGCAGGAACAACGCACACATATAGACATACTGGACACAGCATTGATAAACGCACAAGCTAATGTCGTGCGTTTGGAAGAAGAGGTGAGTAGTGTTAGAAAGAGAGGCAAGAGATAGAGATGGCTGCGCAGCGAGCGACGTTGCAGGAACAACGCACACATATTGACATACTGGACACAGCGTTAACAAACGCACAAGCTAATGTCGTGCGTTTGGAAGAAGAGGTGAGTAGTGTTAGAAAGAGAGGCAAGAGATAGAGATGGCTGCGCAGCGAGCGACGTTGCAGGAACAACGCACACATATTGACATACTGGACACAGCGTTAACAAACGCACAAGCTAATGTCGTGCGTTTAGAAGAAGAGGTGAGGACATGAATTTCATCTTATTGTCTAGCAGTTTTGAAATCCTCCCATGGGGTGGTCCACAAATTTTAAAACTTCCTCACCTCACGTTGTATGGAAGTAACACTCTTTTAGTATGAAAGATACCTAACGCATGATAGGTGTGGATTTACTTGAGTTGAGATTGCTATATCCACTGTATGTCGGCGTAGCCGGCCTTGGGTTGCTTGTGCAATAGTCCGGCAAGTTCGCGCGTGATCTACCTTAGGGTTCCCTTCCCGTCTGTCACGGCGGGGGGGCGAGATATCCCTGGCAGCGGGAAGTGTAGCGGGGAAGGGATGTCGTGCTAACGTTTGTACCCCGCAGGAAGGTCACGCGAAGTTGTCGAACAAGTGGTCCTGTAGGCCCAGTTTTATCTTGCAAAATTTATACCTTTGGTCAAAGAAATAATGTTTTTTTCCCAGTGTCGCCACGCGAGCGGTTACGTGGAGCGAGTGATGGGTCTACAGCGAGCCCTGGCCTCCATCCAACAAGCGTCCGACCGCCGGGAGCTTACGGAGAGGAAACTGCGCGCGCAGCTTGAGAAGGAACTGCAGACCCTTAGGTACGCAAACACACACACACACACACACAGGGACAATGTAACAGAGAGTGATGGGTCTACAGCGAGCCCTGGCCTCCATCCAACAAGCGTCCGACCGCCGGGAGCTTACGGAGAGAAAACTGCGCGCGCAGCTTGAGAAGGAACTGCAGACCCTTAGGTACGCGCACACACACACACACACACACACAGGGACAATGTAACAGAGAGTGATGGGTCTACAGCGAGCCCTGGCCTCCATCCAACAAGCGTCCGACCGCCGGGAACTTACGGAGAGAAAATTGCGCGCGCAGCTTGAGAAGGAACTGCAGACCCTTAGGTACGCACACACACAGGTACAATGTAACAGAGAGTGATGGGTCTACAAAGAGCCCTGGCGTCCATCCAACAAGCGTCCGACCGCCGCGAGCTTACGGAGAGAAAACTACGCGCGCAGCTTGAGAAGGAACTGCAGACACTTAGGTACGCACACACACACAGGTACAATGTAACAGAGAGTGATGGGTCTACAAAGAGCCCTGGCCTCCATCCAACAAGCGTCCGACCGCCGGGAGCTTACGGAGAGAAAACTGCGCGCGCAGCTTGAGAAGGAACTGCAGACCCTTAGGTACGCACACACATACACACACACAGGGACAATGTAACAGAGAGTGATGGGTCTACAGCGAGCCCTGGCCTCCATCCAACAAGCGTCCGACCGCCGCGAACTTACGGAGAGAAAACTGCGCGCGCAGCTTGAGAAGGAACTGCAGACCCTTAGGTACGCACACACACAGGTACAATGTAACAGAGAGTGATGGGTCTACAGCGAGCCCTGGCTTCCATACAACAAGCGTCCGACCGCCGCGAACTTACGGAGCGGAAACTGCGCGCGCAGCTTGAGAAGGAACTGCAGACCCTTAGGTACTGTTACAAAAGTATTTTGTAATAAATAAAAATAAGGATATCCCTTTTCACAAGTTTATTATTATATTATGAGAAGAAATCACAAGATTCACTACTTACAAATTTAACATATGGAAATTTGACACGCGCCCGTTTCAGGGTTAATTACCAATTTAACATATTATTTTCCTGAAGTGTCGGATTAAGGGTTTAAATCTTCTTAACTATATTTTAACATAAACAATTGATTGATACCTAAGATTGCCAGCTAGACTCAGTAGGTATACTGTAAGGGGTCGGGTTGACAAGGTAAATTTAGCCCTTGTTCGGTAAAATTACTTTAGAAATTTAAATCATTTAAGTTAGTTTAAGAAAAGGGCGCCACCAGTCACGACCTGACTGGAACGAAGAAAATAAAACAATCCTACTTGTTTTGGAGAAGGCCGCCAGCGGAACCTATCACGGACCTGACTCGGACTCGTTGAATGTTGGGTGACCTGGTGTGGGACGTTTGTAGCCCTCACATAGAGAATGCCCTCACCGTGAACCTCCTGAAAGGGATAGCATGGAACACAAGCTGTAGCATGACATTCATACAAACCCATGATTGAAAATATTATCATGGCGGTCTATGACACAGCAGTTTTGATAAAAATGATAATAAGCAAAAACACTTAAAATGATATGTGCCAAATTTTGAATCAACAAATGCGATTAGCTTGTGCTGTGCGACGATGTAAAAACATGGAGGGTGTGCAAGATAGCTTTTCAAAATTGCATGTGGTACATAACCTAACTTATGCAAGGTGGAAATCTACTTTGAAATAATTAGCAGTTACTTAATAACATGAATAGATACCTTTCGGAGGATGAAAGAAAATCTCGTCCACGACGACTAAAAGCGACGAGGTGTGCGCGAGCGCTGATTTACATAGAATCGAGTTTATATCTGAAATAAAAGTACACGATGACGTGGGAAAGTAGAAAAGGCACATTTATGTGTGAAATCAAAATGACAACTTACCAGTGGCAAATATATATTGCCGTGCATGCAAAGCACAAGGCCCGCCCGTTGCCACGTTCGGTGGAAAAATTAAAAGAATCCAAATCTGAAAAATAAACACTGAGATTGACGTGGGAAATATGGGAAAAGCACTTTCAAGTGTAAATCTGAATATTAACTCACCGAATATACGATAGAAACAAATTAAATTTGGGTCCTTGCACGGACCGTTTTCGTAAAAGTGACGAAACAGCGTCACTCGTCTCACATTAAGAAATGTTGCCTACATAACAAAAATCCACCAAATTGTGAATTACAAATTCACTCAAACTTTAACGGTATTCTTGCTGGACACCACGGAAAAAATAAGAATATCTATCCATGTTATCAACAAAACTGAAGTATTCTAGATAATCAATAGAACTAATCAATTCGAACTCAAATGAATTAAAAAAAATGTAAAATCTTCTGCAAAAGAGAAGAGGAATTATAAGTGGAAAATGGCAACACTTAGCGATCTGTCAAACGAAGATACGGACGCGTTCAAAAATTTGATAACTAGCTGGCAAACGATGCGTTCAAATTTTAAAATAACAGTTATTGTAAAATAACTACGTAACAATACCCCCCTACCCACAAGAATTTTCCAAGAAAAAGGAAAATTCGAGCTGGCCCTCCAGCTCATTTAAACATAAACCAGAGAAAATACCAGTCGATAAAAAAAAAACAAACCAAAACAAAACCAGACAAACACGTCTCAACCTACCTTAAAGGAAAAAAGAACAAACAAACAAACGACCTTCAAAATATCAGTTAATATAAAAGGTTACATCTATAGTATAATTAAACAACTACCTGTATTTTAGTTACAAAATTGCTATATGGCTTATTTTATATGGAGTTAGGGACCGCTCCTATTACGTTATAATGTCCGAAAATTCAAAATTTGTGTCTTCTATAAGGCTTATTTTTATACGGAGTTAGGGACCGCTCCTATTATGATATTTGTTTGAAAATTTAAAGTGAGTGTCTTCTATGAGGCTTATTTTTATACGGAGTTAGGGACCGCTCCTACTACGATATATGATTGAAAGTTCAAAATTGTTAAAAGTTTGTGTCTTTCTATAAGGCTTGTTTTTGACGGAGTTAGAGACCGCTCCAAAAGTGACGCAAACTTAATTGAAGCTACTAAATTATAAAAATATATCAAAGAGTTATTGTCTAGCTATAAGGCTTATTTTTGAAAGGAGTTAGTGACCGCTCCTAAAGCGACAAAAACTTAACTATAGATAATATATAATAAAACATTATAACAAAGAGTTATTGTCTATCTATAAGGCTTATTTTTGGAAGGAGTTAGTGACCGCTCCTGAAGCAACAAAAACTCAGCTAAGCTAAACAAGGGAAATAGAATAACGACACAGATGGCTACTACTTAGCCTACTAAACTAACCTATCCTATGAAAAAGGGAAAAGAAAAAAAATTTATGCCTTCAACAGTGATTCCAAACCAAAATACGAAACCAACAACCAGGACAGATCTTCTCATTCCATAATATTCTCTACAGTCCAGGTGATACACTTCCTTCCTTCTTTAACAAATACTCTTCTGCCAGTAACCAAACCCAAAATAGCCAAACGTCAGGACAGATGTTACAAACCAAAATACTCTCTGCAGTCCGGACGAGTATGAAACAGTCCACCTAAATCAGTGGAAAAGGGGAAAAGAAATACCTACTTTTTTTTTTAAGCAGTCTTTAAATCTTTCACGTGCCAACGGCCTAAAGGCTTATTGCTGGAAACATCTATCAACTCGTACACCAGTGGACTCAATTTCTTAACGACCCTGCACTTTTGAAATTTTGGCGCAAGTTTTGCAGTAAAAAACTTTGACGCATCGCTTAATGGGAAGGTCCTTTTCCACACAACATCTCCAATATCGAATTCTAGATGCCTACGCGAGCTATTATAAAACCTTCTACTCCTAAAATGGGCCTTTTTTAACGCATCCTGAACTTTAGGAAACGTATCCTTCAAACAACCTAGCCTTGATGCAAATTCATCACGCGAGCTACAGGATAAAACCAGTTCGGATGTAGTTTGGTTACCATAAATGGAACCACACAGAACAGCCTCTCTGCCGTGGACAAGAAAATATGGGCTATAGCGTGTGGTTTCATTCACAGACGTGTTCATGGCGAACTGAATTCTAGGCAAATGAAGATCCCAGGAACGATGGTCATTCTGTACGAGGATGGAAAGAGCTGTGACAAGAGTGCGATTATAACGTTCGACTGTATTTACCTGTGGACAATATTTGGGAGTAAAATGCACTTGTGGGATGTTGTATTTCGCAAATAAAGCTTGGAGCTCACTACCGGTGAATTGCGTACCGTTATCCAATACCACCGTACGTGGGACCCCATGCGTGAGAAACACATCATTCTCCAAGTGTTTGACAATATTTTTCCCAGTTGCTCGACGTAAAGGAAAAATCAAGCAATATTTGTAAAACAACAGACCACTACAAGGATGAAAGTAAAACCCGAACGAGAACGGGGCATCGGCCCTACCAAATCGACACTGATGGTCTCAAAGGTCTGGTACAGACTTTTGATCACCCATGAATCCGGGAGTGGAGTCTTGAGAACCTTTGTACGCAGAGCAAATATCACAATTTTTAACAAACTTGACGACATCCTGATACATTTTCGGCCAGAAATAGCGCAAAGCCAAGCGCCTGTATGTCTTAAAGACTCCAAAGTGCGGCGCTAAATCACCGCCGTGTTGTTCCTGCAAAATTACATCACGAGCGTTTGCAGGGACTACTTCCTTCCAATTATAACCACTATCTGTATTTGTGGTTTTCGAAAACCGAAATAATTTGTCCTCTTTAATCAGAAAGTTTGGACACGATTGGGGAAACTGTTTACACCTGTTCACAATCCTGTTATACCAGGGATCACCTTGAGCTTTACGTATCTCCAAAACTGGTACAGCACGCGAAAGTGCGTCAGGAACCACATTATCCTTACCTTTGCGATGTTCTATAACAAAGTCATAAGGTGACAAGCGACAGCAGCATCTGGCCAAACGACCTGAGGGATTACTGAGATTAAAAAACCATTTGAGGCTTGAATGATCTGTAACAACTTTAAAACGTAACCCTCCTTCTAAATATGGACGAAAATGTTCCACCGCATACACCACGGCCAGGGCTTCTCTTTCCGTTACTGAATAATTACGCTCAGCTTTATTCAGAGAACGACTCGCAAACGCTACAGGGTGCTCTACACCGTCATCCGATAGTTGAGTCAAAGTTCCTGCTATTCCGTAGTTGGAGGCATCACAATGGACGGAAAATGGTTTCTGGAAATCTGGGCAAGACAATACTGGAGCTGATACCAAAGCAGCCTTCAAATCTGTAAAGACTTTTCCGCAGCTTCCGTCCAAACAAAAGGCGGAGCTTTTTTTTTTGTGCTAGTGAGCGCGTTTAACGGTGCGGCAAGGGAACTAAAATCTTTAATAAATCGACGGTAATACGAAGCGGTACCCAAAAACATTTTAACCTCTTTACGATTAGTGGGTGTAGGGTAGTCTACAATACTTTGAACTTTGGAAGGATCCGTCCGCAAACCACGCTCATCAACAATATAGCCTAAATACTTCAGCTCTTTGCGAAAGAAACATGATTTTTTGAGATTAATGGTTAAATTCGCCATTTTCAAACGATCGCAAACTTTTTTCAATAGAGAAATGTGTTCATCAAAAGTAGAACTCACTACAATAATATCATCAAGATAGACGAATACTTTGTTTCCAAATTCTGGACCAAAAATCATGTCCATAAGACGTTGCTGAGTTGCAGGCGCCCCCTTTAGTCCAAAGCACATAACAACAAATTGGTATAAACCGCGGCCTGGAACTGTAAAAGCGGTTTTTCACGTGAAGCAGGATCCAAACCTATTTGCCAAAATGCTGATTTCAAATCGATCGATGAAAGGTATTTAGCATCTCGAAGTTGATCTAAAATATGAGAAATATATGGCAAAGGATAAGCATCGCCTTTACTCACCTCGTTCACTTTACGACTGTCCAAACAGAATCTAAGTTCATTATTCGGTTTTGGTGCGAAAAGAATCGGACTATTCCAAGCACTCGAACTTGGTTCAACCACTCCCATCTCTAACATTTCGTCTAACTGTCGATTAAGCTCCTTTAACCGTTCCGGTGACATATTATAAAATCGTTGTTTAATCGGTTGAGTATTCCCGTATCAATTTTATGTGTAAGAAGACTCGTCCGACCTAAACCTTTTTTTTCGAAGGAAATTTCCTCGAATTGGCTGATAACCTCTTCGGCCATCAAGCGCTCTGTTGTTGTCAAATTTTCAAAAGCATGGAGACATCGTATTTCCGAAATCTTTCCCAAGGGGCCCCGTGTATCCACAAGCGGCAAACCCTTAAAATTTTAGATGCTAAATCAAAAGCCTTCCAGAAATTCATGCCTAATATCATAGGCGCTTCTATGTCGGGAACTAAATGAAATTTTATTACCTTCGTAACAGAATTCATTTGAACAGGTAACAACACATACCCACGAACTTCAGATCGGGAGTTATTCGCTGTAGAAACATAAGGTACATCATGACTAGGGTGAAGCTGAGCACCTGCATGTAAAAACCTATCTCCAGCCGAACCACCTAAAACCGACAAATCCGCGCCCGAATCCAACAAGCCATAACATTCTTCATTGTATATACTCACAATGAGGAGAGGCCGTTCTTCATATTCCAAAAAATTACTTCGAACCGCAGCTACATTATAAGAGGAAAAGAAAACCCTTAAACGGTTCAGATACTCACCCCAATCCTTGGCATCAAAATTGGGATGTTGATATGAGGTGCGGTTCGATTTATCTAGTTTTTTGGGTTTGCTACCCGGGACGAAGCTTCCTTTATGCAGATGGGACAATTAGTACGGGTAAAACCTTTGTTACCGCATGAAAAACAAACCAACTCTTTGGATGGGCACTGAGTTAAAGTATGTCCGGAGATACGGCAACGCACACAAAAAACCGTACGAGAATCGATTGCTTCTACACGTGGAAGAGTATTTGATTTGAATGGCCTATACGCCAGGTCCGGAGCCAAAGTAGATTTATTAGCTTTTGAGGGTTCTTTATAATCGGCAGCTCGAGAGAGATTATATTCTACAAGCTTACACTTTTCTTTTAGATCAGATGTCGAAGAAAACTCTTCCAGTGCTAAAGCAGACGATATCTGGGGTTTGAGATTAAAGCGTATTATTTTAACCTTTTCCTCTTCTGGTATTTGATTTGTCAATAAATTGAAATAATTATGCATGACAGCTATGTACAGAGAAACTGATTCATCTGTCCCTTGGGTACGTTCCCGAATCTCACGAAGAAGACGATCGTCAAAATCAATCTGTGAATACTCCTTCAACAACAAAGACTTTAAGCTGGACCAGTCCATTAACGACGGCTTCACACTACGATACCACGTTAATGCATCGTCAACAAACAATTCGGCAGCGCCTTGGAACAGTCGTTGTTCAGAGATATTACGCGTTTCGCATAATTCTTCCAAACGCAAGAGGAAAGTTCGAATACACGAACGCCCATCATATTTTAGTTTTAATCTCTCGATCGCTTTTTCTGAGCTGCAACCACACTGCAGCACAGTTTGGTTTAAAGGAGGGTTTTCCGAGTCTTCATAAAAGAAGTTTTGAAAGTTTTGTACCGCGCGTCTAATATGGTCAAAATTTGATTTAATTTAAGGTTTATCTCAGATTTCTTGTTCTTAGTAGGTTCTGAATCAAGGACACGGGAGAATCTGTGGAAGACGTGATGTGCTATAGCGCGCAGCTTGTTGAGTGTTTTAAATGAGAGAGTTTTCTCATTCAGACTGGTAGAAAGTTCGGATAGTTTATTAGCTATAACGTCTAATTCGGCATTAGCATCACGGGTGGTTTCCGCAATCTCGTCAGCTGGTATATCACGCGCTAAATCGCGTATCTGAACACGTAACTCATCATTAGTACTTCCGGGGGTGGCATCACGAATTTCGACTTCATAAATTAATTCTTCTTTACGCAAAAGATGGTAAGCGATAGGCCGTTCCATTATCAATACAAAATAATGAACAAGCAGACGATAAACTGAGTCCGAGTCTACCTGGCAGTACAATATAACCAGAAAACTTAAATATACGTACACTAATATAATAGTGTCAAAGAGAGAATTTGAAAAATATTCAAATTAAGAGCAGTAGAATATACACTTAAGAATCAGGACACAAACAAATTTCCGAAATAAGTATTGTTTTTTTAAACATATTCAAAGAAAACCAATATACCAACGTACAAATGTCACGGTAGTGCAATATTATTACAAACACAGGTTAAATATAATTATTACTATTTTCTGGATACTAATAAACGTGTTTTTTTTTTTTAATATAAGCCGCTTAACTAAATACCGAACAAGTGCTTTGCCGTAGCTAACAAACACAGACACAACAATTTTACCAAGTCGTGGCCCCACGTTTGAGGTGACAATGTTACAAAAGTATTTTGTAATAAATAAAAATAAGGATATCCCTTTTCACAAGTTTATTATTATATTATGAGAAGAAATCACAAGATTCACTACTTACAAATTTAACATATGGAAATTTGACACGCGCCCGTTTCAGGGTTAATTACCAATTTAACATATTATTTTCCTGAAGTGTCGGATTAAGGGTTTAAATCTTCTTAACTATATTTTAACATAAACAATTGATTGATACCTAAGATTGCCAGCTAGACTCAGTAGGTATACTGTAAGGGTCGGGGTGACAAGGTAAATTTAGCACTTGTTCGGTAAAATTATTTTAGAAATTTAAATAATTTAAGTTAGTTTAATAAAAGGGCGCCACCAGTCACGACCTGACTGGAACGAAGAAAATAAAACAATCCTACTTGTTTTGGAGAAGGCCGCCAGCGGAACCTATCACCGGACCTGACTCGGACTCGTTGAATGTTGGGTGACCTGGTGTGGGACGTTTGTAGCCCTCACATAGAGAATGCCCTCACCGTGAACCTCCTGAAAGGGATAGCATGGAACACAAGCTGTAGCATGACATTCATACAAACCCATGATTGAAAATATTATCATGGCGGTCTATGACACAGCAGTTTTGATAAAAATGATAATAAGCAAAAACACTTAAAATGATATGTGCCAAATTTTGAATCAACAAATGCGATTAGCTTGTGCTGTGCGACGATGTAAAAACATGGAGGGTGTGCAAGATAGCTTTTCAAAATTGCATGTGGTACATAACCTAACTTATGCAAGGTGGAAATCTACTTTGAAATAATTAGCAGTTACTTAATAACATGAATAGATACCTTTCGGAGGATGAAAGAAAATCTCGTCCACGACGACTAAAAGCGACGAGGTGTGCGCGAGCGCTGATTTACATAGAATCGAGTTTATATCTGAAATAAAAGTACACGATGACGTGGGGAAAGTAGAAAAGGCACATTTATGTGTGAAATCAAAATGACAACTTACCAGTGGCAAATATATATTGCCGTGCATGCAAAGCACAAGGCCCGCCCGTTGCCACGTTCGGTGGAAAAATTAAAAAGAATCCAAATCTGAAAAATAAACACTGAGATTGACGTGGGGAAATATGGGAAAAGCACTTTCAAGTGTAAATCTGAATATTAACTCACCGAATATACGATAGAAACAAATTAAATTTGGGTCCTTGCACGGACCGTTTTCGTAAAAGTGACGAAACAGCGTCACTCGTCTCACATTAAGAAATGTTGCCTACATAACAAAAATCCACCAAATTGTGAATTACAAATTCACTCAAACTTTAACGGTATTCTTGCTGGACACCACGGAAAAATAAGAATATCTATCCATGTTATCAACAAAACTGAAGTATTCTAGATAATCAATAGAACTAATCAATTCGAACTCAAATGAATTAAAAAAATGTAAAATCTTCTGCAAAAGAGAAGAGGAATTATAAGTGGAAAATGGCAACACTTAGCGATCTGTCAAACGAAGATACGGACGCGTTCAAAAATTTGATAACTAGCTGGCAAACGATGCGTTCAAATTTTAAAATAACAGTTATTGTAAAATAACTACGTAACAGTACGCACACACACAGGTACAATGTAACAGAGAGTGATGGGTCTACAGCGAGCCCTGGCCTCCATCCAACAAGCGTCCGACCGCCGCGAGCTTACGGAGAGAAAACTGCGCGCGCAGCTTGAGAAGGAACTGCAGACCCTTAGGTACGCACACACACACAGGTACAATGTAACAGAGAGTGATGGGTCTACAGCGAGCCCTGGCCTCCATCCAACAAGCGTCCGACCGCCGCGAGTTTACGGAGAGAAAACTGCGCGCGCAGCTTGAGAAGGAACTGCAGACCCTTAGGTACGCACACACACACAGGGACAATGTAACAGAGAGTGATGGGTCTACAAAGAGCCCTGGCCTCCATCCAACAAGCGTCCGACCGCCGCGAACTTACGGAGCGGAAACTGCGCGCGCAGCTTGAGAAGGAACTGCAGACCCTTAGGTACGCACACACACAGGTACAATGTAACAGAGAGTGATGGGTCTACAGCGAGCCCTGGCCTCCATCCAACAAGCGTCCGACCGCCGCGAGCTTACGGAGAGGAAATTGCGCGCGCAGCTTGAGAAGGAACTACAGACACTTAGGTACACACACACACAGGGACAATGTAACAGAGAGTGATGGGTCTACAGCGAGCCCTGGCCTCCATCCAACAAGCGTCCGACCGCCGCGAACTTACGGAGAGAAAACTGCGCGCGCAGCTTGAGAAGGAACTGCAGACCCTTAGGTACGCACGCACACACACATACAGGGTCAATTATTGGGTGAAATTATATAGGGTGAAATTTTAATACAGAAAAATATAGGGAGAAACTTAACTAGTGACTGATAGCGAAATCGCAGGACGGGCTGGTGATGAGGAACGTCTTCCCCAGGAAAATTTAGGCTAAGGGAGGCTCCCATATAAAATAAAATTGGCAATTAGCTGATTTGAGATTACTATTAGAGATCCAAATTGTTTTAGTATTTCGGACTATGTTTCTTAGGAAAAGTTGTTCCTTGTCACCAGCCCGTTCAGCATTTTCACTATCTATCACTCCTATGTAATAGGAAAGTTAATTTAATTTTTTTACTGTATCCAGGAAGCGCGAATGCAACTGCGGCGGCAACAACCAAAGCACCGCGGGCGGCGAGGCAGAGCTGCGCAGACAACTGAGGGAACGAGACGAGAGATTATTAGCGTTGGAAGGTGAGCTTACACACGCCTGACAACATATTCACACCCTCACGACACCCTGTTCAAGCCCCTAGTGTACCCATTATTGTTGTTTTTTCTAAGATTCAAAATCACTGATGCTGTACCAGAGTTCTTAACCTCCACGTCATACCCCCTTCACTCCACATTGCCGCTTGTCTTGTCTGGCATTTTCCCGTCATGTATTATAGGTATGAACCTTCTTGACTCACTGTCTATCACAATAATCGCATCAAAATCCGTTGCGTAGTTTAGGAGGAGTTACCGAATTCCACGACAGACAGAAAAACGCAAAAAGCTACTTTATTTTATACTATGTATTGATTCTTTATTGATAAGTCGACAACAAGGACTTATTCTTAGTTTTTGGATGATCGGTTGTGCGTGGCGTGTACGTGGCGTTAATACTATTATTCATAAAAAACTGCTCTTCATTTTTCTTAGGTGAATGTGCCAAATGGGAGCAGCGGTATCTAGAAGAGGCTGCCTTGAGGCAAGCCGCCGTGTCCGCCGCTTCTATTCCAAAGTAAGATTTCAATTATTATGATTGTTTTTTGGTTGCAACCATGATTTATTTATTCGTTTAAACTTTTGAAATATACGGTGTAAAATATTGTATCATCTATGCTATTTTAATGGGATCAGCCCATGAAATTTAATGGTTTTCCCAAGATAAAAGGGTTCAATGAAAAGAAATTACAAAATGTATCAGCAGGCCATTTTGTATCCGTGAACTTAATTTTTTGAGCCTCTCTAAGGATGGCCGAATTCTGGGCCCGCAAAATTTGAAAAGATCGCCATTGATTCGGCAAGAAGGTGAAGGACAAACTCTACGTAACGCGGATTGCCCTCGCGGACCCGCAATGCGAGGACTTGTGCGAAGTTCACTCACTTCATCTGTACTACTTGCAGTCCGCGCGCAAAGCCTTTGCCCTAAATTTTATAGTTTGAGCTATGTTCCTTCTTGGTGAATGTTGTTCACTCTTTAAATATTTTCTGCATTTTATTGACATAAGGTTTGTTGTTATGACTAACTTCTGGACATCTTTTCTTTGACCAGGGATGCGAAAATAGCAGCTCTTGAAAAGACCTCTGCTGAGTCCGAACGACTGATGGCGGAAGCGCGCAACGAGAAGATCCGACATATGGACGAACTGCACTCAGCGCAGAAGAAACTAGCAGACTTCGAGGGCAGGTGGGTTACACACACAAATTAGAAATACGGCGCGCGCCGCCTTTATAGGTGGCTCACTCGGTACTAGCGACAATTTTAAAGCCCTATTTTCTATGGCGTTGAAATCTTTACTACCTGGCCTGGTTATTTCGGAGCATATATCTTCACGTTCCGTGTAAGCTTCCCATGCATTTTTAATAACATTCCTTTATTCCTTTCAGGGTTAAAGAACTGGAGTCAAAGGTGGCCGAGCGCGACGCGATGATCAAGGTGCTACAGAAGCACACTAGCGCCGCCTACGACAGTGGCGCTTCGCTGCGCAACAACTCCAGCAGAGAAGAATTAGGTAACACTTACATTTTAGTAGTATTGGTAAAACGGGCAGTTTTCCAGAATTTGACGTCTTCATGCGCCTATTTTGCGTAAAGGGTCGTCATCTTCCTGCTCTTATCCTAAGACGAAACATGTCTCTTTCTTCCATTCACCTCTATCAGCAGTCAAATACTTACTTACGCCTTTATTTTTCATATCGTCATTTATACAATCCATCCAAACTTTTCTTTTTTTGCGTGAATGAAGGGGGCTCACTACTTGAGTCGTTCCTTGAGAAACTACCAAATCACTGAGTGCCTCGGTGATTGACCCCAGATTTCCGAGGTAATTTGCCCGCGGTATGTTGCCATCTCTTTACAGTGTAGCACCACATGAGCAGCTGTTTGTTCTTCTTCCTTACATATTCTGCACATAGGACTGTCAGTAACATCTATGAATGAAAGGTGGCTTTTATAGTGACCGTGCTGGTTATCATGCGAATTTGGGGTTTCTTTAGTCGAAAAAACTGCTTGTGATTCAAATGCCAGACGATTAAATAAATAACGTGATATGTCATTCATTACTTTCCAGTGGGCCTGTCATCGGGCGCGTCGTTTTCGAGCGCGGAGGGCGCGCACGCGCACGGCGGCAGCGTGGCGCGATACCGACACCTCGCGCGCAGGAACTACTCACCGCATAACGATAATTCTAGCGGTATGCTATTTTCATCTATTCAAAATCAACGCGCCTTTATGTTGTTACTTTTGCCCATTAGCTTTTTTAGGCGTCCAAATTGGGCCGAACTTGGCTCGCCAGCGTACGAGCGTATAGGCGCGTCCACACTGACCGCGGCAGCTCGCGTGCTCAACGCCTCGCGCGGCATACGCTCGGGTAGCAGGCGAGCAAACAGGCGAGCCAAGTTCGGCCCATTTGGACGCTTAGATAAACTAACGAGCACCGAGGCAGCCGAGCACTCAAACAAGCTATTTGATTAGCTAGTTGACAGTCAAAACAAGATGGTAGATTCCTCTTTTGTTGTCTATGGACGACATTGCCCGACATTGTTTCGCACGACAAGTCCCTACACTGTACGACATTGTATTGTACAGCATAATACTGGCCGTCAGAGTAATGTACGACGTGATGAAGCACGACATGGTGGATGGAATCAAAACAATGTCGCCATCCATCACCCCGTACCGAAAGTGCACGGGGGTGGATTGCACGACATGATGGTTGGCGACATCACGTGTTGTGGTAGAATAGTGATGTGACTAGATCGATAATATTATATGCATTTCTAACTTAATCGATATTGTTTTTATATTAAATATATTCTTTAGTAAGCTTGGTCGTTCACTTCGTTCGCTCCAGGGGGGCACTGTTCTAACCTAACCTAACCTACTGTGTCGGATTTGCGTTAAGGCTAAACTTCAGACTAGTGGCGCCCCCAAACAGGAAAAAAATCCCTGGCTGAACACGCTGGTCATCTGGAGCCCAATTTATGAATTGCCGACAATAAATAACCACAAAGATCAATAAAATGTATAAAAATTGGTATTGGCTTACATAACTAAAGTACACAGTTTTTCCAAGGTTTTACTGATTCTAAAAATTCTTTGTTGTGAGTTATTGTCGGTTATTCATAATGTGGTTTCTCAATCACTTGCGTATTCAGTCAGTGAAATTTTTTCACTGAGTGGCGCTGGTGTCGCTAACGTCGAGCCTTAAATGTGTTTTTTTTTTTACTGTTTTTTTTACTAATCCGTGGGTTGCCTTGCATGTCATGTTCGAATAATTAATCGATAAGTCGACCAAAGTCAACACTGTTACATCACTACATCCGCTGTGACGTCATTTGTTTTGATTCCATTTCCACCCCTGTACATTATCGGTCCGGGCCCGTATTTCAAGACCATCCATCCATCATATCGTACAATGATCTGCTGTACAATACGCTGCCGTGCATTAACCTGCTGTGAATTGAGTATGTCGTGCATTGTGGTTCCCCGGCAGTACAGTCTGAAGACCTTCGCCTGTACGAAAACGAAAAAAAAAAAACCAACACGCTAAGAGCGTAGTCTATGCGCGAGGCAACCACCTGAGCGGCGTTGATTTTGGCTCGGCCTGCGCGCGCTCGCCCGAGCATGATCTTGGGTGACCCCGAGCGTATGCCGCGCGAGGCGTTGAGCACGCGAGCTGCCGCGGTCAGTGTGGACGCGCCTTATGCCGCGCGAGGCGGTCAGGCAGCGAGCAGCCTCGCTTGGTGTGGATGCGCCTATTGACAGTATATCACAATCACAACTATTAGTAAAGGAAACTCATCATGATTATTTTTCCCAGGTTGCGGCTTCGACAGCACCTCCCTCCGTCTGGACGAGCAGCTGGCCGCCCTGGAGTCGCGGCTCGAGCGCCCCCCCGTGCCCGCAGTGAGTTACCTCCCCCTCCCCCACCCCCACCCGCCGCCGTCCCCGCCCCCGCAGGAGCGCGACGTGCGCTCCCACGCCTCCTACTACTGACAATTAGCGCAACATTTTGACAGGCTCGAGAACCGGTTCCGGAATGATAACCGGTATTGAGGTTGGCGGTGGACCGGTTCTACCGGGAGTAACAATAAGGGTATCAGAAGCCAAAAGGAGGTAAAGGTACTCATGAAACTGAACACTTTTCCCCATGGAACATGGGTCGAAATATGAATAAGAAAACTGGGCCTCCCATAGTAAAGCAGTCAGTTGATCGGCAATTTTGTATGGGAGGTCCAAATTATTTTTTTCATATTTCTACCCATGGGGAAAGTTGTTCAGTTTCATGAGTAGTGAGTCCTTTCGGCTTGTAATACCTTTTTGTTACTCGCTGTATACTATGCAACCGCAACGAATCGGTCGATCGCTTTCGCATACGGAACATCTGATGCGAAATAACCACGCATATTTTACTATCACACAAATACCGCATCAACCGGTACAGCGTAAGTACCAGTGATGTTGAACCTTACTACACTCATTTAGAGTTAAAAAACAATATTAGGTGGTACACTTGGGGAATGCAACTACAACAGAATTTATTATTCCTTAGTGTTATTTTAATCTGTAAAAAAGAATATTTTAAAGAATTTTGAACAAATGAATATATCTAATACACATATCGCATTATTTGTCTGGTAAAAATCTCTAATATTGTGATCCGAGTCGTTCAAATATTGTGATAGATACCTGATACCTAAACATCCATAAATATATGAGTGTGTTGATAGTGAAATATGCGCTCCGATAATGTCAAAATGTTTAGCTACATGGTAGCTACTATAAATAATGCGAAACGAAAGTCTAGTTATAACTAAATTTATATTTTCCTTTTATCCTTTAAATACTAAGTTCTTTTCCGTAGCACATTCCCTCATAAAATATTCCGATTGTTACGACATTCCGTCAGTACAAAATACAATAAGAAAGGTTCCGCTTTTCTCTAATCGTGTGATGTGATTTAGTTTTTGACAGATCCTAACAATAGCTTTTCTAACGCACTAAACTAAGATGTTGCCTTAGATGTGGGTCTGGTTTGCAGTTTTTGAGTATCTAATCAGAAATAAATGAAAAAGAAAAGTTACTTTATAAAAACTTACAGGAAATAAATCGTGCTCGAAACTACGTTTTGGGTTGCACTTTACTAGTGTTATTATTATTTGAATTATATTTGCTTTGAAGAATTATAAATGACAATAAGTAAGTCTATATAAAACCTGAATAACAAATAAAAGCTCAGAACCAAATCATTGCCTATTTTTAGGGTGCTATGACGATTAAAACTCCTTTAAAAGTCAGTGAACTGAATGAGTAACTTTTGTATAAAACTATTATTACAAGTAAGTCGTGTATGAAACAAAATTATATAAACTCTTCTTGATAGACTTATGAACACATTAAATAATATTTTGTATAGTGTCATATTTTTATAAGATCTGATGCTGTGCCTTGTTTAGTGTCTTTGTATTTATGACTTTGAAACGACGGTGCCAATAATAAGAATAAAATAGGATTAAGAATCTCTAATTGATATTTTCTACGCTCCACTAAACGGTTGACTAGTCCTTTATAGGTAGCCGCTTACTTCTAGTATCTATCTTAGTGTAAAGAACTCAAAAAATATGACGAAATTATTTTCTTTTTTATACAAGAAAATAACTTTTTATGAATGAAATTGAAACTGAAAATGGAAGTGTGGTGCTAGAAGTATGCAGAAACCTTGATGTTGTTATGTAGTGGACGTTTGAGGCTACTTGAGCAAAGATTCCATTATAGAGTGAATGGCAAGGAATGCAAGAATATAATATGTATCTTGATAGATATCGGTATCATATACGACTGATCATAGGATCAAATTATATTCGTCCGCTAAACGCCGCGGTCAGCGGATAAAAATAATTTTATTGCTAAAATCCAAATAATCATTCTGGCTGCTCTGGCGAACGTGGACTAATATAATTCGACCCAATATTTTGACTGAAAAAAATCATAACGTATATTTTTTAGTATACATACAGTACATTTGGTATAGGTGTGTTTTGATGATGCATAGATTATGCCAAAGCTATGTTTTTAATGGCGTGTTATATACTCTAAGGGCGTGTTAAACTGGCGCATTTTTTCTTATTGGACTGTCATTTATGCTTTGATATTATTGTTTTGTATTTATTTTTTGGATTTAAGTTTTCTTAAATGTAGGTGGCGTACATTATAATTATTAGTATCTGGAAACCAAATCTATAATGCCTATTTTATCTTAAAGCTAAAATTACGGTATTTTAGATTAGGGAGTTGTTCATTCGCTTAGATACTGCCGACAGTCATTCCCTCAGGAAACGTCACATTTTTATGTGTTTTTGAAAGTTATTGGAACTTGTTTTCCGATATAAATTTATTATTTTTATTTATATGGAATAGACTTGTCAGTGCGATACTATCTAAGGCGTAAGACATGAGAGGGAGACGTGAGAAGTGCGACATCGCTACGCTCGAAACCGTTTCCATATAAAATGTATGAAACGGAAGAGGCGCGTCTACACACGTGAGTCGCGTGTCGAATCGATGACAGCCGACGATCCCTTGTCTAACAAATGTCATCTTAGGTCTTGCGTCGCATGTCTCACGTGCTTCTATTCTAAGCGAATGGACTTTAATTACTTGTACAAGTTGTCACAAAAACCATATTTAGGTAAATAGCCTTATCCATTATTTGTTTTCTCCTGTAAAAATATTCGAAAGATCTTTGAGGCTTTTGATCTATGTATTTAATAAACTTGTATAGTAACGTAAGCAAAAAGATTAAGTATTTTGGTATATTCTTTGTATTTAGGTCTATTTTTATAGAAGGCATGTTTAGAATAAACACACTGTTTTGTTAGTTGTGGTTTTACTGGCTGCTCCTGATCTAACATGAGTTTTTTGAGCTTAAATCCCTTTGGTATCAAAATATGTGAACAGTATACTTTTAATTAAACACAAACGTCTTTAATTAATGTATTTTTTACAAATCTAAGCCCACAAAAATCGTACCGCTTTACATATTTTGTAGGTAATTTTACCTAAGCGTTCTAGCATTTACGCTGCTTGAGAATGAAAACCACCATAATCATAACCCCTCAACTTTGTATTGGCCAAGAGTTTGATTCATACACAGTTGAGGCTTTTGACGTTTTTACCCTAAAATGTGTAAAAGTAAAAGCCAAAACTTGGCTCCAAAATAAATGTAAATCGGCGTCCGCCACAATTAGAAATCTTTATTTTTGAAATATTACACAGTTGACGGGATAATCGATAATCTTCTTCTTTTCGAGTGGCATGGCGTGATCCAAAGTTCTTCGACGTTGGTTTGTGTTATCCCGTCCATCGAAATGTAGTACCTACACTATTTTTCATAATATTTATATGGTAAAGTGTTACTTCAAATTGTTACGAATATAATAAAAGTTCGCGACGAATTGAGAACCTCCTCTTTTGTCCTTTCGTCGGTTAAAAGGTTATTGAACGCAATGTATAATTATTTAGTCACCAAATTAAATACCGTATACTGTTTACATTTAGAAAAGAGATTATCTTGTGAAATGCGAGTGAGTTGTGTTGAGCAATTAACTGTATCATTAATATTTATCCGCCTTTGTTTGAAGTGTTGCAGTGAAGTGATAGCCTACTGACATTGTTCCTGTAACCAGACCACTTTAGTTCGAGCGCTCAAACATTTTTTTACAAGAATTCTGAACACAAAAATTACAATAATTTCATAATTAGTTTGCTTGTTAAAATCTGGTGTTAATGCAAGGAGGTGCTTAATCTTTCAGAAAACCGGCTATGATTTTTTATCTACCACGATAGACTTTTTGCTTGGGGCAAAATTACTATCTACAGAATATTTATTAAGTACTATAACAGCAAGTAAATATAAACTACATATAAAGTTGAAAAGTTTCTGGGTGAGTTTCAAAGAATACGGCAAGAATTATAGCGATATGATAAATACTAAGTATACAGGGTGCAAGGGAAGGTGTAACGAAAACTTTGCAGACGTGCTCAGACCATGAAACTGAACAACTTTTCCTATGGAACATATGGTGGTTAACGAAAATAAAATTACGATCTCCCATATAAATTTCACGATCAGCTGACCGACTTTGTATGGAAAGTCGAAAAAAATATTTTGTTTTCCACCATATGTTTCATGGGAAAAGTTGTTTAGTTTCATGGTCTGACCACGCCTGCAAAGTTTTCGTTACACCGTTGCTTACACCCCGTATAATTTAGCTAAGTTTTGCTGGCACTTATATGTACTGTCGAAGAAGGCCATATCTTTTTAAAGTTTGTCTTTTAACGATGATTGCCATGTATGAGCGCTGGTACTAAAGTGGTCGCGTGACACCTCGGCGCCGGCTTCGCGATGAGCAGGTGAGAATCACTAATACGTTTGTTTTGTTTGTCTGTCCGTTCCACTGCCATAATACTATTATTACTGCTTTAAAAGTACTACCTATTATCTATTCTGTGTCACTGCGCCCGATTGCTCACCCAAACCTGACCCGAGCTCAATAAATTATGTATTAGCTGTTTTGTTATTCAATGCACTCAATTTAGAAAGCTTCTAAATAAACAGTTTATTTTTATAGTCAAAGTATAGAAAAGTAAGAGAAAGTTATTTCGTAAGGATCTAAGGTACTGCGGTAATATGGCTTAAGCCTAATTATTATGCAATCCCTTTAGGTAGGCTTGCCCTGTAACGTTTTTAAATGTTGTTAAATAAATAAATAAATCTTCTATTTCTGGACATACAAAACAAATGTATGTTATGTGTTTATCGGTATTCAAATATTACCTTAAACCTTTCTTACAAATTCTCAATTCAATTATTTTTACAGCGCGGCCTATGCTGCTTCCCGGGTCTGGGAGGGGTGGGGGCGCGCAGCGGAAGCGGGCGCGGGGAGGAAGCCCTACTCTTAGAGCGACAAGGCCGGGCCTCACAGCAGACCAGGTCCTCCAGCTTGCCGCCGCCGCCGTCAGCGCTGCCCAGGCCGCCTAGGAAACCTTCCGCGAGGACCACCAGATACGACCGCCTCGACAGGGACAACAGGAAGGTAAGTGGACCATAGTTCATAACCATAATCACAAGCGTAATTTAGTTACGAAGTTTATCCAGCCTGCTGCTTCCATCAGCGCTGCCCAGGCCGCCTAGGAAACCTTCCGCCAGGACCACCAGATATGACCGCCTCGACAGGGACAATAGGAAGGTGAAGATCATTCAGCCTACAAGGGAAGGTGGGTTAAACGAACATACGTAATACTTTATCACATACAAGGACCGTCAAGTCTGCTGCTTCCATCAGCGCTACCCAGGCCGCCTAGGAAACCTTACGCCAGGACCACCAGATACGAAGGGACAATAGAAAGGTAGGCAGAAATCTCATCAGCTGAACCTATTGTGGTGAGACGGCTACGTATCAATAGTGGTGCTAGTTAACCAACGACCCTACTGTTGGAGCGACAAGACGCGCGTCACAGCAGACCAGGTCCTCCAGCCTGCCGCCGCCGCCGTCAGCGCTGCCCAGGCCTCCTAGGAAACCTTCCGCCAGGACCACCAGATACGACCGCCTCGACAGGGACAATAGGAAGGTGAGTGAACCATAATCAAAAGGTAATTCAGTCACAAAGGTCATCCAGCCTGCATGGGAAGGTGGGTTGAACGAACATACCTAATGCTTTATCACATACAAGGACCGTCCAGTCTGCTGCTTCCATCATCGCTGCCCAGGCCTCCGAGGAAACTTTAGCCAGGACCACGAGATACGAACGCCTTGACAGGGACAATATGAAGGTAAGTAGAAATCACAATAGGTCCAAAATGCAGCACAAAGATCCACAGCTGGACATGCCATACTCCGAATATGATATGAGTATGATACTCACCACGCTTGGCAGGCGGATAAGCGAGCGTAGTTCAAGATGTTTAATTCGCAGGGAACGCTGCTGCCCATTTCCCGGGTAATTATCTCTTAGTCGCTTCTTACAACACCCACGGGTAGAATTGCTACGTCGTCGGCATCACACGGGTAAGGACATACATTAGCATAATAACAACAAGTGTGTCATTTTCCGCTCCTGACGAGATCTTGATGACCGGAAGTAGATGTAAATACTTAAACAAAATCACAGACATAAAAATAGACGCAGTTTATATTATAGTTTTAGGTCTATTTTAGTGCGAAAATCCTTACAAAGATTCCACAATGTTAGCCAATTTAGTACGTACTTAAGATTCCAGGAAGATTTTTCAATTTACCAACATTGTAATTGCAACCTTTTGTTAAACAGTGTCCATTGTAACGTTTCAATTAATCGCGAGGTAATTGTCGTGCCCATAGTCTAATAAAACATGGTCTTTCCTTCCCAGAGAAACACAAGACAACGTCACTTAGTATTGCCATTTTATTTCAATAAAATACGTTATGGGGTAAATTCAATCTCAGAAAAGTGACCTAAAATATTTCTTAATAATTTTATAATTTAGATTTACGTGTGTATTAACTTGAACTTTACAACAACACTTCAATTGTATTTATTAGTTAAGAGTATCATAAATGATTTACAAAAAACATCATAAGAGTGGGTAGTTCTGGTAACCCACAAGCATGATGACGTAGACATGTGTTGGTCACGTGGTCCACGAGTCTCGGAACGGAATACCAGGCGGAGTATCTTATTATACCATGGTCGTGCCTATTGAGATAGTGAGGCTATACGCCGTGACAACTACTATCTTCATTGTAGTTTACGTAGTTTATAGGTGCTCGTATCGCAGAGGCGACGACCTACGACAATGTTGATAAGCGCTAATTGTTTTTGGACCAGTACTACTGTACTGTATATACCTAGTTACCTAGTGCAGGATTTGAACGAAAAGATTGAAGTTATGATCGTAGTAAATTGAAGGAGGTAGATTTTCTCTATCCCTCACGGAAATAGGAGATGCAGAAAAGGAGTACCTTTGTCTATAGCATTCGAGGACATTGGCTCATTATGGAATACGAACAGTACAATCAGTACCTGCCTACTTTTTCATCGCGTTACCACAGCGTTACTAAACATACTATCGAAATGCCTTGTATTTCTGCTGGCATAATGAGGCCTTTTCTGGCAGCTATTCAAAAGTAAAAATTAATACTTAGTAGTTGTGTAATCGTTATATATTTTTAAATAGCTGTTAAAGATAAAGGGCCTTACCACAAAAAAGTTAGACCAGCGTTGAACGCGAGTCTAGCGTTTTTTTTGTATGAAGTTTTATTTTAAACACGCGTTCGACACTGGTCTAACTTTTTTGTGGTAAGGCCCAAAGCCTCTTTGTCTGACCTTTCATTCCTACTATGAAACAAAGAAATATGAAGTTCTAATGCTACTCAAACTTTTGTTCCAGGATTCAGACGGCTCGGGCTCGATAGCGTCAACAGCGTCGCGCAGCTCGCCTCTCCCTTACGACACCGTTCGTTCCAAACTACCCTCAGTTCCAACTTCTGCATCGCTACCAGCTGCCGAATCCAGGGAGTCCCTGATGCGGCCTAGAGACTCTAGTTTACCGTCCCCTTCGAAACTAGCGGTCTACGCGGCTGCTAGGCGTCGCTCGGCTGAATCTGCGAAAGATAACAAGCGGATCAATCATTATCGTATACAGTTTTAAGGAGTTATTGTGTTCAAACTACCCTCAGTTCCAACTTCTGCGTCGCTACCAGCTGCTGAATCCAGGGATGATGCGTCCTAGGGATTCAAGTTTACCGTCTCCGTCAAAACTAGCAGTCTACGCGGCCGCGAGGCGCAGGTCGGCTGAGTCTGCGAAAGATAACAAGCGAATCAACCATTATCGTATACAGTTCTAAACAGAATTGTGACCAAACTACCCTCAGTTCCAACTTCCGCGTCGCTACCAGATGCCGAGTCCCGGGAGTCTCTTATGCGGCCCAGGGATTCTAGTTTACCGTCCCCTTCGAAACTAGCGGTCTATGCGGCTGCCAGGCGTCGCTCGGCTGAGTCTGCGAAAGATAACAAGCGGATCAACCATTATCGTATACAGTTCTAACGAGCTATCTATTGTGTTCAAACTACCCTCAGTTCCAACATCAGCGTCGCTACCTGCAGCTGAATTCAGGGAGTCCCTGATGCGGCCCAGGGATTCTAGTCTTCCATCTCCGTCGAAACTAGCGGTCTACGCCGCTGCTAGGCGTCGCTCGGCGGAGTCTGCGAAAGATAATAAGCGAATCAACCATTACCGTATACAATTCTAACAACCTTTATGTATATTACACGTCACTTTTATATACCGTCCGCTGGGAACTCCTAATGCAGCCTATGGAGTGTTTAAAGGAGCCCCTTACATGGCCTAGGTAGTTCCTAATGTTGTCAACTCGGGTTTACCGTCTTCGTCGAAACTAGTGGTGATACGTGATACCCTAATTCTAAAACAACCGAAGGTGGTCAAGGGTTTCCCTAAAGAGGCCCAGTGAATCCAAATGAGACCCAATAAATCTTTAATGTGTCCCAAGGAGATTTGTAATTAAGGGAGCTTGGCTGGGAGTTTTCTACACAGGTCCAGGGAGATCGGACCCTATACGAGAGAGTATGCTCCATCATGGTTATGTGAATGCGACCCAAGGATCTTGTTTGTTTAATCTTAATATTCACAGATTTCAAGAGCGAGCAAGAAAATGTATCCAAGAAGATGATGTAGAAGAGAAGAGAAGTAGAGGACACATGTGTTCGCGATAACAACATTTTAAAAACCATACCCCTAAGAGGACAAACAAACTTATTACTGAGTTGTATACTCCTTGATTACAGCATTTAATTCCCACTCCAAGGCTTTGTCAACATTTGCGTAGTGCGGAAGTCAACTCAAAGGCTCCAGCCGTGACCCAAGAATCAATATGAGAGTCGTATTGCAAGACAAGTGGTCCTACGTCAACACTTGTTCATTGATTGATCTATCATTGAATTCTAATAAGTTATTTGGGTAGAGAAGAAAAGAATAATAACATAGAGTTAAATTTTGCTAGTGACCGATAGCGAAAATGTAGGACGGGCTGGTGATAAGAAACAATTTTCCCCAAAGAACATAGGTCGAAATATGAAAAATGATTTTGGACCTCCCTTACAAAATTGCCGATCAGAGTAAACGTAAAGGAAGAAAACCACATGTGGTCTAAAAGATGAAATCTATTTTGTAATTTGAAAAACAGTCATGTCTCAGTAAAAAAACATAAAAATTGTTTTAAAACGCCTCCAGACTGAACAAGATGTTAATTTATTTCGTCTCTATTGACCATTACGTAATTTATCGCTTGAGGAAGTACATTGTCGCGGTTCAGGGCCACTTCGCTTCGAGCCAGCCAACAGCGGGCAATCATAATCGTCAGCACAACTACCTACCTATTTGAGGGACCTACTTATACTGGTTTTTTATAAAAATACCACAAAGTAAGTAAGTACAATACAGAGAGGCAGCTACAAGGAAACGTCACTACACTCACACAGACATCTGCACGGCGTCGTTTACGTGCGAAACCAAACCGTACCAACACGGCCATAGTAGAGAAGAGAAAAACTATCTATTACTGATTGAAAAAAGGGGCGAGGCTAGCTCGCCTTTGAATTTTCTATTTTGTGCAAATACTATGAAAAATCAGTAAAAATTGATCTCTTAAATGGTAAGTTGATGTGCTGGCGATATTGCCGGGCAGTCAATCAAGTGACGCCATAATTGTAAAACGAGTAAAGACTAACATTAACGAAGGTTGTTGATTTTAACGACATAATCGAGAAAAGTAATTTATAACTTTTAGGTATCTAACTATTTCGAATAACACGACGAACATCCTCCTGACGACCGTCCTTTAAAAAGAACTGAAAAAAAGAAGTTTCAGGATAAGCTGCTATTTTTTATTGACCTATGTTAGATTGAATCTGTTGGGTGGTTATTAAAATGTTCGAAAGTGTTCTTATTGATTTTTTTACTATTAATTTTAAGAGGTTTAATTTAAACAATAAGAGAGCCAGGTCTTCAGGAGGCTAGATTTAAGTATATTACTTGTATTCAATCAAACAATACTCGATGTACGTACATTTGATTTAAGCTGTTATGGATTTTGGGATAATGTTTTGTATGAGTGTTTTTTAAGTAATTGGTCTAGTCTGAGAGAGATCTGATTTTAAATTGTTATTTAGTATTTTTTATTATGTTATCTTACTACACTGTAAAATAAGTTTCATACGAATGAGTGTACTTACGAAAATCATGTTAGATTAACGTGTGTTTGAGTGTTATTGTTTAACAGGAATCATGAAAATAACTCTAGCAGGATAGAAGTTAAGAACCCTCCTGGTCTCAGCTTTTTTATACTAACGTATGCAACTGTTTTATTTCTGTTTAATGCGTGTAGATCTTCTTCTTAGTAGCTCTTCTTCTTGTTCTTTTTCTTTATTAAATTAAGGCCTACCATAAGCATGCCCCTTTTATTATTATTTTTCTAAAGAAGGTTTCTAGAAGTTATTGTGAGCATTATTTAATAGGTAAATTTCATTTTTTCGTTATATAATTTTATATTTTTTATGGATCTGTATGCATTATTCGATAAGAAAACAGGGACATACGTTTTTATGAAAATGCCGAAATCAGGTATCACTCAGGTATCCTTTCAAAAGTGCTGAAAAGTGTATTTACTTCAAATATGTTAGAAGGTTATGGAACTATCAATGAGTTAGTTCTGCTTTACCTACTGAAATACCTCTGCGTTAGTATGATTATAATTGGTTACATTAATTCGTGCGATAGAATAAATGGATTGTAATCATAAATTCTTACAACAACTTAACAGAGAGTGTTCATACAGTCTTTAAATAATGAATGAAAGCAAAAGTTCAAAAACATTCAAGTTTATGTTCATTCAATTCCTGCTTCGATGAAAACTTTTGTTCGAAATGGTCATATTTTGATTGTTTTGTCCGCCCTACATTCTCTACTAAGTTGTTGGGTGATTGAATACCAAATTTTTAAAACACTTCCCGTGTTAGCTTTAGCATTTTTGGCAAACTTGCAAAACTTGCTGCCGTAGGCAGGATTTGAAACTGCGACTTTCGATCTGTACCTACTGCCAACGCCTCTACCAACTGCTACTCAATCGGATCCTAGCCTGCCAATTAAGCAAGTGTATCTTGGTAGAGATATCGCAGGTTCAAATCCTGCTTGCGGTAGTTAATTTGCAAGTTTTCCAGCAATTATTGGGTAGTGGTGGTTAAAATAAACCCGCTTCGTTGCATCTATTTCGTAAGAAATATTTTGTATCACGATGGGGTTTATCGGTTTGGTTATTTTGGTTTCAAATTTCAATGGAACATTGATGTCAAGTATTATGATTGAGTTTGATTCACTTGAGATTGGTTTCATTCCACAAAAATAAAGCATTAATAATTATGTGTTTATTATTTATGAATATCGTCAAAGCTTTAGGTCTGAGCTGAACCACCTATTTACACCTTTTAAATGGTATCTGGGCGTTACGAGGAATCCAATTATTATTAGGTACCTGATTCATGTCATAATCCAAAACATACAAAAATTACACGGTCTCTTTTGGTAAAACTTTAAGCTAATTTTTGGGTAATCCTACCATACCTACCTACCCACACGTAATGAAGATAAAGCAGAAATCATAATCATTGAATCATTTTGCCTGCTAAAGTGTTTTTAGGGCAAGGGTTGTATGCGTAATATTATAAAACAAATGGTTGCTTTAGATTAATTGACTCTTTTGTTTAGATCAGGTTTTTATGAAAGTGAAAAAGATAGCAACGGAAACGTTTTGTCAGAATCGACGAGACCGATGAATCAAAAACTGGCTCTTTGTAGTTATGAATGAAACAAAATCGATAGGTTATATCGGGGGCACTAATTCACTGCGTTGCATTAGATTAGGTACAGCAGAGAGAAGTCAGCCTTGATCGTGACATTTGTGCGCTCGGGCGAACGAGGGCGCGCGCACGGCCTCGCGCGTTTGCGCAACGTCTCTGCGGCGCCGGCGCACGAAACGGGGACACGAGCGTATTTACAATGCAGTATTTTACGACAGATAATGCGGTACCTAGATGCAGTTGGTGCTATGTAATGTTTTTGTTGTATTCTCATTTCGTATTGCGTGTAAACAGCCTAAACCGACTTGAGATTTGAATATGCTTGCTCTTTAATTGAACCTATGGCTCTCTTCTTACAAAAAATTACAGTCCTAAAACTCGCGAAGAATACCAGACTTTCCGTTTTAGACTGTCTAACAGTACCGTGAAGCGAAAGCTGGTTAATCCGCATACCTACCTACACTACATAGGTACATACCTAGCTGTCCAGTTCTGAACAGCGTTGAGGCACTGAGACTAAACCGGTCGTTCGCTTTTTTACTGCGAAAAAGCCACAATATGGTCAGTTTGAGTATGACTAAGCACCTACTTATGACTATCTGCACTGGTATGTAGACATAGGAGTCAAAGGCCCATCGTCCCCTCTATCACCTCTATACAAAATCATTTTGCTGGCTTAGTTGGTTTAACAACCAGCCGCCTGCCGGACGTTAACCTTATTAGAGAATGCTATTGTTGGTGTTTTCACTCCCACCACGCGGTTGACCATACCTAACTAACATAAAAATAAAACCCAGTCGACCATAGGTTCAATCAAAAACTCTACGTCTTCCCGACCTTTTTACGAAATACCCTGAGCGGACTAGGAATGGCAGTATTCGTGAAAGATCTGTTCCACTGGAAGAAATGTGACCCACAAATTCAGTGCGAATTTCTTGAAGTTACGTTATTCGTATCCGAAACGAGTAACCGTATCATCTAACGGTAGAGCCTGCCCCACCTACGTCTGACAGACATTACGAGTTACGGTAACAATTAGCATATCGTTAACCTCCATGTAATCCTCCTACACTGGATCCAGGTGAAGGTGGTCCCACGCTACAACTTGTTGGAAGCTCCTGTCGTCAGGTACTGTGGGAGAGTTTGACGCCTAAGATAATGGAGAGTTTCCAGCTTGCCATGTAGGCTCATCTTATTATTGGGCACAGTCTGGTAGCATCTCAATAACAAGCTGTTGCGCTTTCTATTCCTATGCTCTTCTTCAGTATAAAAAATGCTTACCTATTCAAAGTCGAGCTGGCATATTTAAACTAAAAATTTCGCGCCTGCTTCGTTCGCGTTTTTTTTCGTAACTCTGTTCGGACGTTTAATATCGATTTGTACTTACATTTCGCTTACACTTCACAAGCATTGAAGCATCCTCTAGGTAACATGGAATTAGAGGCATAGGCGCGCGTGGTTCACTTTATTTCAATTCAAGTTCAAAGTAGCGTAGGCCTTAATGTGTCCAGGGTTAAAGACTGTTGCCATGTAAGACCAAGACCAACTGAAACTGAAATTATGTTAGTGGTTCGTTACTTGAAATCGAAAAGTTTTTCTTTTCATATGTGTATTTTTTGTGAATACTTATTTAACTAAGTAAGAAGGTAGAGCTGCTATTATTTTTGTAACCCTTTTCACTTTGTTAGTAACCGAAAGTATCTTGACGGGACAAAAATAAAATCCGAATAAACAAACTCGATTATGTAACTAAAATATTTAGTTTCAGCTTTGTCGCTTGTTTGACCCCGTTAAAATCGTGAACGTGAGATCAGAATACAAAAAAATCTCTTTATTAATAGACTTAATAGTGGTGGTTACCCACTGTTACCCACATACTAATCTAAAGATTTTATCTAGCAATTCTAATGGGTATTATAAAAATTAATTACAAAACGACCACACAAGGTGTAGAGCTGTGCGATCTCTCGACAACTTTCTTGTGATGTAAAAAGTTGTCGGAATGTGAAGGCTGTTGTTAGTAAACTACAGTACGGCCGTTCGAATAGGCCATATTTGACAGCTGTCAAAACCAAGTTAATGTAAGACAAGGTCTATTTTTCTTAGTTGACATGTCTTCTAGTATGGATCTGACAGCTGTCAAATGTAGCCTATTCCAATGGCCGTACTTTAGGTAGCAGATCTACTGCATTTCTGTGAAGTTCTCATGCGGGCTATAATTAAAGGAAGTTTTTATGCAGGCACCAAAAAGTAGGTAAATATGAATTAAGTGCAGTAGGTAGGTACTTATTTTATGACAGGAAAGACAGGAAACAATCGACTGCTACTTACTACCTCTTATCCCAAGATAATCTTCTATATCTACATAGGTAGGTAGTTAAGTAGTTACTTAATTAGAAACCAGAAAGAAGAAATTTTTTCAAGGGCATGCCCCAGGCAGTTAAGGAGTGGTTCTGATAAGAACTGAAAGCTGAAAATTGGACTTAAAAAGAAAAACCAAAATGCTTACTTTATTTTTTATGGTCCTCCCTGTAGTTATCTATCATCCTTGAAGTAGAGGTAAGCACACAGTGCGTGACAGCCCTTCCCTCTCAGTGTTCAAGAAGAGAGTAAAAGAGCATTATCTTTCATTGCCTAATTAGTTTGTATATTGTCATATTTATGTATGTTTATTTTATATTATTATTTTTGTATTATATAAGTAGGTAAATTATATATTTTAGTATATTGTATGTGTATTATAATATATATTTTAGTGTATTATATGTACTTATTTACATAAATATTTTAATTAATACATTAAATTGTGCACGGTCTATCAGCCTTACTTTATGCTGTCTCTCTACCGTAGGACTGCTGGAAGAGATTTCTTTTTAGAAATAAGTAGTACCTGTTGTGTTGTTTTTCTTAATGTGATTGTTCTGTGTTTTATCTTGTGTGCAATAAACAGTTAAATAAATAAATAAATAGATAAAGAGAGAGAGAGAGAGAGAGAGAGAGAGAAAGAAAGAGTAGATAAGGAATATACTTATAGGTAGCTAGCCTACCTAGTTGGTTTAATTCAAGTTTAATTTTCCGACGACACGACGTGATGCACGTCATTGCACCGTTGACACCCGTTACCTAGTGAAAGTAGCCCGCCCAGTCGCTAGTTGACGTGATCTGCAGATAGACCTCTTATGGTAATGGTAATGGTTATACGGGCTGTTTTCCGCAACTTCTCGACATCTACATGCGCCTATTTTGTGTAAATGGTGGGGGTCCCACTACTTGAGCCATCCTAGTTCCCCAACGAAGCTCAGCAACCCTACCAAATCGCTGAGTGCCTCGAGGATTGACCTCGGATTTCCGAGGTACTCTTTGCTCAGTATTATTGCCACCTCTTTGCAGCACCACATGGGCAGCTGTTTCTTCTTCTTCCATGCATGCTCTGCACAGAGGACTTCAGTAACACCTCTGACTGAAAGGTGCTTGTTCAAGTGATCATGACCGGTTATGATGCTGGTTATCATGCGAATATATCCTTCAGACGGAGCGACTACTTGGATAGGCTACTGGACATTGCTGGCATGGCCTCTCTGGCCTGCCTGCAGTCTTCTAACCCGGTCCAGTATGTCATGTTCGTTTTTAGTACTGTACGTTCTCTCAGTAGGGAGCGGAATTTATTAACAACACGACGTGAGGCAGTCACCGCACCGCCGACACCCGTTACCCAGTGAAAGTAGCCCGCCCAGTCGAAGTTGACGTGATCTGCAGCAGATAGACCACTTGAAAATAACCTTCGTATGATCAGTCAGGCAAGTGCAGTACCATATGCACTACTACACTTCTACTAACTACTTAACTTAGGGGTAATACAGCATAACAGCTTAAAATTAAATCAGCCATGCGACAACGACGTTTTATATTTACCTGTCCTGGGGTTAGTTAGATTTAGGGGACCTACAACTAAGTGAAAATATTTCGTATTGTTCAGAAGGACGTGGGTTTGTGGAATGACTCCGCGATTCAGAGGCTGCGTGGTCGATTTTATATTTTACAGGCACACACAACTTATTCTTGACTAAAGGTGCTAAAGTGTTTCTGTGTTTTCGAACATTTACTAACGATCAGTTTAGCGCTACATCTGCTTCTGACGAGTTTATGTTATTTCCCTTGCTCTGAGCCACATAGTTACGTAGGTTGTATCGGTATCCACATCCGGAAGGCTCAATCGATTCCTCTTGACCTAAATCTCGGGTCAATGTCGTGTCAGTGTCAGACATGCGGCCGGCGAGATGCAGCTGGTTCAAAACAAACTTACTGGCATTTATAATGCACTCACACACAGTGCTATAATTCATTTAACGAAAATAAGAAATTGAAAAAACTGGCCTCGGCGACTCCAGGTCGATCCTTGACATTTTTACAATTTCTTATTTTAATTTACAAACTTAGTGTGGGATGATAATGATCTCTCCCACCGGTTTTGGCGATGGCGACCGCTTCTGCTCTTGATCAAGTCGGCGCTGATGCAGCCAACAATATCACATAGTTGGCTATTATGGCCAATTTTAGCAGCGTGAAGTCCCTGTATAGTATATGGACACGTGAGTTTGCCGCTGTTGACGAACGACCCGAAAAATTCTGACACAGGGTTCCAGTGAAGACAACTAAAGTGGTACATCATGGGGTAGCGGCGTAGAAGTATTACATCCATACATACATATATCACGCCTTTATCCCTTGCGGGGTAGGCAGAGCGTCAACGGCCGTAAAAGTACGGTCGTTATCGCCACGTCTGACACATATTTGAGGGTCGTTTTAGCTATTGTCGTGTATCGCTATAGTGACAGGTTGTCAGCCTGTCGCCTAAAATTGCAATACACATGATACCCTCGAGTCCTTTAGTCGCTTCTTACGACACCCACAGGAAAGAAATGGGGTGATGCTATTCTAAGCCGGCATCACACGGCATAACGTAGAAGTATTGGTTTAATTTTTATGAGATGAATTTCGTTTTGGATTTCAGTGCACTCATTTTCGTTTAATTTTGCTTTCTCCGTCCGCTGCAGTGTTCAATATTACTTTTACATAGCCTGAAACAGGCTGTATCAAGAACATGCTTAATAGGTAAAGCCTGTTGAGACCTCGTGACCTAAATCCGGGGTCAAAGTCGTGTCAGCTATTACAGCCTGAAGTGGGCTGCTTACGGAAATGTAACACGACGGAAATATCGATAGGTGTATATTAATTTGAAATGAAATGAAATGAAATGAAATGAAATGAAATGAAATGAAATGAAATGAAATATAATTTATTCACTAGCTAACACGGTATAAAAGGTGTAACATTAAATATATTGTACAAGCGTGCAGCACCCAAAATAGGCATGCAAATATAAAAGTTTATAACAATAATGAATTAAATCTTAATTATGTCAATAAATTCAAACAATTCAGATAATAATAATGTCATAAAACAATGTCAGTAATAAATTTAAAAGAAAAGAAAAAAAATAGATAGATATTATATGCATTAGTCAACATTTTATAAATTTAATTAACATAGTGAAAGAAATATAATTGTTGTAGAGAGCACTAAAATTAAAATTTATAGACAAGAAATTCTTTAACATCATAAAAGCAATTCGTTACAAGGAACCTAAATAACCATTTCTTAAACAAGGACGAAGGCATTTGTTTCACGTCATTTGGCAAGCAATTGTATATTTTTACGCACATATTAAAACTGTTCCTTGCGTAGCAAGTGGTTTTGTGCGTACCACCGCATAAGCGGTGGGGGTATCGGGTAGAAAATGTAAAAGATTTTTCCTGAAAGAAATGCTTATTTTTCACCACAAACATACACATCTCGAATATATACAAGGCAGGTAGAGTTAGTATATTGAGTGATCTGAACAGTGGTTTACAGCTTTCAAGGGGACCAACATTGCACATTGCCCTTACGCACTTTTTCTGAAGGATGAAAACGCGATCTGCATCCACAGAGTTACCCCACATGACAAGGCCATAACGTAAAGCCGAGCACACATATCCATGATAGGCAATTAGGGCAGTTTTCAGGTCACAGATGTTCCGCAAACGATATAGAGCATAGATAAACCTGTTTACTCTCTGATAAACCGACTCCACATGTTCTTTCCATGATAAATGGGAATCAAGCATTATGCCGAGGAATTTTGCCGTGGTTGTTTCGTTTATTTGGATACCGTTGTATTTAATTAATAAGTTAGCGGGCCTACCATTTACATTTATGAACTGCAAGAAAGTGGTCTTATTTAAATTAATATGTAGATTGTTGTGCTGTAACCATTGAACAACTTTACGGATAGTTATATTTATTTCGCTCTCGTAATCAAAATTTAACTTCTTGTGGACAATGATAGATAGATCATCGGCAAACAACACACAAGGGTACGATATGTTAATTGGTAAATCATTAATGTAGAGTATGAAGAGTAGAGGCCCTAAAATACTGCCCTGCGGTACCCCTACTTTGTTAGTCTGGAAAGATGAACGGTAACTGGTATACTCTTGTTTATCATTTAACTTATTTATCTCTACACATTGAGTTCTATTATTAAGATAGTCAGCAATAAGTTCATTCGCTACACCTCGAATTCCATATGCATCTAGTTTTGAAAGTAGAGTTCTGTGACACACAAAATCGAATGCCTTGCTCATGTCGAACAGAATTGTGGTTACGGGTACTTTTTTATCCATAAAACTAGATATTTGTTTAGTAAGTGCAAAGCACGCCGTCGTAGTCGATTTTCCTTTTTGGAATCCATGTTGTTCTGGTGTAACAATATCGAACTTCGTTATAAAGGACAACAACCGAGCAAATATGATTTTTTCCCATATTTTTGATAATATTGGTATGAGAGTAATTGGTCGGTAATTATCCAGGTCCAATTTTTCTCCCTTTTTGTAGAGTGGCTTCACTACTGATTTTTTAAAAGTTGCTGGATATTTACCGTATGCAAGTGACAAGTTTACTAGATACGCTATGATAGGAGCTAACTCAAACGCACATAATTTTATGATTTTAGTGCTGAGCTCATCATAGCCTGTTGCTGTAGAGTTTTTTAAAGATTTTATTTGTTTAATTATTTCGAAAATATCAGTAGGTACTAAATAAATACTTTAACTCATTAAACGCGATATAATAAAAACAACTAAAATTATTTCCGAAAAAAAGTCTGTGATAGTTGTGTTTGTATAATGTATTTTTTAGTGCAACATCTCTATCATATAAAAGACATCAACGCGCTTCTCTTTCTACGTCGTGGCTAAAGAACTGGAATTTGATGATGTTACATCATTCTACCATGCCAACTATTGCCAATAGGTACTTTTCAGATAAATAAAATGACGGTAAACCGTCTTTTTTTATAAGTGTTGGGCTGTTCGTCGAATCCGTGTCAATCACAAGAAGAGGAAGGCCGCTTTGCTTTGGGTAAACGGTGACACCTCTAGGCTCTTTAATGTGATAAAAAGTAAAGTACACAGAACAGATGATGCCGTGGAAAAATGGCTTGCCTCCGAGATAAATTTAGCCCATGCTGGATGACTTTTTGAATCAGGTCAGTGGCTCTGGAAATTATCGATCACTTTCAATCTTAAAACCAACAAAACAGAAACAAAACCTTTCCTTTTATCATTGTAAACTCGACGCAGTAGAGGAAAACAAACCATCTCCTTGTGTTCCACAAACTGGAACAGACGACAGAGCAAAGCAAAGCAGCTAAACACACACACTCGTTTGCTGCGCGCGCACACTGGCGGCACAGAATAGAGAATTTACAGAAGGACAGCTCGCTTCTATTCCAGATCATTTACCTATACCTACACTCTACGGTAGCTACTTTATCTTTCTAATTTTATGAAATGCGGTACATCAAGCTTAATTAGGTTTATTTTGTATTGACTGTATTGTATACTGTCATTTTTTATGAAAAAAGTTGTATGATGACCATTAGGTACATTACTTACATTATATCAAACTTACATTAGACACGATATACAAAAATATTTATACTTGCGAGTCGTCTTAAATAAATAATAATAATAATAAATAATAAATGAGCTTTTATTTCAGAAACAGCACAAGTTACAAACTTTTAAATCCGCCAAACTATACAATAGTTTGTAGGCAGAAATGTATGTGTACTTGGCCGTCCACTTGCAGTTTGCACCGAATGATGTTACTTACTACTCACTACTCGCGTAAACAACGGCGGGTGTAGATGTGTGAGTGTAGCTACGTCTCCTTGTAGCCGTCTCTCTGGATTGGCTCCAGCCAATAAGTACTTACTTTGTGATGTGTGTGTGAGTCACAGGTGTGAGTGTAGCGACGTTTCCTTGTAGCCGTCTCTCTGTACTGGGCGCCCGCCAATGCTTACTTTGTGCCGGCGGCGACCCAATTCCGCCGCTGCTGCTATCAGCTCAGCTTTCACAACCGTTGCATCACACCGCCCCGCACCGCACTCCCCTCTGCAGAAATACGCGATCGTAGTCAATCTGTCTGTGATATAATATAAGTATGCAGGTTGCAAGATGGTCGTTGTGTCTATGAAAGACCCAATTCCACCGCTGCTCGCAATCAGCTCAGCTTTCACAACCGTTGCATCACACCGCCCCGCACCGCACTCCCCTCTACAGTAATACGCGATCGTAGTCATTCTGTCTTCTTCTTCATCGAGGCGATGAGCAACAAATAAAATTTTATTCGACCGCCACACTGACCGCTTTGTTTGGAGTTAGCCCCTAGCAGGTCCTGCATAGTGCAAGAGCTAGGACAGTTGGAGCAAGACAGGAAGTGGACCATGGTTTGTTCTACAACGCAATTGCACAGGTCACTGCCGGAGGAACCCCACCTCACTCGGTTTGCATTGCATCTTCCAACACCAGCCCAGAGTCTGTTGAGGGACTTCCAAACTGCCCAGGGAAGGTCTGCACCCGGTGGTAGTTTCTACGCCAATTCTGTGATATAATATGAGCAGGCAGGTTGCTAGATGGTCGTTGAGTCTACGCAAGACCCAATTCCACCGCTGCTCGCAATCAGCTCAGCTTTCACAACCGTTGCATCACACCGCCCCGCGCCGCACTCCCCTCTGCAGAAATACGCGATCGTAGTCATTCTGTCTGTGATATGAGTTGGCAGGTTGCAAGATGGTCGTTGTGTCTATGAAAGACCCAATTCCACCGCTGCTCGCAATCAGCTCAGCTTTCACAACCGTTGCATCACACCGCCCCGCACCGCACTCCCCTCTACAGTAATACGCGATCGTAGTCATTCTGTCTTCTTCTTCATCGAGGCGATGAGCAACAAATAAAATTTTATTCGACCGCCACACTGACCGCTTTGTTTGGAGTTAGCCCCTAGCAGGTCCTGCATAGTGCAAGAGCTAGGACAGTTGGAGCAAGACAGGAAGTGGACCATGGTTTGTTCTACACCGCAATCGCACAGGTCACTCCGGAGGAACCCCACCTCACTCGCTTGGACAAATCACAACCCTTGTATCATCAGCTCACAACATGCTGCATCATCACACCGCACCGCCTAGTACTCCCCTCTGCAGCAATACGCGACCGTACGTAGTCAAAATGTGATATGAGACTGCATGTTGCTAGCTTGTAGTATTGGACACTAAGTCGACAAATGACCCGATGAACCCTAGTATTAGAATCATCAGTTTAGTTTTCACAACAAAAAAGTTGCTATGGTACTACCTACCTCGACCTCTGATTGTGTAACGACCGACATTTTATTTAATAATCATATACAGATTGAGAACCTTCTGAGATTTCTGAAAGTGATTTTTGAGGTAGGAATTTGGTTCCGCATACGAAAGCTTACCGTGAACAGTCTAACTGCTGCTTGTATCATACATAAAAGGTGTGAGGAATTGATCATACGGGCGGCTCACTCTCACTCGTCGTATTTTAGTAAAATTTTAGTGCATTCGCATCGGAGTTATACCTACCTGCTGATTCAAAAATACGCCTCCTGAAGCTGTGTGAGTATGCCACTTCCACATTAAACAAGTTAATAACCGTGTGAATAACTACTTTTCCGCTATAGTCAAGTGCTTTTCTTTTGCACACAACCGTGATGGAATCTTTCCCATTGAGAAGAAACCACCGGTAACGTATTATGCTCGTATTCTTTTTCTAGATAGTCGATCGATGTATGTAGTTTTTATAAGATATCTCAGTAGAAAGTTACTACTACCTTTACGTTTTTGTCAGTAGGTTTAACGATTCCTTGTAAAATAGAATATCCACCTTTGATTTAAGTAGGTATTTATTTAGGTATGCCTTCTTGTAACCTATTTAAGATTTATTTAATATCTTATCTTACTTATCTAAATGCTTTATAGTCCCAGCAATGTACCTCTAAGTACCTCAACCTGGGTTTCCTCTGATTTTATTGTATTAAACTCTTGTCTGACCGTAGAAGATCTACTGCCAAAAAACGATAAGGTTCTTCCTTCATGCAGCACGGTAGGTATTTTTACATTGATATGATATGAGTGTAGTCATCATCTTCCTGCCCTTATCCCAATTACTTCGGAGCGGCGCAACACGTTTCGTTGAACACAAAATCGTGTTGCAAAAAGGATTTGGCTGAATTTTACGACCGGCCGCCTACCAGTCGTCAACCCTCCTTGGGAATGCTTTTGTGGTGGATTAACCGCCACCATACGGTTGGCCCTGGCTGTTTGGGTCGGGTTATCCCTCGGTCGCCTCTTACGACCCCCACGGGAAGAGAGGGGGTGGTGCTATTCTGCTCTGCCAGCACCACACGGCATATGATATGAGTGTAGTATCAGTATGAAAATCATAACTATCAATAGCAAGCAGGTAGGTAGGTAAGTATCATAATGTAAGAGTGAAAGAAAAATATATGGTATGTTAGGTTAGGTACATTATCTCATGTTAGTAATTTGTTTTGTGTTAGTAGAGTAGGCCAAGGTTCTGAAGAAATGTAATAAGTACGGCTTGGTTGCTCTACCAGTCTTTTAAAAGGTTTATGAATAGGTATCGCTATTTACCTACCTCCTCTTAGGTATGTAGGTAGGGGAGACCGGGGCAAGTTGGGATAGCTAAGACAAAAACATTCATAGAACGAAAATCAACTTGTTTATCAATAAACTTTTAGAACAATAATAATACTTATAGTATTAGTTAACATGATAGACCTCTTCTATGGCACTAAATCATATATTTTTTTGAGAAAAAGGAATTAAGTGTAACAAGTCAAAAATCCCATCTTGCCCCATGACCGGGGCAAAATGGGAAATGACATGGGGCAAAACGAGTACACATTTAATCTGGCTGGTTTAATGTTCCTCATCGGTTCTACGTTTGTAATTACGTACCATTTCAACTGCAAACAAGAAATTGTTAATCAATTAATGGTTCCGTACAACGGAAGGCACGTCTAACCTTCGGGCCCGGTTGTTGTCTATGATAACTTAGATGGTGGTCGTACTAGCAGTAGTAGACGGCTGAAAAACTATGACACCAGGGTTCTTCGAGTGGATCGTCCTATACGGTAGAAGAAGACAAGAGTTTAAACTGATTTCTACACAAATATGAAACAACTTTTACATTCGCACTTAGGGCAAAACGGGATACTTACTATCCCATTATGCCCCGACCATCTTGCCCCAAAAGACAAAATTTACAAAACTTCCAAGCACTTCTAACAAACAAAATAAATGCGCCGAAAATCAATCTGAACGGGAACGTTATTCACTATTACAACTAGTAAATGGCAAACTATTACGTAAACCCTTACACATACCTTCATGCACATCGATCTAGAACCCGAAAGCTCGTAAAAGTACTTCAAAAAACAGTTATTTGTCGCTGAAAACCAAAAACACGTCGCGACACGCACGCATCGCTCGGACCCCAATGAGGCGACTCTACATCTTACGAATGGCGCTGTATTCGGTGCGCTAGTGTTCACCAGTCACGCAAAAAAACAAACTTCCCGTCTTGCCCCGAACTTCATCTTGCCCCGGTCTCCCCTACCTACAGAAAAGTTTTTGTTTTTGGTTAGAAAGGGTGGCAGTGGCAGAAGCAAAAATGTGCATAATTTTAATTTCTAAGTACCTATATGTACCTACACTGCAGTCACAAAATAGAAAGAAAGAAAGAAAAATCATTTATTCAAAAATTGTCACAAGGTACCTACATACTTAAATGTAAAGAGAATTGAGTAAAATACGTAGAGTTAACAGAAGGTTCACTCCACCCTATTTATGATTAGGTATTGGCGATTGTCACTTGTTACATAGCCAGGGTATTGTCAAAAATCTTGAAGTATAAGAACATCAAACAGCCTACAAGAATGTCATATGATTCTGAGTCAATTTTAATCCAAGAAATATGACGTTCTTCTTAGTTAGGTGTACCTTGAGTTCCTTTGTGATTCCAGTTTATTGCAGTAAGCGTCAAAATCATCGCTAGTAGGTACCTATAGGTACTGAGTGACCCATCTGCAAAGGCGCCCCGCGCGCCGATTCACTAATTTGTGCTGCAGTTTTCGATGTTAAAAATTGGCGCTGACATTTCAAGCAAAAATGTAGAGATTTTAGAAAGCCATTCGGCATTATTACATAAATGTTTCTGTTGCGATTGTAGGTCAAGTCGAGACCGTATTTCGCTCGAGACGGCGGCGGCGCGCGCACACGCGCCTTTTACAGAACTGAGAACTCTTCGAAAACGTTAGGTAGGTATCTGAATATCATCTTTCTGCCCTAATCCCAAATCAATTGGAGTCGGCGCAACATGATTTGTTAGAACACAAAAAGGATTTGGCTATGTTTTATGACGGGCCGCCTGCCCCCCCTTTGGGAATGCTATTGTGGGTGATATCACCGCCATCATGCGGTTGACCATAATCGTCAGATATTCAGCCGAGGCACAAAGCCAATACTTACTTTGTGGCCGAGGTCAAAAACACTATGTCGCCTTTTACGAAACACCCTGAGTGGACTAGGGGTCGCAGTGTTCTTAGCCGCAGTACCGACTGTGAAAACTTTAATAAAGCAGTTCATCAGCCCTTATAAAAATCCGTCCTTTTTTTTCCTGCGGGACAGAGTCGTCCAACGACCCGATGAGCCATAGTTTTAGAGTAGTTTTTCAACCGCCTAGGTACTGCAAGTAGCAGGCTTCTGGCAAGGTTGTGCATAACGATCGCTGTCTAAATGATCATACCTTGGAATCATCTTACTTTCCGTACAATCAGGTGGTTTAGCCTGCAATGTCCTTTGACCAGACTGGGAACAAATTCACAAAGTGATAAATATCAACTTTGTGAATGACCCAGGTGTACTTACTTAAATCCTAACCCTTGTCTATAGGCACAGAATACATAATCTAGGTATGTATATTACTCAAGACCTAAACTTTTTTTACATCAAGAAAACACGATATTTTCAGTCTGGAATTAAAGACGAGTAAACAAGGTTATATCTAAGTACCTTGTTCAAGGGAGGGGGTTTATTTTTGTGCCGCTCGTATTGATTTCTGCTATTCTTGCGAAGAAGACGGTATCACATTTCACCTCCGTTGCTGTGATTTTTTAACGCAGTGCACTGTGTAACGCATGTTTTGACGTTAACGCTGCGTCGATCCATGTGTCTGTCAAACGGTTTGACAGGCACCCTATTTGCATGGAAATAGGGTGGAAATTCGCCTTCGCCATGCGTTAAAAAAACGCATTATCGGACGTCATACCTAAGTGATCCCTGCCGTGCCATTACGTCCATCCTCGCATGTCTGTTGCCTACACAACTGGAAGTGATTGGCTACAATATGTTGCCATATTTAACAACCTCCGAGGTCTAGTGGTCTGAGAATCGGGTCTCAGGATCCGGAGGACCCTGGTTCGATTCTCGTGGGTGGCGGCGATAGGAGGTGTAAGTAATATCGTTTCCGGTTTGGTTAGGATATTGCAGTGAGCTGAGCAGTCTGTTAGTGTGATGGATGATAAAAGTTCAATTAAATTACAGACTTTTTTCATTTAGTCGCATAATTACCTACCTATTTCATAAAAAAAATAGGCAAATATTTAACACGGCAACTGAAATACTTTTTAGGCAACTTTCTATTAAGTCACAAACAAACTAACTTGGCAGTGATTAAATATCTTAGCAACTATTAAACTATACAAGCAACAAAATGCTAGGATCAAAAAAACTAAAAAACGGCTGCTACTGTAAGGTATCAAATATATCAAGCAGGGTCAGCGTAAAACTAGTTAGGGTACTAAAAAACCTAATGTGGCGACTAATTTTTCCAAGGGGGTATCAAACATTCTTCACTGGCAACTACTGGCTTTCATTATAAAAATACACATCTGGCAGTGATTTTTAGGTAGCTTTAAAACTGAAAATGGGTGTAATAATAATGTATTTGGATATAAGAAAATTGTTTAGGTACTGATTCGTAAATTCTTGAAAATGGCGGCAAATGTGCTCGTGGGGCTGCGGAGCGGGGCATTTAGCGCATTTCTAGCCAATAGCAAACGGTGGTTGAAAGATTTTTTATATTTTTATAAATAATAATCGTTTTTGTGACTACTAAGTAAGACATTTGTTTTGTACCTATTCAAGGAAAATGAATAAAAAAAGACAGTGAATCAAATTTTAGGCCTTTTATTGCACGCTGTTTAAATTAATAAAAAATGAGTTCAAAGCTGAAATAAATGAACCTACCTACTGAAGTATCTACCTAGATTTAACAACAACAATACTTATGTATGCAACAATACTTATTTGTATGAGTACTTAGAGTTACCTACAACACTTACGTGAGTATCGTAGGCAACTCTCGTTATTCAAACTAAATAGGTTTATTTAAAGTTCATTTAAGAGGGGGAAAGTTAATAATAAAATATAATATAGTCTAGAAACAAATAGACCAAGAATAGTTTTTTAGGATGTCACAATTTGTTTTATTTAGATCCCTACAAATGTAACCAAAAGTATTTTTTTAATTACCTTGTTTGTATTTATTTCAGACCTTGGTCAAGTTTAAAGTCCACCCCATTTCAGAATTTATGAAAGCCTCGTTTAACTTTTTTTTCCGCCAACAATTTGTCGCCTTAGAAGAAATTCAATTGCCACAAAAGAAAATCACTGCCAGATAAAATTTAAATAAGACCTCAAAACTCATTAAAAAGCCACCGCTTTCTAGTTAAGATGCTTCCTCAAATTAGTCGCCAAAGTAGTTTATTTACTACCCATTTTCAGTTTTTTTAAGACCCAGAATGGTATCAATTTGTCGCCGCGTTAAATACATGCCAAAAAAATATAGCCTACAGACTCGTACTTAGGTACATCCCATTGCTCCCAGGAGACATTTAGCATTTATTAAGAGATCAACTTACACTGGTAGGTATATCATACAGTTACTAAGGAATAATCAATCAGGGTAGGTTGACGTGCTGCTGATAGGTAGGTAGTACGGGTAGTACTAGGTTCCCACGTAGGTAGCCGCTTACAATGGTGGCAGAAAGTTGTGCGAACGTAGATAGGTAGGTAGGTAACTGCTCGGAAAGTCAGGTCGGTGTCGTATTTTATTATGTGGATCGAGTGAACTTACTAACAACTCAGTGAACTCCAAAGGCATCCAAGGGTAAGAAAAAAAATAAAAATACCTAGGTACTTACATTACTAAAATTTGAATTTGTCTTGAGAAACTCTACCTGCCAGAATTTAAAATCTTTACCCTTTCAATGCGGCTGTACTCGTCACGTCACGGTCCCTCCCGTCCCGGGTAGGTACGAGTACGAGTAAATCCTCGGCCGTACGTATTTGCTTCACTATTATCTTATTTTTAGTTATAAAAATTAAATTAAATAGACCTGTGAGTATTAGGTATGTCCAGTAAGCAGAGATTATAATTTCTTAAGGACAAAGTTAATAGTGGACTGCATGCAGCAGCAGCAGACGACACCTTCGAACGATACTACGTTTGTACGGACTTCTTTTAAAATGGACCTAAACTAGGCCATTTCAATCGCGACTGTGTCTATCGTCTGTGATTTGTTGAAAAAGTGTCTACCTATGTCAAAGTAGACTGACTTCTTCGAAAGTTTAGGCGCAGAAAAAATGGTTTAGGTACAGTTGCAGCTGGCGCTAACGACAAAATCCTCTTAGTACCTACCTAGTAAGACTCAGCCCTATGCCAACAACATTTACTCATCGATATGTAGCGTTGGTTGTTGAACGCGCTCCAATGCACCCAACAGCGCGCAAAAAACCGTGCGCGCGGAGAAATTTCCCTCAAGCGCGCGTTTTTCCGCGCAAATGCCACGTAACGGCGCTTTCCGCACGATACACATTGACTGCGGTTGTGAAATATAGGAGTCAACGTTAAGTAGAGCCGTACAAAATATGCCGAACTATCATTTCCAAATGGATATGATCAGCAACAAATTAATAGGTGGGTCTTATTTTTAATCTCAGAAGGATGCTCCAATTTCAGTTCAAGGTAGAGAGCATCAGCAACAACTAATCAAATGGGAGAAGGAAGGAATACCTACCTGCCTAACTTGCTTATGTCCATAGTCGAGTTTAGGAGCCGCCAGTGTCTGCAAAAGAAAAGCACATATATCAGGTAACAATTCCACTAAATTGAATGTCACGAATGGTCAGAAAACAAAGTATAGTCCTAGCGGTAGTTCAAAACATGCTGCACCTGAGAGAAGAGTTCTGAAATTTGGTACACTTAATCATTAGGGTCAATGAATCGATTTGACCCGTAGTACACAATTTTAAAAAAATCCTATGAGGAGTAATGACGTCATCTTTTTTTTGTATGGGATAAAAAAATTTTTTGTTCCAAAACCTTTTGTGTGTGGTATCAAATGAAAGGCCTTGCTAAGCCGATTCTAAAAATATATCACATTATTATATTTAAGTCACTTGTATAAAATTAAATCCCACCCAAAACATAAATGTGAAAGGCTGCCAAGTTCGACAATATTGGAATGCTTCGCCTATAAAAGAAGTGAGATCTAAATAAGTACCAAGTTCCATACACAGACCTCAGTTAAAATTGAAACCTACTTTTTAATGATATAACTTGGCAAGTTTTCACACACTTTCTTATTTATAAACCTACAAAACGCAATGAGTCAAGTATATAATTTTCTATTAAAACTTGCCAAGTTATATCATTAAAAAGTAGGTTTCAATTTTAACTGAGGTCTGTGTATGGAACTTGGTACTTATTTAGATCTCACTTCTTTTATAGGCGAAGCATTCAATATTGTCGAACTTGGCAGCCTTTCACATTTATGTTTTGGGTGGGATTTCATTTATTTTTGTAAGGTTTTCGGTCGGTTGCAATTTTAGGTCGGTACGACCATTGGAAGATATAGATAATTTTTTTGTATTAGTTCCTTAGGGGTATGAATTTACACCTTCATTATTTTTAGAACCGACTCACACTTGGCCATTTTCAGATTTTTTCCTTTACCTTGACCTAAAGACCTACCTCCATGCCAAATTTCAAGTCAATACAACCACTGGAAGTGGTCTAGGTTTTTGATGAGTGAGTGAGTGAGTCAGTCAGTCAGTCAGTCAGTGAGTGTATAGTAAAAATTGCGATTTTCTGACGTCAATATCTCGAGACCTACAATAGGTACATTAATGAAATTTTGTATTTTAGATGAGTAAGTAGATCTCAACAGATACTAGAAATTTCATATGCTTAGATAAAATAGATTTTGAATTATAGGTGGGTCGAACTTGGCCCGAAATGGTTCGTGTAATATAACCCACGGCCGGTGTGTCGCTCGAACTTGGCGGACACACTGCCGTGTGTCTAGATAGGAAATAATTCTCGAAACATGCCACGTTTGGGCTTCTCCAGGTATGATACGGTTGAATCATTACTTATGAAATATACGTAATATAATGTGTAATATCCTCATCTCTAACCTCAAGAAAGGTACTACGGATTTTTTGTCTTTAAGTGTTTTTTTTTTAATTTTAAAGTTACAGAAATTTATGAAAACACACTTAGTTGAAATTTGGCATCGAAAGTTCAATTTTGGTTACCGAGAATGATAAAAATAAAGCCAGATGAGATTTTAATTATATGTACATCATATTCGTTTTGCAAAAATAACATGTTATGTGCTTCGGAGGGCACGGTTAACCCTCGGCCCCATCGCAGTCGCACTCTATGAATAATTAGACGGCGGCGGTCCGTCAGGGTCGTCAGTTAGGGGCTGAATAGTAACCATGGTTCATCGGGTCGTTCGTAGACTCGGTGTCCCACTTTTCAGAACAAGATTTATTAATAATAGGATGATAAGTATAAATGCGAGAGAAGTTTTCGATTGATGGTTAAAGTGATCATTTCTCTATACACACATTATATACACACCGGCAAAATTAACGGAATCTATACATAATAATAAAGTTGTAGAGGGTCGAAAGCCTGTACATAAAAGATATTGGAAAATAAATTGTCAGCGAATTCTTGAAATTGATAACAAAACACGTTTCAAAAGTTTTTACATATTTTTTCCGTTTAGATGTTTGGATGTGACAGTATCCTGAAAAACTACTGAACGGATTTTGATAAAATTTGGTACAAAGATTGCTATCGCATTGAAGAAGGTAAAGGCTACTTTTTTTCTCCACTTAAGGGGCTGGAGTACCTGATGTGTACCACTAGAAGCACAACCACGAGCCCAGCTAAACAATGGGAAATACATTTATGGCACCAAAGCAAGAATTGTTAAGCATCATGGAATGCTCCTGCTGGCAAACATAGATCGAAGGTTTGGAGAACCTTATGTGGACCACCAGGTGCACCTCCAAGAGCCCAGCTAAACTACAGGAGACACATATTATATAGTCCCAAAGCAAAATTGTTTAGCGCGATAGGACGTATCTGCTGGAAAATATATATCGAAGGTTTGGAGAACTACAGGAGATACATATACGTCCCCGAAGAAAAAATAATTCAGCTTGATTGGGCCCTCCTGCTAGCAATTAGAAATCAAAGGTTTTGAAAACCTGATGTAGACCATTAGGAGTACCAAAAATAGCCCAGCTTAAATAGGTACATGAGATATACATATGGCCTCAAGGAAAAGAATATTTAGCATGGCGGGACATTTCTGCTGGCAAATAGCTAAAGAAGGTGATGGATACCCTGGGAATAAATGTAAGGATGCTGGTGTGGGAATAATGTGTGTATAGACAAATGAAAATTATAAAGATGAACCAAAACTCCTCTCGCATCTGTATTTATCATCTTATAATTAATACATCTTGTTCTGTCAAGTGGGACACTGAGTCTACGAACGACCCGATGAACCATGGTTACTATTCGGCCCCTATCTATCGACCCTGACCGACCGCCGCCGTCTAATTATTCATAGAGTGCGACTGCGATGGGGCCGAGGGTTAACCGTGCCCTCCAAAGCACATAACATGTTATTTTTGCAAAACGAATATGATGTACATATAATTAAAATCTCATCTGGCTTTATTTTTATCATTCTCGGTAACCAAAATTGAACTTTCGATGCCAAATTTCAACTAAGTGTGTTTTCATAAATTTCTGTAACTTTAAAATTAAAAAAAAAAAACTTAAAGACAAAAAATCCGTAGTACCTTTCTTGAGGTTAGAGATGAGGATATTACACATTATATTACGTATATTTCATAAGTAATGATTCAACCGTATCATACCTGGAGAAGCCCAAACGTGGCATGTTTCGAGAATTATTTCCTATTTAATTTTATACAAGTGACTTAAATATAATAATGTGATATATTTTTAGAATCGGCTTAGCAAGGCCTTTCATTTGATACCACACACAAAAGGTTTTGGAACAAAAAAAATTTTTATCCCATACAAAAAAAAGATGACGTCATTACTCCTCATAGGATTTTTTTAAAATTGTGTACTACGGGTCAAATCGATTCATTGACCCTAATGATTAAGTGTACCAAATTTCAGAACTCTTCTCTCAGGTGCAGCATGTTCCATACATTCGGCCAGCGAGCCGCTAAATGTTATCGTAGTCGCAGTTCCAATAGTTTAATCCTATAGATAGAAGCAGCAGAAACTTGGACTCCGTTGTGTATGCGGCTTGCGTGCGGCACGCGTAAGACGCGCGGATCTCCCAACCGTAGCGGTGATAGCGGGATTACCGCCTCGGCCGGCTTCGCTCCGCATCGGCCGCTGTCGGCCCGGGGCACCCCGCGCCGCCGCCCCCGCCGCCTCGGCGCCCCACGGACGTGATTGCGAGAACCTCGAGAGAGAACGAGACCTCGCCCCCCTTCAGCCCGCCCGGGACCTCCTTTGCCTCTCCCTCCCCTCCCTCTTCACGCCAGTCTGCTTCTACCTACTCTGCTGAGTGGTCGTATCGCAGTACGCTCCCGCGGTTTCAGCCGTCTTTTAATTCGTGAGAGTCTCTAAATACTGTAAAAACTATTGAACTTTTTGTGGATATTGGATGAATCAGTTGACGACAGTGACGTTCACGTGTCAATGGATGGTGCAGTGTTGTGACAGTGAAGTGAGCTGGTCGCGCTACGTCGTCGTGCCCGAGTTGGCGTCGAACCCTTCGATTCTCGCGAGGTAAAGCCGACCGACTCTACAAGCGATCGCATACGTGGACGGAAACCGGATTGCGGTGTCAGGCCTTCATGTAGCATATGCGCTAAATGTAGTTACAGTGAGAAATAATATATGATCAAACGAACTTACCAAGTGAAGTTCGATCGATATTATATGAGTCGCTCTGTTCGAAGATATAATTCTAGTTAACCATGTAGTTTCTTCAAGCTACTGGCATTCATCGCACTTTTAGAGAAAATCGATTAAATCTATCGATTTCACTCTTTTTTTTTTTTTTTGTCTATGGCCACCTTTTCCTGTCGCCTGACAGATGGCCAAGTACTCATTCTTTAGAGATAGCAGTAGATCTAATCTTTTCTATTATACAACTGGGTTTGGGTGGGAGGGACCTTATATCTTCGAACAGAGCGACTCATATAATATCGATCGAACTTCACTTGGTAAGTTCGTTTGATCATATATTATATTTCGTCGCTCTGTTCTTCAGATATAATTCTAGTTAACCATGTAGATGTTCAGAGATATTGTGTTGTATTTCACAACACATTATAATAGAAAAGATTAGTCAGTTGTACAGACAGCCCTTAAACATAAGTTGGATTATGTGTAGGGATTAGGTACATTCACTTTAAATTATTTTATTCTAAACATATTTTTAAGTTAACTACTTAAAATAGGTTTACCACAAACCCGATTAAGATAAAATTTCTGATTATCTTTGTTTTGTACTTATGTCAAAAATTATACAAGCATTACATTTGCAAGCAATTTCTAAGGCGTTGAAATAAAAGGTGCTGAAAACATAGTTTTCTTTCTATTTCTGGTAATTAAATATTAACCATAATCTTCACATTATCATCGAGCGCTGTGAGCCAGCAGTGATGATGATGATGTTGACAACTAAATATAAAGTTATTAAAGATTATAAACACATCTGAAAAATGTTTTGCTTCAAAAGCTTTTTCAGGCTAAACTACACCAAGTTCGGTTTGAATGGTACATTATAGTGTACCTGTAAACTCGTATACGTGTAGGACAATTTTGAACTACACAAATATTTGATTATTGATATGGTTCACGTTATCATGGAAATAATCGCTATAAAAAAGTTAATTAAGGCGTAAATTATTAATTTTTATAAGAACTTAATTAACTGTGCTTACTTCGTGTATACTCACACACACATCGAAATTTTCCAATTTAATTATTTAAACAGGAATTATAATTCTTAAATTGTAATCAATGTACATAGAATAAATAAATAGTCTTTGAATAAGCATTTAAATTATTGAAGCTATTTTTCTCAAAGAACTTTAAAATAAACGAATTAATGATGCAGGATTTTGGTTATAAAATAATAAAACACTAAAACAGTCAAAAGTCAGACATTCAGAATTAATGTCCTAAAGAATCAATGTCTGCTTTCAAATAATAACAACACTTTGGTCAAAACGGTAATATAATTACGTTTATGTGTTTATACTTGATTTAATTATTTTTTAATAATAAAACGGTAAAATTTACGTTTATGTGGTTACACTTAATTTTATTATTATAATAATCAATAAATAAATTTAACTTTATTATTGATGACTTATATTTTCTCATTGCTTTTATTGATAAAAAGCAATTCAAAATACTCAGAATGTTAATAGGAAGACAATTTTAGACAGATTTTCTTCCTAACAATATTGTTATTGGTTCTAAAACTCAATATTATTTTTGTATGTCATAATAATAATAATATTGAACTATTGAAGTTTTTCACATTCTATTTTGTTAATGGTAATTTTTAATTTTTGTAAATTGCAAGGATACTCTTGTGGTGAACGTGGTGAACATAATGTTTTGATTAGGTTACTGCATGTATTTCTAATCATGACAAAATAAAATTAAATAATTTGATTTCCTTGTTAAATATTAAAACAATGTCTACTAGAATAGGACCAAATTTATTTATCACTTAACAACTTGTACTTGGTTGAAAAGCGGAAGTACAAGATTTAACTATTTTCAGGAGTACCGACTTATTTTGAAACAATGTTATCAAACATTGCGAAAAAAGATTTACTCGTTTTCATTTTTTACACGAAGTCAAGTAAAATCTAACATTTGGTTAGAATATTATTGATTTCGTAAGTAATTTCATTGAAATTGGAACGAAATACAATATTTATAATAAAACGCTTTGTCTACTGTGGCGCATAATGTATGGATCTACGTAGAACGAATTAATTGAGTATTCCTTACATTACTGTAAATAATTAACACCTTTTTTTACCCACATAAAATCTAACAGCAACCTTGTTAGGTCCTGAGATAATTCAAAAGTATTTGTAAAATACGTAACAAACGAGTTATTAATAAGATTTAACATTTTAGATCCCACCTAATATTTAAATAGGTTTGATCAAAAAAGAAGTAAATAGTTCACCAATTAAGATAATTTTATTATCTTCTATTGTTTAGTATAGAAAAATATAAATGTTACTCGTTTTAACCCTTCATTTATACCGACAGGGTAGGAAATATTCATGAAATTATCTATATGACATAAGTCATTTAAGTTATTCTGTCTGAAGAATATGTTTATCCTACTACCAAAATATTTTGGTAATTTTATCCTCCCAATACGTGTTCGTAACATAACATTCCAATTGAATTGAAATTAAATAACCTTAGGACAGAGGTTACATATTTTTACAAATAAAAAAATCATAATATTCAATTCCTAATAAGGAATAGTTGAACACTTAATGTATGTGCTTTTGTTAAATGTATGTGTTTGGGTAAATAAGTGTGAATCCCAAAATAGGTTTATTTATTAGTGTTCAAAATATAATGTTTTATATTTCTTGTCGTAATGTGGTAATTTATGAAATGAAATGGAATAATCAAAGTATCACATTGTAAGTAATAATTAATTTATATTAATTATACTTAATAATAATAACATACCGAGTAGGAAAATACTTGTATTTTTCAATAATAGGATATTATTTAGGTATTATCTACTTCGTTTCTTTCTGAATGATGGACTTTCATAGACCAATCGCAATATTTGCACGAATCTGGCCTGTATAGACCTACCTACATAGGTACACATGTATTCCTGCAGGCAGTACACACTCCTCCCCCCCCTTTTTATGGGAGGTGGGATGGGCAACCAATGGTTGGGTAAGTTAGGTATTGTCAAATCGACTAATCATTCTATCCTTTGTTTTATTTAATAAAAATCAAAAACTGTAAAAGATTTTTTAAGGTAAGACCATAAGCGTATTGAAGTAAGCTTTGGCGAGCAGGTGTCTATCATTATATGATATAATATAATATAAATCTACTAGAAAGAAGTAAACAAAATCTTGTCTTGAATCTTTTCTTTCTATAAAGAACTTACGTCCTAAAATCTTCCTGAATAACGGGAAACTTGCATAGAACACAACCAGTTAATTGGTTTTTCAAAAGTATTATAAATACAGGGTATCCAAAGTAGGATAAATACAAGGTACAAACATTTATGTTTGTACAATAAAAACATTTTTCCATATGTTAAGTAAGCACAATGCGTTGGTTTGGTTGTATTTAATACGGTATTTGTATACCAATATATTTTCTAATAATTCACCTGTAGGCAAATAGGTACGTGAAATTTAATTGACATTTCACTACTCAATTGCACCATGGTTCGATAAAATGTAAATCGAAAAGAAGGTAGATTTAAAAAAATATTTGTAAATCTAATATTGGTGCGTTCTTTTTACAGAATGTGACTTATATTGCGGTTTTCCCGTGTAATATTATGCATTTGGCATTATTAATTACTTGTATTTTGGAAGGGTATATTTTAAGCTAGGGTATTACTATGGTATAAAAAACTGCGCACACTGTTGCGATTAGTTGCAAGTTTCAGCAATGACTTCAACAGTGTTATTCACAAATAGATACGTTTTTGTATAATATACAAAATTTACGTAATTAATGAAATATTCCTTGGTGATGTGATATGATATGTAGAATCTTAGCCATGTTTTAGTAGGTACATCATTATCTCGTGGCATTGCCTTCGAGTTACTTCTTTTTCGTAGGAAAAAGGGGCGCGTACCGTATATAAGAGGAAAAATAAATGTATTCCCTATCAGTAACCTTATGCGAATAAATTGAATCGCATAGGTGAAAATTATGACGCTCTCGCGTAATAACTTGACACAAATCAACAGTTGTTTTTCTGCTAGTAAGCTTTGTGACATAGTCTAGTGGTTCGAGTAACGACCAAATAACAGTCAACATTTCTATTTCTAAGTAGAAATTTTATATATACTTTTAGGAATACATTGGGTATGACACGTTCGTGTGAAAAACAGATCATAAGACAAAGAGAGGTCTATGTCGAGCTGTGTGCTGTTGTGTCCAATAATTGTTTGATTATTTAAATCGGTAGCGGGTACTTATTAGATATTCTTATAAAATTTTGTCAAGGTATAAACTCAAGACGTTACTGATGACTTTTGGGCATCGTTTAGGCTAAGATGTATTTCGTGGAAGACTGGGGTCGATTACCAACGAAATAAAGATTGACAGCAACCATTTGTATTATATAACATTTGTCTTCGTGTTAGCTCGCGGCATAACCTCCAGACGTTATATATATCGCTTGGGCAAGCCCTATGCGAATATATTGCACACTTATAACATAGATCCAGTTTGAACCGTATGTTTTGCTATGCAAAAATGCCATCGTGATGACTCGCGGTCAACCTCCAGGCTTTCCAGTGGTTTGAGACCATCAAGGAAAAATGGTGTGGTTTTCCAGCGGATTGAGTCGTAGACCCACCGTCAAGGAAAAATGGTGCATCAGGTGAAAAACACCTCAGTCAATCAATCACATCAAGACACATAAAAACCATAAAATCACTCACCCGGTGTATCACTGAATTTAAGTAGGAAATAATTAGTTTTCCCATCATTAAACACTGAAGTTATCAATTATTTTACGTTTTGTAAAAAACGTGCGAATCATGCCGCGCAAGTTAAAGAATGAGTACTTGGCCATCTGTCAGGCGACAGGAAAGGGTGGCCATAGACAAAAAAAAAAAAAAGAGTGAAATCGATAGATTTAATCGATTTTCTCTAAAAGTGCGATGAATGCCAGTAGCTTGAAGAAACTACATGGTTAACTAGAATTATATCTGAAGAACAGAGCGACGAAATATAATTAGATTTATAGTCCGCTTGGCCGACGAGCTCGAACGGATTTACCGTTATAGCTGACGACGCAAGCATTCCTCGCTTTCTTGTTCACACAAAAATCTTGTTGGAAAGACTTCTTTCTTGAGCATTTTATCACAAGTTGCTCAAAATTTAGTAGCAGCAAATTATGAAGAAACTTGGATTGTTTAGCACCATTCAATGCCACTATCTTGATTCTTGGTGAAGGAGGTTACGTATGCGGAAACAACTTCGCGTACTTTTATTGTTCCTCGATCATCGTTGTTGAACATGTGCTTAGTCTTTGTTTGATAATTTTAAATGAAAACATAAGATTTACGAACGTGGTTGAAGATTTTATGAACGGTGAGAGCGTTTTCGAGATTAACGACTTTGTAATGGGTGAATCGATTTTGTTTGAGAGTAAAACATCAGCAGAATGGTCTGTTGGGCGTGGCGAGTGGCCAAGGCCTGTGAGACTGTGAGGACTTGTTTTTAATCGTGCACTACGAGAATGCCTGCTTGAGAAATTTCGACATCGCTACGGGCGGCGGGTCAGCCGATACTTAAATCTGAGCAGGCAACAATCTGTGAACCATTAGCCCCCGACGAGACGACGCATGGGGTAAAAAACTCTACAACACGTGAAAGCCATAAAGGCTTTTGGGGTTATTTATTACGATGAAAAAAGAGGCAACGGGCCAACGGCCTGCGGACATCGTTTTGTTGCCGTATTTTCGTTGTGATTGTAAAGTGAGTGTATATTTCGTAATTTCGTTTCGAAAAGTGTTGTATTGGAAAGAATCTTACTTTGTTGGCAAATAATTTCAAATTACCGATAAACCAACATAGAATACCTACCTAAGTAGATGCACAAACACAACCGAAGAATGTTTGAAAGATTTTCTCTCTCCATTCGGAAACCAGAAGCTAATGAATGATGATAAGGTTAATTTGGCTTGGTACAACAAAGTCATGCTCTGTCAGAATGCTTTCTCGGCGTGTATTTTTAGCGGTTGGGCGCTGGTGTGCGGGGGGAGGACAAAGTAGGTCGACTCGCGATGTTCGGTTCTCTACCTGCGCAAGCGACGATGATGCTTCGATGGTAGATTGTAGTGTAAGAAAAATAATCAATGGATAGTGAACCTGGTATAGCTGTGAATTGTGATAGATATCAGACTAAAAGAGCAAACGATAGCGTCAGACGATTTTTATACGCAAATACGACAACATTACGATCTGTCCTGTCTGCCATACTGACACGACATCTGATTGCAACGTGTCCTACCGTAACGACTACACTTGCTGCTGCTGCTGCTAGCTGCTGCGTAGAGTCACGTAGAGTCATCGTGTCACGACACGATCCATTGCCAATTTAGCCCTTTCGGGAGTGGTTTTGCGACTTGACTCGCTTACAGCCTAGAAATCAAGCTATGATAGGTAACTACCGTCGTCCGTCCGTTGCGATAGTAGCGTTGCTGCTATAGAATAGAAAATTAACTGACTGACTGAGGCAGTTTAGGAGTTCGTACAATATAATAAAGCATTCAAGCAAGATTATAGTTATAGCTATGCATAGCTACTTAAGTTGCGTAGGCAGGAAACCTACTCTACCGTAGTCTCCTCAAGGCGAAAATTGCCGTCATCATTCGTAATCATGTTGCACAGCCTGTTGCGCCTGAGACGAGACTAATCTCTGTTGCTAATGATTGGAATCATTAGAAACTGCCTAGGTATGTATAGGATTGTGTAATATTTCTCGTAATCTTAGGGATTATACCTATCAAGTGCCGTTTGCTGGTGTGCTTAGGTATGCAAACAGCTAGATGTGGCGTCCGTCTGACCTTTGGGGTCTGAAAGAGTATTTTTCAAACTTTTTCACACGAAAAAATTCTACAACGCGTCGGTGGCGTCGACTAACCACACATTTTACAAATTTTTCAGACTTTTACGTGCGTGCGAAATAGTTTCAAATAAATACCTATACATGAATCCAGGTCATATGTGTGCCTGGTCATATATGTGCCTTAGGTACCTTTTTAAAATAGGTACCTAAGACGCGTCTTTTCAAAGTATGTCGGTATCAAGCTACCCAGAATAAAATCATGAATCATTTTCTGCGTTTGAATGTTTGAATCTTGATTTACGCTCCAGAAGCTTATTTAAATTATTTGTGCAAATAATGAGGAACGCTCTTTAATTTGATATTTCACGGCGTCTGTGTTGCGTTCAGTCAACTGTATTTACATGGATGACTCATTTATTACAGCAAGCGAAGTAATCAGTTGTTTAACTCCTACTTCTTATTGTAGGCGTTTGTAAAACTCTGACAACAAGGTTTATCGGTTCGTTGGACGACTCGGTGTCCCATATGAAGAGAGAGAGTTGTTTAAACACCATTAAGTAAATACTGCTATTTACTTACTTACTAATGTGCCCCAAATCCATTCTAACTAAAAATAAAATGTAATGAGTGCTCAATAAAATAAGGAAAGATAGGTAGTAGCCATTTGGCGACCAATATTTATGTGGAAGACAAAGTAACAGGCAGGGACAAAGTAACATTTGCAGTCGGCGATATTACGATACCAGTGAATAAGTGATGCTAGTGAACGACTAAAATATGGCTTTGAAGATAAACATCGATTCCGCGATAGAGTTCGTACCTAGGTATCTAAAAACACTATTGAAATAGCGATGTATTTTCTTGTTAAACGCCGTGATTTTGACTACACTAAACAAAATACCTGATTGATTACATGGTTAGTTTAATGAAAAACAAAAAGATGGCAGCTAAAACATAAAAGATAAAGAGCGAAATTGCAGCAATAATGGAGCCAAATCACAGAGTGACGTGGTGACCGAGCTATTTTGGCCGATTAGTTATCGCGGATTCGAGTCTAATATTTAGATGAAGTAAAGGTGCTATTCCGAAGGGAGCGGCCAACGGCAAATGTATACCGCGGCCGGTGGTGGCGCGGCAGCCGAAGCCATCGGTTGCTTCCTTAGAAATAGTATTTTAGCACTGGCATACAACCAACATGCAACGCATAAATTACCTACGATACGTAGTGAACGACCGAAATATTGCGTTCGAGATAATTTCCCGCGCTGGGCCGATGTTGTCAGCTGATAGCGGGGTCAATGGCCTCGGCCGCGACTTTGTCTCGTCCTACGATATGTCGTGACATTTTCTCGTCCGCTACGGGGTGGTAACTGGCACTCAACGGGTTAATGCACTACCTAGTTTCTACTCGACAGGCCGAAAAAATAAAAGTTTATAAAGGTCAACCGGCCAGTCTCATTTCGGCTTGTATTTCGGTCACTTGAATAGTGTTTGACCTACTTTTTATTAAGCCAACGAATCGTTTTATACCTTTACTTACTTACGTAATTATTTCTACGAAGTTTGTTTACCCTAACTCGAATCAATTTCAAAGTTAATTAATCAATTATGAAGTTATGAAAGATTAACAATAATAAAATAAGTAAATAAACGTCGACTTTTGAATTGAATACCAAATTTTAAAACACTTCTCGTGTTAGGTAAACAATTTTTTGGAAATCTTCCAAAATTTCACCGCAGGCAGGATTTGAACCTGCGACCTTCGGCATCAGTACTGCCGACGCCCTAACCAACTGGGCTACCGCGGTTCTAATCGAGCCCGCGAAATTATGGAAGTATATCTTGTCCACTATCGCGTGGATGGGCTCCATCTACCGGGATAGTTTCGCAACTAATTCCCAGCGACTAATTCATTCTTTACAGATTGAATGTAGTCAAAGCGATGAAAACCCGCGATAAAATGAATACCAAATTTTAAAACACTTCTCGTGTTAGGTAAACAATTTCTTGGAAATCTTCCAAAATTTCACCGCAGGCAGGATTTGAACCTGCGACCTTCGGCATCAGTACTGCCGACGCCCTAACCTACTGGGCTACCGCGGTTCTAATCGAGCCCGCGAAATTATGGAAGTATATCTTGTCCACTATCGCGTGGATGGGCTCCATCTACCGGGATAGTTTTGCAACTAATTCCCAGCGACTAATTCATTCTTTACAGATTGAATGTAGTCAAAGCGATGAAAACCCGCGATAAATTGAATACCAAATTTTAAAACACTTCTCGTGTTAGGTAAACAATTTTTTGGAAATCTTCCAAAATTTCACCGCAGGCAGGATTTGAACCTGCGATCTTCGGCATCAGTACTGCCGACGCCCTAACCAACTGGGCTACCGCGGTTCTAATCGAGCCCGCGAAATTATGGAAGTATATCTTGTTCACTATCGCGTGGATGGGCTCCATCTACCGGGATAGTTTTGCAACTGCGGTGAAATTTTGGAAGATTTCCATAAAATTGTTTACCTAACACGAGAAGTGTTTTAAAATTTGGTATTCATTTTATCGCGGGTTTTCATCGCTTTGACTACATTCAATCTGTAAAGAATGAATTAGTCGCTGGGTTATTGCAAAACCCGGTAGATGGAGCCCATCCACGATAGTGAACAAGATATACTTCCATAATTTCGCGGGCTCGATTAAACCGCGCCCAATGGTTAGGCGTCGGCAGTACTGATGCCGAAGGTCGCAGGTTCAAATCCTGCCTGCGGTGAAATTATGGAAGATTTCCAAAAAATCGACTTTTGAAATTCTAAAAGTTAAAGAGCTAAATGATTTCGAATTTCTGAAACTGAATTTCTATCAATGATAGAGCCGATACGGTTCATATACGCACTGCATGATTTTCCGGTATACTTATTGATCCCTTCGTGAGTAGTCACAAAATCCGAAACAATCATAGCATGGCATACGGTCACTAGTGTTTGCGCAGCCAACTTCACCCAAGTATGCCCAAGTGGTGGCTGTCACGTACCGCAATACCGCCAGGAGCATGTGCGATTCAGGTTTAATCAGTGCTATAAAGGTTCTCATAGTTAACATAACGGTACAAGATAACGACTAGCAAGAAAAGAGGTCCTAGATGAGAGCCCTGAGGCACCCTAGAATTTTCCTTGCGTAATTAATTAATTCCTAGAATCTGTTCAAGGCACTCAACGAGTTGTTAGGTTTAAATTATCGTCTGGAATTCAAATACTGTTATAAAACATTGGCAAAAACATCGTTCCATGTATTTGTATAATTGCTACATAATCGAAAGCTTGAGTAAGTACCATTTGAAAAATAATAATCTACGACAGCTTTTAATTCTCTCCTTATAATCGATAAGTTCGCTCATGATAAGTTCGCCTAAGACGGAGATAACTGTGACTTTATGCTAAAGGACGTCCCATACAAACATTGTTCTATTATCGTATTCTATGTAATGCCGATAATAGTGGGTTATTTATTCTTATATCGATTTCATAGGTACGTCTTAATAACATATAGGGGAAGTGGGCCCAAAGCGGACACCTTAACTTTAAATACAAAAAAAGCTGCATAAGTAAAGAATTTCCGAAATGTTATAGTCCTATAAGGTAGAGTATTTTATGAAGTTTGATAATGCATAAGTATTTTTTCTAAATTTTAAAATGAAAATACACAATGTAAAAATTACGAAGACTAGTAATAAAATCCGCTTTGCCCAAGCAGCGGCCTAAAGCGGCCACAGAGAAATTGTCAAAGTCAACCCAAGTTTTGACTGGATGTAATTAAATTCTAACTAATGCATTCTTGTTTTTAGAAATAGGAGGTTGTAAACGAGGAAACGAATCATAAATTTTAATTAAAAATTATTTATTTTTACTTTTTTATATACCTACTACAAATCTGAATTTTATTATTTTAGAAACCTAATATTATAGGTGACTACATTCTTTTAGTGACCGCCATTATCAGAAACACAATACATTAGCTCCAAAATTAAAATTCCAGCAACAAACTATCATTTCCTAACGTGACCCAAAAATCGTATGTGATTTGTACTAGGAATTAGGGGCCGCTTTGCCCGAGCCACTTTGCCCTTTTCAGCCATTTTGGTTTTTAACCAGTACCCCACTCACACTTTAAAACGCCGCACGGAACAAAATGCTTCATGTATATAGCCAAATAGGTAAGAAACGATACGAGACTAAATATAAACACTAAATGTTTCGGAACTTTGTTATAACAGTTCGAACATCTCACGCATTATTTTTACAAAACCAGCAATAATATATTTTTTAATGCGGCAGCTACGCTTTTGATCCTACAGCCCACCTGCGACTGCCCGGTGTGGGCCGTAAGGCTGGCTATGTGATGGCACGGCGACGTCGCAGTTCCATTTAAAATGGCCGAAAAAATTGGTGTGACGTCTTTGCCTGCTGTGTCCGCTTTGGGCCGACTTCCCCTAAGTAAACTCTACATTCTAGGTATAAACCATCAAAGGTCATTTTGTTATTATTATGTGGTTATCTATGTACCTACACACATTGATTGCCAGTTACGTAATAGCTGATTGATAACTATTACACCAATCAATTAAATAAATTATCGTCTATTTTAGCAGGTTGCGTTACACAAAAAAAATGTAATTGTGAAAGTTTACTTATTCCTTCGGGTAGGTTCAGTTACATTGAGAGTATCTAGAGGGCCTAGAAATTGGTTTTAGGTAAAAATAAAAATTGCGGTGCTCCAGAATAAGTGAGCTAGAGAATAAGTAAATAAAAGTAAGAATAGTATATAAACACTGTTGGTGGCAAACATATTGTAGAGAAGAGAGAAGCAACGCATGTTTGTTTGTAACGATGACGTCACATCCGCTCAATACTAATATGTAATAGCAATAATTCTAGTACAGGTTTGCTAATATAAAGTAGGTGTCTGTGTATGCTTTCTAGAGCCCATTATTTTCAAGATCTATCTTAATTTTTACTTCCTCTCTACAAATTCAAATGTGCATCCAGCATAACTGATTGTGCACTAATCCATGCTGACTCTCTTGAATTTTTCAGTAGCTCTTCCATCTCTACGTCACCTCATTTTGCAAAATTGCTCGCTTATTTAATCGATCTATCTTAATTTTTACTTCCTCTCTACAAATTCAAATGTGCATATTCCAGCAGAACTGATTGTGCACTAATCCGTGCTGACATAGGTAAGTTGAATTTTTCAGTAGCTCTCCCATCTTTACGTCACCTAATTTTGCAAAATTGTTCGCTTATTCAATCGACTGACTTGTACAAACTAACAGCAAGTAGAATCGGCCATCTGCTGGCCGGTAATTGGCTAAGATTGACCGTGGCGTCCGTGAATCATAATTTAGCGCGCGAACTGTCAGCCTCGCTGATTTATGCGCGGTAATTTTGCGCTTCGCCGTCGACCGACTTTGGAGTTTCTTATCCTGAGTCCTGGGAAAGTATCCTCTTTGTTTTAACAAGTAATATTGGTAAGATTTTTTGACCTTTTGCTGTTCTTTCTCTTCTTATTCAAAGAGGGGCGCCGTAAGCTGTCTTTGCGGCATCAGACAAGTGCATTTTTTCGATCCTGTTTTCAATGACGTCATGAGGACTTAATTTCTAATCACAATCAGTCAGTAATCGGGATCATACTATAATATTCAACCATGTTTAACTTTTTTTGTAATAATAGGTATAACACCGAATTCTTTGATACTATTTTATAATATTTTGCCCGAGACTAGGATCTTAAGGCCCTGTTTCCGTTCTATCATTTCTGCCATGCCATCAATAATTTAATTTCTCCGTTGCTAGGGGCAGCAACAAAGTCGGAAGGTCGCCGAGATTTTAATTTCGTTCTAAAGCTTTTGATGCCCCTGTAGACCAAACTTCATTTCCTATCAAAGCAAACTAGATTCAATATTGGCGAATGGGACCTAAAATATAATTTTATTGGTGTCCTCGAGCCAGCCGCAAGGAAATCGCTTTACCGGGCCATAATTGCTTTAAGAGGAAACGCTGTTCGCTCATAAAATGTCGGACCAGACTGACCGAGAACCAATAATTTGATGATACCTATCTATGAACGTGATATGCAAAAAGGGGAAGCACATAACAAAGTTACCTGCTTGTAAGAAGAGTAATTCTAAAGTTCCGTATAGCTAGAAACGTGTCGGTAACATCCGATAATATCGCCCGCTACCACCACAACTTTTAAGGTTCTAGGAAATTACAAACACTTTGAACGTTTGAAGAGTAGTCATTGAAAAAATAAATAAAAATGTATGAGATAACGGCCCCTTTATCTTTGTGTTTGCAAAAGCTAGCAAATACCTATAAAATAATACTAAAAGAACAGTTAGCTAAGAAAAATAGATCAAGGCAGCTTTGAAAGAACATTTTTCTGGAATAATCTTTGTCTAGAAACAACGAGCCAGAAATTCTATGAAATATTAAATACCTTGCTTGTTTCTATGAAATACCTATCTATAAAATACCTACCTCGCTTGTTACGCAAATTACAAGGAGGGCCGCGTTCATAGAAATGTTTACTTTCATGTTTATTTTAGTGTTATCTATCTACCTCATATCCCCATATCAACCGATGCAAGGTTCACCCACAAACTACCATACCAGCCACAACAGTCCACAGCTGGACATAGGCTCATATACAGGGAGTAACGGAAAGGGTATAACAATCCAAAAGGAGGTCAAGGTACTAATGAAACTGAACAACTTTCTCCGTGGAACATGGGTCGAAATATGAAAAAAAATTGGACCTCTCATAGTAAATCAATCAGCTCAATCAGCTGATCAGCGATTTTGTATGGGAGGTCCAAAATTTTTCACATTTGGACCCATGTTCCATGGGGAAAGTTGTTCAGTTTCATGAGTACCTTGACCTCCGTTCGGCTTGTTATACCCTTTCTGTTACTCCCGATATATCGGAGGGTATTGCCATAGGTACTCACTACGCTTGGCAGGCAGATTGGCGGAGTTCAAGATGCAGGGAACGCTGCTGCTGTCCATTCCCTGTTCCTGGATGATTAATATCGCTTAGTCGCTTTTAACGACACCTACTGGTAGAATTGGGGTGATGCTATTCTAAGCCGGCATTCCTCTTAAGAATATTGGGTCAGGGTCATCCACCATAGAATTGCATTGCAGATTCGGTTTTCGTAGAAGAACATAAAATAAAATCAATATACACGTGTAACGGATCTCTTTCCAGAAAGATTATTGTTTTTGCTGAATCCTCGACAACAAATCAACAAAACATAAATAAGAAACAAGCTGATCGCGCCATATTGAAGGTCTTTTGCCCGATTGCCTCAGAAGGAGGGTCGAGGGTTATGTTTTTCGAGAGTATATAGGTACATAGCCAATACTTACTTTGTGGTATATGTATGTATGTGGACAAGAAAAATCTTTTTCACGGGCTACAGCCCAAAGGAATAGTTGGATTTTGACATGTGAGGTGTCGTTAAATTCGTCTCAACAGCGCGAGTGACACAGGCTATATTAAAAAAATAAAGATTCAAGATGGCGGATTTTAACAGCAAAATACTACTTTAAAATTGCCGCAGCCGGGTTTTTTGTTTTTTAACACATCCACTTGTTCAGTTTTATAAAAGTTCCAATTACAGCATGTAAACAATTCTCTTCAGTCCTGATTGTATATAGAAAACAAGCAAGTACCTTATTGTAATAGGATTATACCAATTTGTCTGGCTGCAAAATAATAACATTTAATAGAGAAAATAAAATTCAAGGGTCTTTCCTCGCCCAGCTTCGCTATAAGCATAGTAGCGTCTTCATAACATAAAATCTTCTAGAATAAGTAAACTCTAGGTAAAGAAGTGCGAGTTGGACTTATGTCTACTGGTTAAAACATGTAGCTCTTTCATATAATACATCATTTTGAAGAAGTAGTCTCAATTAATTTTATTTTCTATTTTATTCGTCCCCCATTATAAGACGTATATCTTTCGATCTTACAATTTAAGGCCAGCTACACACTACACCGTTACCGACGCGCTACGCTACGCAAGCGCATCGCATCCGGAAGTCTTGTCGTGTGCAGTCAGCTTTATGTTACGTCAGTTACGTGATCATACGAGTAACGTGAAACTCTAAACTTCCTTATTAATTTAATATTTCATGCATTCCTCACAAGAATGATGTAACACATCTAATAATGAATTTAGAAGGTTCATTGAGTTAAAATTACCTTCTTTAGGATTTACCTTTTTACCTATCTCTGAATAATTTGTATGATTGGGTTACCTGACTTTCGAGTTTTGGTACAGCTGGTTTGAGATTAGTTGGTATGAACTCCCAGAAAAAGGTACGCAGGTAGGTAAGTATATTTAAAAATCATGTGTACCTACACTAGACAGCTTTTATGTTTTGGTTTTATTCAGACCGTATTTAAAAACAAATCGGCGACTACTTAGTACATATTCATTGGAAACATGCCTTAATTACTAAAGGTTGTCGACCTCTCCGAATTATGTATGTCGCCCGACAACGACCTAGGTGACCGAGGCGTCCTTATTTTACTAACCATTACGTAAATGTCTGTAAGGTCACCTCTACTCTCCTGGGTATCTCTTCAGACACGGATTTTTTAGGGTTTCGTAGTCTACTAGAAACCCTTATAGTTTCGTCATGTCTGTCTGTCTGTCTGTCTGTCTGTATGCCGCGCCCTCATATCTTCGTCAGTTTTAGAGCTATCGACATGAAATTTGGTGAGAAGATAGATCGTGTTGACCCAAATATAGAAATGTTAAGAAAAAAATATTTTAAATGTTTTTTGGTCCCCCTCCCATACAAGTGAAAGGGGGGCAAAAAAATTTTTTTTCTTCTATAATATTGAGTAGGATATCGTTGAATAGGTCTTTTAAAACTAAAATGAGGTTTCTTTGAAATAAAGTCACTAAAATGTTTCTGTAACGAGATATTTACTTTTAAAAAGGGCGTTTTTGACCCATAATTTGGTCCAGCTGTAACTTCTAAAGTATAAAAGCTAAAAATTTGAAATAAATATGGAATATAGCTTATAATCTGAAGTTACAATGAAAACTATAACGGATATTGTACCCTTAAAGGTTTCAGAAAAAATTGAGTTTTTCTATTTGCGGTTGGTCATCATACTGCTGCTAACAAACCAGCAACAAATTAAGTTTGTAATGCTGAAAAACCTGATATTTAAACGTTGACTACGAAACCCTATTTGTGGGCGTGTCTGACACGCTCTTGGCCGGTTTTTATGACAGTAAAAAGTAGGTAAGTAATGCCTACCCCGCAAAAGACTACCTATGCGTGATGCGATGTAGGTATGTAATAAAATAATTAATGGATAGAAATGGGATATGAGCTGCGATATGACAACTCGCACGGATTCTTTTTGATGTCATACCTATTTTATTTTACCGATTTTATTATTATTTATTTATTAATATGGACTTCTACACAATTAAGGTACCTACCTTAGGCAAGCTCCACAGAAATGACGCGCGTAACATGACATCTGTCAGACAAGCGATCGTCAGCAGTTATCGATGGGACAAGCGTCTTATCTCTTGTACGTGTAGCTTTGTTTCTTCTGTTTTATAAATTTTATATTGGAACGTTTTCAATCGTCGCGATCACTTGTTTGACATATGCCATCTTACCGTCTTACGTCTCACGTTACTCTGTGAGGCTTGCGCCTAATATGATCGAGATCGGAAATTGTGCTTAGTTGTGGCTTAGTGTATTGCTATGCTAACAAACTTTTCTCTTTTTCAGGTGTTACAAGCAGCTGCCCATCAAAATAAGTCGCTGAATATCATAAACGTAAGTTCATCTCAATATTTTACCTTAGTTCTGACTAAACTCAGTCTTGATTTCGGATCGAAATAAGGTGGAATCAGAACTAGTCCAACATTTTAAATACTACTTAATAATAAGTATTAATCTCGCAACTTTTTACGCGGAAAATCTCAAAACGTCATATATTCAAAAGATACGATCTTAACAAGCTGATGTACCTATTAAAACACAAAAACCCGACTGCGGTAGTTTCATAGTTGTATTTTGCGATAAAAATCCGCCATCTTGAATTTATGAATTTTTAGTATAGCCAGTGTCACTCGCGCTGCTGAGACGAAACTAACGACACCTCATAGGTATGTCAAAATCCAACTATCCGTTTGGGCTGTAGCCCGTGAAAAAGAATTTTCTTGTCCATATAAATACATACATACATACTCTCGAAAAACATAACCCTCCTTCTGAGGCAGTCGGGTACAAATGTTCGCAGGACAGGACGCAGCTGTGTATTTTTGAACAATACGTTAAAAAAATATCGATAAAATAAAATAATTATGCTCACAAACTTCGGAAATTCTTCGGTCGCAATCACAAACAACAAAGTTTTCGGCTTTGACACGCTTATTTAAGTTTGCCAACTTTGTTGCTATTGTATTGGGGTTGGGTCATTGGGTCTGTGGTCTGTGCGAATTATTAATAGGTACCTATAGCGCATTGCGTAAAATTACGCGACTGAATATCATTATTATATCTGTATCTGTAACAAGCATGTTATTAAAAAGCAAACCCGACTGCGGTTATTTAATTTTATGTTTGAAATTGCCAGTTTGTATTGCCATTGACATTTTAAAACAGCGAGTGTCACTCGAGCTACTGAGACGAATCTAACGCACAGACTTAATAATCTAACGACATATTATGTCAAAATCAGTTAAGCGGTTTAGGCTGTAGCCCGTAAAAAAGAATTTGCTTGTCCACATACCTAACTATCTACATAGGTACATACTCTCGAAAAACGTTGCCCTCCTTCTGAGACAGTCGGGCAAAAATTGAATGGTTTTCATCCAGTAGTTAATCAGAAATTCTGTAACTTGCATAGGTTTCTGGGTACCTATGCAAGGTTTCTATTTTAGGTCATTATCCACATTTTTTATCCGTTATAATGATGATGATTGCTTGTATTAATATCCAAAAATAAACTTAAACTATGTACCTACCTATTTGTGACGCAATGTCCGAAGTATAAAAACAGATAAGAAGAGAAGCCAGTGACTCTACCATTCACCTTCAGTGTATTTTTAGCTTTACAGCAATCTTTCAACATGATTCGTCAATGCTAAAGCTAGGTGCTTTTGATGTTTTTTTTTAGTGTCCCGTACCGATTAAAACCCCTTATCGTTTCTTACTTCTTTTCTATCTCTCCGTGTTCTTAAGGTGCCGGACCCAAAGGGAGAAAAAACTTCTTTTCACCCTTGTTTTTCGCCCAAAGTTTGGGCCTTGAATAAGAGTCAGTTTGGGCTTATTCAAAGTTAAAGTTCCTAAAATTATTCATGGAAGTGAAAATGTTGAAAATCTTATCGCGACATCTTTGTCAGTGAAGGTTTCTTTGAGAGTCAAAGTTAATCTCCAAGATATTTATTTTGGTTTTCAGTATCGTCCAGTGGTCACGACGTACGTAGCTAATAAAAGCTTTATATTCATAACGAATCAACTTTAACGGGTTTAAATTCTATATTTTCATTAAAATTAAGGCGCACAACAACTACGTACCCCAACTCAAATCAAACACCCAACTCACTTTCGACCGGCCACAAAGCTCGATAAAAAGCTCATAAAAGCTGTGGTAAAAGCCCCACCATACCGGACCGGAACTCGGGCGACTGCCAATCGGAATGGCAACGACACTTGCCGACCATCTGGAAAAGGGCAAGGCCGAAGGACACTCGGATTTAGATACGTACTAAGTACCTGTAACTGTAACAAAAATGTTTCGACCCACACCCAACTTAAGTTCGTATTCTCGAACCAAAACCATATCCTCCAACTCACTTTCGACCAGCCACAAAGCTCGATAAAAAGCTCATAAAAGCTGCGGTAAAAGCCCCACCATACCGAACCGGAACTCGGGCGAGTGCCAATCAGAATGGCAACGACACTTGTCGGCCATCTGGCAAAAGGGCAAGGCCGAAGGACCGAGTCCCACTCGCTAATGTATTAAACGCTTTGAAATTTTGAACAGTTATTCACGAGATTCGCACACATGCCAGCTTGCTAATTAATGATAATACAGCCAGCGAGTCGAATAATTCCAAAATCTTCAGCGTTGCATTTTATTTTCTATGCGGTACCTAGTAGGTACCTAATATTTTATTCTTCCTTGATTTTGAGAATTAATATAAACCCACCCAAAAAATATTACAAAAATAAATGTACGTAAGTACTATTCATAAAATTATTTGAGGTAAATTTAGGGCACAAAAAATGACCCCTCGGTTCACCCTAACAACATTTCGACAGAGATAATAGAACTTGATCTCCCGAAATGTGTCCACTTGTGAAATCGTTTGACCTTTCTTGTTATTAGTGGGTAGGTACACAATACATTTTCATCTATTCATCAGTCTCATCAAAATATTTTCCATTAATATCGCCAAGGCGAAAGTAGGTATAATGGTTTGGGTAACAGTTTTGAAAACGATATAGAGCCAAGCTTCTGACTTTACACGCCCTAGCTCGAATGACCCTTTCTCAAACTCTACATGTCTGCCAAAATTTGTAACACGGAACCCTGAAAATAACCAGTAAACAGTATACTTATTAGTGAGTGCAGGTTCCCAATACATTTTCATCAATCTTATTAAAATATTTTCCTTATAATATCACAGAATATATAATAGTACTAGCTGCCCGTCAGCGGTTTCACCCGCTGCAACCTATTATTCCGCGGGATAAAAGCATTATTCTCCAAGAGATGTCGCTGTTAGTTTTCGCCGAAAACGTTTAAAACGCGAATCGGCTCAGTCACGCCACCTATTTCAAAAATATTGGAAAATGCGTGATCCCGTGGGAATGAGACATTTTTCCGTGGTAAAAAGTATCCTATGTGTTATTCCAGATGCCCTTTTATATTTCTGCAAAGTTTCATGTCAATCTAATCAGCCGTTTTTGCGTGATGTCGTAACAAACACACACACAAACATCCGCCTTTATAATATTAGTAGGAAGTAGGATAGGATAATATCGCCTAGACGAGAGCATAATTATGTAACAGTTTTGAAAACGATATAGAGCCAAGCTTCTGAACACGCCCTAGCTCCATTGACCCTTTCAAACTTTAGTTTTAATTTCGCTATCGTAATTAGTTATACGGAACCCTAAAAATAACCAGTAAACAATTCAAGTACTTCTACCAATCTTCTTCTTTCTTTCTTTTCGTGTGGGACACCGAGTCGTTCAGCGACCCGATGAACCCTGGTGTCAGAGTTTTTCAACCGCCTACTGCAAGTAGCAGGCCTCTGACATGGTTGTGTAACGACCGCCATCATAGACAGCAACCGGGACCGACGGCTTAACGTGCCCATCCGAAGCACGGAACCATCTTACTTGCGGACAATCAGGTGGTTCAGCCTGCAAAGTCCTAACCAGACTGGGAACAAATTCACAAAGTGATAAATATCAACTTTGTGAGTGACCCCACCCCACCGGGAATTGAACCCGGAACCTTTGCGTGGCAGGCAGGCATACTAACCCTGCGCCACAACGGCTGTCAAAACTTGTACCAGTATATCAATTCACCATTCCAATTAGCTTATTTGGACTTATTTTGCAAAAACTTCCTTTATAATTTCTTTCGCCTTGCGTTGAATTTTTGCAGGTACAATTTCACTGAGTGTTCAAACAAAGTTACCATTTAACAAATTGAATTGCTTTTACTGATTCTGCTGAATACGTTTTCACAGTTTCTTTATTATTTGCTTCTTCTTCATTTATACCCATCGATTGTATAAGTTCTTTTATAGCTCCCTCTAAAGAATTTCTTTTGTTAGAATTAGAATAGAATAGAAATATATCTGAAAACCAGATCCGACCCGATAAATATCCGGAAAGTGCGGAATTCGTGATCGGAAAACGAGGACAACTTTCGCGGATTATTCTGGACAACCAGTTGTGGTTGCGAAGTGACGCAAACTGTTGTGCAACTAGGTATAGATAGAAGCCTACCAAAATTCTGCGCTACAAAGAAAGGCAGTGCTGTCATCCTATCCTAGGCATATTTCCACACATGAGACGAAAGACATGAGATGTGAGACATCGCGACGCTTGACATCGTTTCCATATAAAAATAAAACAGAAGAGTCTCCGTCTACACACGTAAGACACGCGCATCAATGTCGGCCGACCCGACGATCACTTGTCTGACAGATGTCATCTTACGTCTCGCGTTGCACGTCTCATGTGTGAAGATAGCGCCCCAAATGAATCTGTAACCGTTTGGTATGACCAAACTCCATTTATACAGGGAGTAACAGAAAGGGTATAACAAGCCGTAACAAGTACTACATACCTACCTCGTTATATGAGAACAAAAATTACCTACTATACTTAGTAAGCAGGCAGGCTCTCTCTACATAGGTAAGGTAGGTAGGTTTAAGAAAACAATATGATAAGACAAAAACATGCTTTTGACATGCTTTTTCTTAGTAGAAAAGCGGTATTCTCTTTTAAATTCTCAGGTATGAAATCTAGCTAGACTAATCGACAATTTATGAAGTTAACGACCCGGCTTTTACAACGTCTACGAACTCCCGATCAATAGTGTTTAGTTTGACATTTCTAATAATAGAAGGTGGTTGTTTTGTAGTGCATTTTCCATTATGCACACATAGTGGGGAGGTTAGCGTCCTCAACTTTGCACATCGAGCTAGAATGCTGAAATTGGGCATGATGGTACTTCTTGACCTGCTGATTAAAGATGGGGGTCGCGCCAAGCAAGCATCACCTCCCTTACTGTTCGCCGCTTAAAACCATCCCCAGTTTTGATCCCCGCTAATCGGTGTACCAACTTACAGAAAGTTTTAGGCTCAATTGATAGGAATCCTAAGAATGCGGCTATCTATCGACACCATCGAACAAAAAATTGGCTTGTGGCTTTCCGCGATTATTTTCACATTCCAATTTCGCTTATAAAAACGATTCAAGTCCCGCAAAACCGTAGAATACAAAAGTAAATGCTAGCAAAACCGCAAAGAGAGCCGTTGAGCTAGCCCGTTCCATTTCACCGCATCAGTTCAACGCTCGCGTTCCTCCGCACGCAGAATGTAACCTAACAACTTTACAAGATTGCCTGCGGTGTGCAGGTACGGAACGTAGCTGGCAGCGTGGCTCAGTCACTCAGTGCCTCACTGCGATGCTAGAGACGGGGGAGGAAACTGGTTCAGGGGGAGGCAGGGAGGGGCCAGACGACGTCATTGACCTACGCCCCCCCCGGCCCGCGCCCCGCGCCCGCTCGAATTCGAGTAGCGGTGACGTTTTTGCTGAGTTGCGAACTTTTCTGTGGCCTCTACTCTGTATGTATGATATGATCGGATGCGAAAAAGTTTATGAGCGAAGTTTCAAATTGTTTTAGAGGAAACACGCGACAGCTGCAGTAGTAGTGTTCTTGCGTAACATTCCTCGTAAAGTGATGTCGTTTAAAAGTTAGTATGTGGAAATGTTTAAGAGTGAACTACCCAATTTACGATTTTTCCATGAGATCACCGCATAAAGACAAAAAATGTAGAGGCACAATTACTTGACCTTTTGTTTGGAAGTTCAACTGTACTTGACTCTACATACTAATGAAACATACGTGTATTTTGATAGTTTTGATACCCATTTTGTATTGCTAACTAATATAGGTGATAGATAAGATAAATAACATAAGTCATGAGGTATGCCTTGCGACAACCTGACGACCTGACAACACAATTGCAACAGGAGGGGCAAAACCCCTCTGCCTGTCTGTCTGTCTGAACTCTATCATACCGACACAGCACACCATACATCGACACCCTAAGATCAATAAATTGGTTGATGAAAGTTTAAAGTCAAAGAAGCGACAGAAATAAGTAGGTGTATTTTTAAATCAGTAGAATAAATTATTTTAAATAAACATATCTCTCCTTCTGAGGCAGTCGGGTAAAGATTACGAAATCGAAATCCGGTTTCGAGTGCCGTTATCTAGACACACGGCAGTGTGTCCGCCAAGTTCGAGCAAAAAAAGCGACACACCGGCCGTGGGTTATATTACACGAACCATTTCGGGCCAAGTTCGACCCACCTATAACTCAAAATCTATTTTATCTACGCATATGAAATTTCTAGTATCTGTCGAGATCTACTTACTTATCTAAAATACAAAATTTCATTAATGTACCTATTGTAGGTCTTGAGATATTGACGTCAGAAAATCGCTATTTTTACTATACACTCACTGACTGACTGACTCACTCACTCACTCATCAAAAACCTAGACCACTTCCAATGGTCGTATTGACTTGAAATTTGGCATGGAGGTAGGCCTTTAGGTCAAGGTAAAGGAAAAAATCTGAAAATGGCCAAGTGTGAGTCGGTTTTAAAAATAATGAAGGTGTAAATTCATACCCCTAAGGAACTAAAACAAAAAAAATATCTATATCTTCTAATCGTCGTACCGACCTAAGTTACGAAGGTTTGTATTTAGTCAAAGTAAAGTATAAATGAGATATTTCCTTACCTAATTTAATCATAAGAAAAAAAGAAAATAAACCTTACAAAAATAAATGAAATCCACAAAACATAAATGTACAAGGCTGCCAAGTTCGATAATATTGGAATGCTTCGCCTATAAAAGAAGTGAGATCTAAATAAGTACCAAGTTCCATACACAGACCTCAGTTAAAAATAGTTACAGGAATGCACACTTGATTTTCCGCAGTTTGGAAAGTAGATTCTTATTTCCAAACTGCGAAAAATCAAGTGTGCATTCCTGTAACTATTTTTAACTGAGGTCTGTGTATGGAACTTGGTACTTATTTAGATCTCACTTCTTTTATAGGCGAAGCATTCCAATATTATCGATTTCACATTTATGTTTTGGGTGGGATTATAACTTTTTTGTGTATACTTGTAGGTACTTTTGCCAACGCTGATTTTCGCCTTCACAAAGGTGTGGCAAGTTTCATTCAATTAATAAAACAGTAATCTTTAATTACTTACATAAACTTAACAGCTTAACAAAGAATAATTCATTATTAATAATGACTGCTTTTAAATTACGCTTAATCACCCGCACCGTGGGTTTTCCGAATAAAAAACTGGAAGCGGATCATTGTAAGTAAAGATTGTGAAGATCTGGGTAAAGCCTGTTTAAATTTGAACTTAGAAATAAATAGGTAATAATTATCTGTACATAGTACCTATGTATCTTTCATATTCAAAAACAATGCTAGGCGCTCCTAAAAACAAACTAACTAACTAAACTCGTCGAAGCCATCGTCGAAGCAAAGTAGACCGATGAAAAGAAAAGAATATTGGTGACATTCGCATGCAGTTTTCGCGGAGCTAACTCAATACTACCTGATTCATAGAAGAAGGGGGACCCGAAATGACATCATTGTTGACATCTTGCTCAAATATCATGTAATATGTAAAAGACGCAAACATGTTGCCAATTCTTCTATGAATCAGGTAATAATCGGTAGCATCGATTTCCACCCTCTTCTGCCGATTGTAACACTTGTTTAGTGGAGCTAAAACTACGAAAGGCACAAAATGTACGAAACAAACATGACCAACAACAAAAACACAAACATTCGAACAACTCTTTTGCAAATACAAGCATAGTATACAAGAAATTCCCCTAATAATCAATCTAATAACAAAGTTTTGGAACTATTTACTCGGTTCAGTAGCTTCAGATTTGGAGCTTTGCCAACTACAACTACTTACTTTGTGATGAGTTCAACCAGCGATTCATTACGAACAATGGTGTGTTTACAACTGAGAAAATATATTTCCTTATCATTATAATTATACGAATTGGTGATCAAACGTGATGAACACGACTGTATGACGCTCAGCAACTCTCTATTTTGCTACATATTTAAGTTCATCTGTGCTATTTTGTGGCTCAGCCGCAAGCAGACTTAGGTATTTTTGAAATTATGACATTTTGCTTTGAAACCTATTTCGTGAAAGAAGACGTACAGTCGTACAGCCTACCTATAGACAAAAAGACATTTCGAGAAAGTAGATTCCGTGCCTAAAGATCTGTGTCTTGGAACAAAATGACTAAGAAATAAGCACAAAGAACACTCAGACCAGCAACAGATACCTTAACGAACCCTAGACCTTGGTACAGAAATGGTACAGAAAGCAGATGCACTACCACTGCGCCACATAATTCATCTTCAAATAGACAACGTAGTAGAAGATGAGCTGTGATGAATGGAGCATGAAGTGTGAAAGTATGACGTTCGACGTTTCACAAATAACTCGAGGCTTTCTACTTTCAAAAGTACAGACATAAATCGAGCCTATATCCCTTGCGGGGTAGGCAGAGTGTAAACGGCTTTAAAAACGGCTAATTACCTACTTACACCACGTCTGAGAAAAGTTTACGAGTCACTCAGAAGTCAGTCTGTTGCCTAAAATTGCAATACAAAACAACTCTCAAATCCCATAGTTGCCATACGACACCCGCGGGAAAGATATGGGGTGATGCTATTCCAAGCACCACACGGTAACTTACATATTGACACAATCTGCTGAACTGTTTAAAAATTAAGGCGTGATTTCCCCTTCGATCGACCGCAGTTAAGGGCGTGTAAAGAGGTCAATAGTTTGCCTTGAAGAAGGGGCCCGCCCGTATAATGCAAGAGGTTGTATGACTCGACTAACACAAGAGCCTTTTCAATCGACAAAAAAGAGGAGGGGTTTTATTTGAAAAGTATATTACTTTCCTCAAAGAACAAGAGTCGAAATATGACCTGATTCATTAAAGAAAGAGACTTATTAATGGCGGCCGAAAGACATGCTTTCTCACTCACAATAAAGCTCTTACGTACACTGGTTTATAATCCCTTTCTACCTAGGTTAGGTAGGTTATAGCACCTATTACCTACTCGAGAAAATCGTCATAACATAACATCAAGGCTTGTATTGTCCATTCGCAATCATAGTGTCATGAAATGACATGACCAGCCTAAGCGGGATGCCAAGTTACGCTGGTCGCAATACGAAGATACTACGAGACCAGCGTAACTTGACCTCCTGCTTAGACTGGTCTTCAGAATATGATTTTAAATGAAATACAAGTAGTAACCTTACTAGTAACATAATAATATAGTACCTACCGCAATTTGAGGGATTAGTACCTTAGCATACACACATTATAGGATACTGAACTCCTGATCAAAGCCCTGCAAACACGAAGCCAATAAACTTGTTGACACGAGGCTGGTCTAAGTTTCGCGGCCCCTGCCGGGCGGAAGGTCGACGGCTTTCCTTGAAGAGGAGTCGTTACCCTCCACCAAGATAGCATTGTCATAATTATGACGCACACAATGTAGGTAGGTTGGTACAGCACGGAAAGCGACGTGCACTGGTAATGATACTAAATGTAGAAAAAACTAGTTTAAGATGATCTTTAACTAAATAGCGCATTTAAAAGCGTAAACCGCAGAATATTTTGAACTAGGAACCTACGTACGTATTATAACCGAGTTTTCTATAAGTTTCCTTTCTTGAAGTAACAATACAATTACGTACCAACCTACTCAGTGTAGTATATCTCTTCAATCATACATCAGATCTGTCTATTCTATTTACGAGTATCTATACGACTACTGGACGTAGGTAGGCCTCGCCCAGGGTACGCCATAAGGCACGATCTCACGAATTTTCGCATTTCATCTATCTATCCGTATCTCTACAGTTTTGGAACTAAAGTCAAAAACACTGGCAGCAAATGGGCCCATCATTTTCGCCTAGAAGACCTCAAGTGATCATGTCTCATTGAGAAACATTGCTCATCAGTCTATACGGACATGGGGTCAACGTGTTTCCTTGAGGGGCTGCGGGCTGTTCACCTCGGCGACCTCATTCGCTCTTCACGATGAAAGAAATAGCTCCATCATCATCATCTGCCTGCCCTTATCTCAATTTATTTGGGGTCAGCCCAACATGTCTTCAGTATTGCCAGTCGGCTCTGCCGATTTCGCAAGGTTTGGCCTTTCAAAGGAAAGGGACGGTTTTTAAAACCCCCTTGGATTGCCTCCTTTTCAAAGTTTTGAGGTAGGAGTACGACTCATTGGCAAACATTGCTTATTAGTCTATACTATACGGACATGGGGTCAACGTGTTTCCTTGAGGGGCTGTTGGCTGTTCACCTCGGCGACCTCATTCGCTCTTCACGATAAAACTGCTCCGATGAAAATAATTATACCTGGAAGTCCCGGTGTAAGGTGGTTCCTACACACGCTGCTTGGTTTAGCGGTGTTTTGCTGTCGGCACGGTATACCATGATGTTCCACGTTGACGACGCCGTACCGTGATATTATGAACACTCGCTAAGGTGATTTTGCGGTGTTTTTCCGCCGGTCAGGGTTGACGAAAGAATTTGGATAATGTTGCATGAAATTGCAGAGTAACGCCGCCGTCGCAAATAATCAAATTAGTTGCAAAATTATCTCAGTAGATGATCATGTCATTCCCGCCACGTGTTAGATATTGGCATTAAGACAGACTTGCATACTTTCGCAGGTATTTAAGCCGCGGTACCTTAATAAACTCGCAGGACTGTAATAAAGTCGCAGGTTCAATTCTGCCTGCTGAAAATTTTATAAAAATTGCACCTGTAGTCCGTACGACTGTCAGGTGATTGCTGACTGGCGAAAACCGTAGTATCAGGCGGTATGTGTGCAATATACCGCTTGTATTGGTATTAATGAGTAGTCCGGTAAGTTATGGTTTGACAGTAATTGGATATGTAATTGTTTTGTGTGCGTCTTAAAAGGGCTGACTGGCCAGGCCGTATTGCCAAGTACTTACTACCTATAGGTACCTTTCAACACTCGTAACTCACTTAACCTGTCAATATACCTGAGTGTTAATAGAAAGAAAGTTAAATAACTGGTTTAAGTAGGTATGTGGGTAGTTCAATGTGTATAGTTTTTAAAATAGGTGAATATGACATCGCTCAAGAGTCGAATCAAAGATGTCAAACTACCACGTAAGTATATTCCGCAAATTAAAAATGTTTTTTGAAACCTACACCATGACTCTACATTTTTTTAGCTGGTTTGTTTGATAAACGGATAAAACTAACAAAAATTTAAGAAGAAAGTGTACTCGCTATCCTGCCTGGTTCATTTAATACAATTATATAGGTATGCCATATGTAGCAAATCTACATTGGCACTTTACTCTACAGTACGGCCGTTCGAATAGCCCATATTTGACAGCTGTCAAAATTATGCTAATGCTTTGACAAAAGGTCTATTTGTCTTTGTTGACATGTCTTCCAGTATGGACAGCTGTTAAATATGGCATATTCGACCGGCCGTACTGCAGTGCTTTACACCTACAGAGGTACGTGGTTACGAGGCTATTTAAAGCAACAATATTGTCTGACATTTTCATAAAATTGCAAGTTTATGGTCGTCATCGCCAGTAAAGTTCAAAATAAAAGTGTTATTTGTTGTGGCAGCATGCTACACTGCTACAGGAATGATATAGATAAGAAAAGGCGTAAAAAGATTAAAATCCATAATAAAGATAGGTTTTTAGATTCGTCCTCATGATTCTGCAATTTATATTCGATCTGATAATGTAGGTAGGTACTAATATCAACTCTGTAGATACTGCATCATGTACATTGTACCTAGATAGTACAATGACTAAGATCTGTAAAATCAGAAGTGAGCAAGTCATTCTAATTAAATGTAAACTAGTTAAAAAAATATCCTATCCTGCTAGCGGCCCACCCAGGCGTGTAACACCCGTGTTACCCGTGTAATGTTACACCCGTTTACCCGTTACCCGTAGGTACCTTAGATACCCGTTTTCCAGTGGGAATCGGTTATCTTTGCCAGTAGATTACTACTTATTAAAATTGATTTGCTATGAAGCAATTTCAGTTTCTCCTACACAGCTTACTTAGCTGGGCTCCTGGTGTTACACATTACATACTCGAGTCGGTGCCAGGGGAGCAGCTCAGCAAGCTGTACAACTTATATTATAAGGGATAAGGGTGTAAGGGACGGTGTACCGAAAACTTTGCAGACATTTTTTTTTTTTTTTTATCTATGATGGGCTTACTCTTGACCCCAATCTTACCCTAGAGCAGAGATGGGATCTACGGTGGAGCGAGCTTGCCCAGAAGATGCCTATTCACTCTAGACTTAAAGAGATTCAGGTTATATGCACTCGGAAATACAGACGCAGGCAGGGAATTCCATTCTTTAGCCGTGCGCATAATGAAAGATGATTTGAAGCGCTTAGTGCGTAATGTGGGTATATCAACTAAGAACGGATGGTAGCCGGCCGTGCGTCTGGATGTCCGATGGAAGAAAGGAGACGGTGGTATGAGCTCATGCAGCTCACGCGCACTCCGAAGTACAATCTGTAGAAGACCGATAGGCAAGCAACCTTGCGGCGGTGAGCCAGGCTGTGAAGCTTGGTCGCCACCAGTTTTTATCGCCTATTAATCTCTTGGCTCTGCGTTCCACCGAATCCAGTGCAGCAAGTTGGTATTTAGCCAGCCATCCCAAAGGTGACAGCAGTACTCCATGCAAGATCGGACTTGAGCTTTATAAAGAGTTAGAAGCTGTTCAGGCGTGAAGTACCGCTTGACTTTATTCAGGACGCCCAACTTTCTAGCTGCAATTTGAGCCTTGGACTCGATGGTGGTGCCGAAGTTGAGGTCAGAGGACAACTCCATGCCAAGGAGTTGAAGAGTGTTGGTCACTGGAACAGATGTACCCCGAAAAGTAGGAGAAAAGGTGAAAGGACTCCTTTTTGCGGAGAAAAGACACGCCTGCGTTTTTGAAGCATTGAAGCTGACGAGATTGTCTTCGCCCTACTGGGAGACGTTACTTAACGTCAGGCTCGTACGCTCAATCATAGCCTTTCTCAATCTTTGGATTTCATCACCACTGGCTCCTGCGCCGGACAGATATTTCTCGGTGACAGTACTGTCATCTGCGTACCCAACAATTCCTGAAGATAGAAGGTCATTGATGTGCAGCAGGAAAAGAGTACAGACCCCTGAGGAACTCCGGCGTCAATAGCCTTGAGGTCAGAGGAGCAGCCGTCTATGACCACTCGGATCGACCGTTCACTCAGGAAGTCAGCCACCCAGCTACAGAAGCCAGTGGGTATGCCGTACGCTGGAAGCTTGCTCAACAGACTCGCATGCCACACCCTATCGAAGGCCTTTGAAATGTCCAGCGACACTGCTATTGCTTCGCCGTGGTTTTCAATGGCCTCGCCCCAGCAATGCGTTACGTACACTAGAAGATCTCCGTGGAACGCCCTCGGCGGAAGCCATATTGACAATCACTGAGAAGATCATTGTCTTCAAGGTACGAAAGCAGTTTGCAGTTCAGAACTCTTTCCATAACCTTACAGAGTACGGAAGTGATGGCGATCGGTCGATAGTTGCTAGGGTCGGCACGGCTACCCTTCTTGGGCACAGGTTGCACATTGGCAAGCTTCCAAGATTTTGGTACAATTTTGACACGAGAGAGGCGGTACAAGCGTGTCAGTACAGGAGACAACTCAGGCGCACAATACCTCAACAATCTTGCTGGTATGCCATCAGGACCACTGGCCTTGTTCACGTCCAGACTGCGAAGGGCTCTACGGACCTCTTTATTGTGCACTGTGATCTCAGACATCAAAGAATCACAGTGAGGTAAGGTGGGTGGATATTTCGAGCCAGCGTCTATACGAGAGTTGCTCGCAAACAGATCGGCAAATAAATTTGCTTTCTCTGCCGCGGTGTGGGCAAGCGACCCATCAGGTTTCTGCATTGGAGGTAGAGAGGGACGGCAGAAGTTGGATTCGACTGATTTCGAAAGGGACCAGAACCGCTTACTACCCGGTGGGTGTGATGCAAGCTTTGCCCCAATACGGCTAATATGGTCGAACCTAGCTTTTCGTAGCACCCGTTTGCAATACCTGGCAGCGGCATTATATGCTCTCTTCTTTGCTCGCACTCTTCTCGCTCGCACTTTTCGATCACGAGCTTTTACCCAAGCTTGGTAAGACCATCAGACATGATCAGACCATCAAACAACTTTTACTATAGAGCCAATGGTGGGAAACGAAAACGAATTTCCGACCACCCATAAAAAATTCATGATCAGCTGACTGACTTTGTATGGGAGAAGTGGACGGAATTTTTTTTTCGTTTCCCACCATTGGCTCCATAGTAAAAGCTGTTCAGTTTCATGGTCTGAGCACGCCTGCAAAGTTTTCGTTACACCGTCCCTTACACCCCGTATACAAGATATTACGGAAATAAATTACGAACTTTATTAATCTCACAAGGTGAAACCACCTAGAAAAACCAGTCGGAGTTTTTATGAAATCACCTTCAAAGGTTCCCTGGCATTTAGTGACCCGTGCACAACTGTGCAAAAATCAATGTTGGCCTAGCCAGGCGGTTTTGCAAGCCAAGTTCACCTTGCAATCAGCCAGTAGCGTAAAGGTCTCGAAAACAAGCGTAGGTTGTAGTAGGGGAGCAAAGTTGGAGATTTTTTTAAATAGGTACTCGAGCGCTGCTATTACATTGGTACAAATGTTTCCATCCCAAAAAATTGGCAACGTCACCGATGGTCATGTCATGTGTCTAACAAGGCTATCGGAAAGAAAAAGATAGCTTGGAATTATCGAAGAAAGGTAAAGAAAGTACATGTTAATGTAAGTATTTAAAAATTCAAAGGTTGAAGCGCCTGAGGAAGGCGCACTGAAATATGAACTTGCGGATTTCAAAAATCGCAAAATCGTGGGGTGCGATGCACGAGTGGTCTGCTGCTTTAAATTGATATCGGCTAATCACACCGCATCACAATCAAGTTTTCATTTTTTCTGCCCGGTGTGTAACCTCAGTAATAAATGAGCACCGTGGCACCAATCCAGTAGGTAATTTTTTTACTTACAACGCTCGTCTCTCTCTCTCTTCGAGTGGTGCACCAAGTCGTCCAACGACCCGATGAACTCTGGTGTCAGAGTTTTTCAACCGCCTACTGCAAGTGGCAGGCCTCTGACATGGTTGTGTAACGACCGCCGTCTAAATGATCATAGACATCAACCGGGACCGACGGCTTGCACGGAACCATCTTGCTTTTCGGACAATCAGGTGGAACAATGCTCGTGTAACTACACATTTATCCTGCAATGCTAACTTACTATAACATCGAGCAATCAAATCTGATATTGTCGTATCTGGGGATGTATGAGGCTAATGTACGATAAGTGATAACTTATTCGCAATGTTTTGCATAAATGTGTTTGCGAAAGTGACCGATAACAACGTGTGAATGTGAATTCGTTGACTTTTTGAACGACTTTGCGTGTGCAAAGTTCACTATATCTTAAAGATTAGAGATGATTTAGGTACGCTATAAAACTGAGAATTTTGCTAAAGAAACGTAATTTCAAACTGCTTTCAACATAACTATAAATAGATAGGTACCTGCTTATTAAAAAATGTAGGACCACCCATTAAAAAACTAGTCGACTGGTTTCTTATTCATTTCTAGTACCTAGGTTCCTAGTTCATACCTATAGGCCACTGTGCTACAGCTGCTACTGGCAATAGCAATTCCAAGAGAACTAATATGGAAAGTACCATTTTTTTCATAATGTTTAAAATCAAAATAAATTAAATAATTTTTGCGATACCTACACCACCGGATACCTACACCTAAAAGTGTTTCTCCAGTCCAGACTTTGCTCTACCGGTTGTGAATCTTAGATTTTCTTGAGAAGTTTAAAAGCAAGTTCCCGATTCGAAATTCGATAAGAATCCCAGCTCGTTTAAAAACTAAAACATTGAAGTCAACCTTGCTCTACCTACACTTTTATTACTGGCTGAATCTTTGAATCTATTAAAAAGTCTAAAAGCAAGATTCTGATTCGAAATTCAAACAATCCTAGCTTGTTTAAAAACTCGTGCTCCGGTCCGCGAGTCAACCTTGCCGCGCGCTGGCAGGTCAGATTTTTCGAAGGTCAATGACTCGCGGCGTAATAGAGTTATTATTATTTGAACACTGCCGGGCGGCGGCGACGACCGATATAATACAGAACAGGAGGGGAATGGCTGTTGCTCCTTAGCAATCTTATCAAGGCTCTCTAGAGAATTTGCAAATTACCTACACGTCTATAATTAAATGAATAACATTATTACCGTAGTGGATTAGATGGTTCTCACTATGAAACTGCATGTAGAGCACAAAGTTACTTACTCTACGACATGAAACGACGACGCGACGCCTCACGTTTTTAATGGCATGCTGTCAAAATCAGAATTACATACCATTTGGCTACAGGTACTTACCTATCCGTGTGACAATACCCTGAAATTACAACTAGTTCAGGTTCCTAAATAGGTACCTAAACGAAAAAAGCTAAGCATGTGTGTACATCCTATCAGTCAATACCTACATCAATTTAAATTCCATTCCAGCTAAATTGTTATTCTTGGCGATCCATCAATGTAGTTTTTTTGCACATTGAATAGGTAGGGTCAGGTAGGGATCGGTGACTCAGGCGGGTACATTGACTCATGCTTATATTTCGTAATAGGACAGCTATATCTGTCTGTATTCTTAACATAATGGTTGCTCTTGACAACTAAACACATACAAACCAATCATCCGTCCACTCCTGTGCGGTTTGATTGTAAAAAAAATGTGCGATTGATTTTGCACCTCTAAAAATGCTTTTAAAGGTACCTTACATGTATTTTTATCGGTTAAGATTGAAAGATTTAAGGAAATGTAATTATTATGATCGAAAGTGGTGTTCATATACTAAGTAATAAGCTTGATTTGCTAGCTCTTAGAGTAGTCTGGTAATATTAGTGGGCTAATTATTTCAAAATAGCGTGGGCGTCTACACTGGCTCAAATTTAAGTGGTACACAGTGACTCTAACATTAAGTACTGGCTCATCTCTCTATTTTTAGAAACATTTACAGACAATTGTAAAATATTTCTTATGGCAATAGTAATGATATGAAAAGAATACTTTGACAAATATAATTGATTAAAATGCATAGTTTCAAATTTATTATACTTGCACGACAGGGTTGCCAAGCCCATATAAACTGTTAGGCTGTTTTTCCACTACTCCGATCCGACATCGGATGTCGGAAGTAGCCTTCCGATAAATATCGAAAAGTCGGACAACGCTTTTCCACCTATCCGGTAAAAATCGGACAGTAAAGTTTTATTATCTCGACGGACTCGAACTTGAACGGACGACTTGGTAGAATGTACAATTGTTTTAGAACTTGTACAAAATATTTATCTCTAAGTATACATACATACATAAATCTCGCCTTTATACATTTTAGGTGACAGCTGTCATTTTAATTGAAGATCTCGACAAGGCCTACAACTTTCCCAAACAAAGTGATAGTCTAGCATGCATTATTTCCGAGAAAAATAAGTTTTCACTTTGGCAGCTGTCACCTAAAATGTAGATCTCGTCAAGATATCAAACTTTTTCTCAGACACAGATAATCTAGCATGCATAGTTTCCGAGATAGACGAGTTTTTAGTTTGACAGCTGTCACCTAAAATGTAGATCTCGTCAAGATATCAAACTTTTTCTAAGACACAGATCATCTAGCATGCATAGTTTCCGAGATAAATAAGTTTTTAGTTTGACAGCTGTCACCTAAAATATAGATCTCGTCAAGATATTAACTTTTTCTCAAGACACAGATAATCTAGCATGCATAATTTCCGAGATAAATGAGTTTTTAATTTGACAGCTGTCACCTAAACGTATAGTACCGTCATTCGAATAGGCCATATTTGACAGCTGTCAAAATCATGTTAATGGTATGAAATAAGGTCTATTTTTCTTTGTTGACATGTTGCCTAGTATGGATTTGACAGCTGTCAAATATGGCCTATTCGAATGACCGTACTATAGTTAAAAAATTACATACGCCTAGGAAACCACGTTAGACGCCTAGGCAACCATGTCAGAGGCTTAGGCAAAGATGTCAGAGCCATAGGTGACATAACTTACTGGTAAAAGCCGGATCGGAAACAGGTAATGCAAAAGCCTGCATAGTTTTTGTACGTCTGTCACATCGGACCGATAAAATACCATTCCGATGTGGAAAATTATCGGGTCGATAAAAGCCGGATGTCGGTATAGTGGAAAAGCGAGTATAGTAGTTTAATAGATTTTTAAATCGGATCGACAATTATCGTGTATCGGATCGGAGTAGTGGAAAACAGCCTAAGGCTGTTTTTCCACTACCGATCCGACATCGGATGTCGGAAGTAGCCTTCCGATAAATATCGAAAAGCCGGACAACGCTTTTCCACTTATCCGATAAAAATCGGACAGTAAAGTTTCATTATCTCGACGGACTTGGACTTGAACGGACGACATGGTAGAATGTACAAAGATATCAGAGCCATAGGTGACATAAGTAACTGGTAAAAGCCGGATCGGAAACCTGTAATGCAAAAGCCTGCATAGTTTTTGTACGTCTGTCACTTCGGACCGATAAATACCATTCCGATTTGGAAAATTATCGGTTCGATAAAAACTGGATGTCGGTGTAGTGGAAAAGCGAGTATAGTAGTTTAATAGATTTCTAAATCGGATCGACAATTATCGTGTGTCGGATCGGAGTAGTGGAAAAACAGCCTTAGAGTCACCGTGTACCACAGGGGTTGAGTCAGTGTAGACATGTACTAGTACACAGTGACTCACATTTTTTTTTCTAGAAAGCCTGGGTGTCGTGTTATTGCAAAAAATGATAATGCGAAACGAAAGAGTAATAATCAATGCATCCTAGATAAGAATTTCAGTTTGATACTTCAAAGTTTTCTATAAAATTTTATTGATTGAAGAAATCCGAGTCACTGTAGCCTACCTGACCCTACCTTATTTGTCTCTAAGATCGATCTAGTTTTTTTCACGGACTGCCGAAAAAATAAAACCTAATCAAAAAGAAACACAGTCACCCAGCTGATATAATTTCTATTTTCCATACCTATAGCTACCCTAGCTTAGGTATGTACTTACCATTTTCTTTTTCGGGATTTGTTTTTTTTTATTTACTTATTTATTACATCTTTCGGCTTATTAACCTCCTTTATGAAGTTGGTTCATCAAACATTATGACTGACTGGCCCCACTTCCACTTTCAGCTTTAACCAATAAAGGGAGCCATTTGTCTTAATTTTTTATTCGTCGGACTCACCCCGTTCGATACAGCTTACACGACAACCAAGGCACACGATAGGTCCACAAAGTAAATATTGGTTAGTGGTGATAGGTCCCCACAACTTGATATTGTGTATTTTTTATTTACAAGTCTGTGGTACAAACAAACAGAAAGTTAAATATGTACCTAGGTTCTAGAGAGACAGATGTCACCATGACGACGTCCGATATCTACGGCGCAGTGGTAGTGCGACTGACTGCCTTCGACGCAAAAGGTTCTTGATAGACTCGAAATATTTTATACGGGATTCTTACCGGACTTGTATTTTATACACTAAACCATCAGCAGAGTAAATTTTTTTAACATCCTAACACTAAATCGTACAACTTGATTCATGATCACAGGTGTACGCAAGGTACTGTCACACACAAAAGCTTTTTATACGACAAAAAAAGTTGGTCACAAGCTTTTGAACCAGGGGTGTCTACCTGCGCAGGATAATAGTGACAAGACAAAATTTATGTAGCGAGGGATGGTAATGGTAGTCTAGTCATATGCACACACACCTATAGGATTTAGAATGCTTAGTTATACTTAGTTATCGATGTACCAAGTTTTTATGTACCAAGTTTTTTTATTTAATTTTATTTATCTTACATTTTTTATCCGAAATTGTAACATTTCGTCAAAGGCCCCATAGCTGAAAGTTACGTTATATTTTCCATGTTTTAGTCGTGTCTATGAAACTTTGCCTTGTTACGTGTTATGGTGGACCTTAGGATCCAAATAAAATCCATCTAGACTTGTGGTCTGGTCATCCTCTAGCGCCCTCTATCTCTTTACCCAGTGCAAATAAAATATGTCTGGAGAGTAACAAACAAGAAAGGAAGTCATATTTTCTTATTAGAAAGATACCTACTCATCATAAATTCTCAAACCCGCCTGCTGGTTATAAAATCTCATATTACAAACAACTGAGAAAATAATAATGCTGGGAAAACTGTAAAGGCGAGTGCGGATTATGTTTCATAGTCGCTTGCTTTGTTATACTTTATCGAGTTTTATTGCTTTTACCCACGACGGAACGGAGACGGTATATGCGTTTGGGGTGAGAGAATGTGTGTTTGTGCGTTTGTGTGTTTGTGCAAACCTTTGTTACCAAATATCTCCCAAACCACTGGTCCGATTTTGATGCGGTTTTCAGTGATAGATTCGGATTTGTTTGGTGCATGTTCTTAGGTAGGTATTACGTGAAAAACTCACCAGGAGGCGCTGCAATAAACATTTGTTTGTGCTAATCAATGTTCCCAATTATCTCCAAAACCACTAGTCCGATTGTAATGCGGTTTTCAGCAATGGGTATCATTTTGATTGGTGAATGTTCTTAGATAGGTTTTATGCTTTTAATTCACCAGGGGGCGCTGCAGTAAGCATTTGTTTGTGCAAATCAGAAGAAACCGTAAATAAATCTCCTTAACCAAAACTTTTTGGTAATATCATGATCTAATAAAATCTATGGAAGTAATTAATGACATTGATTGAGTTGACGTTTTGCAAAGTCAAAATATTTAGGTTTGTTTTGACTAAATCAAATTGATTTTTGATTCAATAATATTAATAAATTGTATCATAACATCATGAATAATAATCAAATGGAGATATTTTGTGCAAAGTGGTCATTATAAAGTTTAAATCCGCAAGCTTTGCCAATGCAAAACATGGCATACTAAACAATCACATGCAGGTAATTTGTTATTATTATATTTCATTACTGATCAGACAAAACAAACTATTACTTCTTTCTTACACAATGTGTACCTAAAGCTAACAGATATCTCAGCTCCCTGGTTCACCCACGAAACCGAGTCACTGAAGGTTTTTCTTTGCATGGCTTCATTATTTGATAGAAGATTACCTAGTAAAAATATTGACCAAACAATAACATACTTACTTGATGATTGTATATTGCAGTGCAGCTGTCTTCGGGAGACCTGGTTAAGCGGAGTGTTTTGATCTTCATACGATTTTTTAAGGCCCTGCAGACCCTGGTTTTTGGGCATAAACTTGAGTGTAAATTAAAATAAGCCCATCGTTATCCGTATGAAATATCATAAATTACTGAAAGTGCTGTTAATATTCTTCATTTAGGCTAAACTCTTATATTAATCATATAAATATAAACCATTTTAGCTAATCTGTTTTCATTTATCTTATCTAAGATCTTAAACAGTTTTTGACTGTTCGATTATGAAGAACCAACATAGGGTTTGAGGGAAGCTTCGTGTCCTTTTCATAGAAAGACAATAGAAGCGCAGGTACAGATTTCTACAAGACGACTAGAATTTAAGGACCAACATCAGGGGGTTGAGAAGTGTTTTCCTCCACATAAAAAGACAATAGAATGTACATGTACAGATTTTTACAGAGCGACTAGTATGAATGAACAACCAACACCAGGAGGTTGAAAGTTGAAGGGGACTTGCCCCTTGGCAAATGTTTTTGAGTTTCGCCTGTCGTGCCCTGCAATTTATGGACAGTGACTGCTTAATATAGAATGAGTGGAATCATTACATTTTCTATTTTACCAAAACTCTTATTCCATTGAAAAGATGTGGCGCAGCGCATCGACAGCCTATGTGGCGCAGTGGTTAGTATGACGGCCTACCACGCAGAAGGTTCCGGGTTCAATTCCCGGTGCGGTCACTCACAAAGCTGATATTTATTACTTTGTGAATGTATTCCCAGTCTGGTTAGGACATTGCAGGCTGAACCACCTGATTGTCCGAAAAGTAAGATAGTTCCGTGCTTCGGATGGGCACGTTAAGCCATCGGTCCCGGTTGCTGTCTATGATGGCGGTCGTTACACAACCATGTCAGAGGCCTGCTAATAAAAGGTACTCTTTGCCTGCTACTTGTAATAGGCGGTTAAAAAACTCTGACACCAGGGTTCATCGGGTCGTTGAACGACTCGGTGTCCCACACGAAGAGAGAGAGAGTGATTGAAAAGATGCAGTCGCTGGTGCAATGTCTACCTTTTTCATCTTTTCGACTTCTGCCATTAAACCGGTCATCAAATTGCACTAGGACTTTTTTTGGACAACTCTCCGTCTTCCAACTGGTCTCTTTTTAAACCTTCCCTCTCAACCACTAAATCCTAAACCACTTTCTTGCTGCCATTAACTAATCCTTATTATATAAGGTCATATTAAATTCAATGCAAATATTTTCAGGATATGTTCTACTAGTGAAACTGAACAACTGTTCTTTGTAAAATTGAGATATGAAGAACTAATTTTGGACTTGCCATCCAAAAATAGCCAAAACATACAGTTTGTATGAAACAAATGGTATTTTTTCATACTTTGATAAAAATATTAAAAAAAGTTTGTTCAGTTTCACGACTAGAACACATCCTGCAGATATTTGCATTGATTTTAATAGGAATACAGAGTTTAAATTATTTTAACTACGTACGCACGTACATATTTTATCGGTAGATATTTTCTACTCACAAAACAAAACAATTCTTCATCGAAATGAGAAAAAAAAACTAGATTTTCCGTGACGACCTTTTTCAACATATTTGTATGAGAAGTCAATATTTTTTTCATATTTTCAATATTTGATGAAAAAGTGTTCACCTTTGTGAGTAAAATACGCCTTTAAAATTTTTGTACCTAATTAAACTTAACCAAATATAGATTTTATATCATTTTAAATCCATTCTCTTTAAAAAGAGTAAAATAAAAACAAAATTAAAAATTTTGAAAGTACCCACGACAGTATAATGATGTTGAAAAAGGATAAAATAATTTGAAACCCCCGACCTTAATAATCTATGTGATAAATAAGAGACAATTCACATTATGTAAAAGCTTTTAATACAAGTGAGTTGATTTAATTGCTCACTGAGTCAGACATAATATGAACAACAAAGTATTGGCGTTTTAGCACTTTCTTACGTATGTATTTGGTTCTCAGATGTAGGTGTAGCAATCATAGGTAATTAACTCCTTAAATTAATAAATAACACTAGAAAATACGTCGGGGGCTGCTCTATCAATATTTAAAACTTCAACACAGCCCCCGACGTATTTTCTAGTGTTATTTATTAATTTAAGGAGTTAATTACCTATGCGATTGCTACACCTACATCTTTGAGAACCAAATACATACGTAAGAAAGTGCTAAAAAAGCGAATACTTTGTTGTTCATATTATGTCTGACTCAGTGAGCAATTAAATCAACTCACTTGTATTAAAAGCTTTTACATAATGTGAATTGTCTCTTATTTATCACATAGATTATTAAGGTCGGGGGTTTCAAATTATTTTATCCTTTTTCAACATCATTATACTGTCGTGGGTACTTTCAAAATTTTTAATTTTGTTTTTATCACAAGGTCCTTATTTATAAACATTTCTTGGTTATTTTTCACTAGCTGTTTTGAATAGTCGGGAATCAGTTTTGTCTGAATATTGGCCGACCATTGTCGAAATCAGATGATGGACGTGAATCCACCTACGGCACCATTCCTTTTGGGTCTCATTGTCTTTATACTCTATTTACTCATTTCTCATTGTCTTTGTACTTTATACGTTGTAATACTAAGCTTCTATTATGTTATAATACGTATTTTTGACCCCAGATTAATTGGGATAAGGACGATGGTGAAATATAATGTATTCGTTGTTCACTAGCAATTTTCATAAAACTGTCCGATGACGAAATAAAAATAGCACTTAAATGATACCTATCTTACAAAAAGCGATTGTAGTTAGCTCCTATGTGCAATCGGCACAGCAACTAGAATTAACCTTGGATCCGCGTAAAAATGGCAAATCTGTTGCTCCAGTGACCCAGATGCCGCGTCCGTGAGAGTTTACAAGGTCACACCACACAGCTCGCTCGACACTCGTATCATAATCACTTGTGGATGCGACTGTAACTGTAGTGTTGAAATTGAAATCTGAAAGTTTTGATTTTATGGGCTATCTGGGCTATCTTCACAGATGAGACGTGCGACGCAAGACGTAAGACAGCATCTGTCAGTCAATGTAACGCGTGTCTTACGTGTGTATAGTACCTACCTACGCGTGCGCGATCTGCTGGCATTCAAAAGCGGAGACAATATTATAATGCCCCATGTGTGTGGTATGGTATGACTGCTAACAGATTGCGAGCGGATAGCAGTACACGCTCTTCTTTTTCATACGTTTTATACCTACCTACCTATATGGAATCGGTTTCAAGCGTCGCAATGTCGCACGTCTCACATGACTATATGACGTCTTACGTCTCGCCTGTTAGGTATGTGGAGTTAGCGTTCTTTGAGAAAAAAAATCCACACCTTGCGGATAAACAAATTTTTTGTCATAGGCAGAGCGACTGAAACCGACTCCGAAGCACGGAACCGTTTTCAGAAAGCCAAGCCTGCAATGATTATTAGGAACAATCTTGTGATAAAATCGTCTTCGAGATATCATGTACGTACCTACACTACTTTTATAGGTAGTCATATAGACAGACTAACCAGGTAAACTTTTACCAACCACGTTCACCGTTTACATAACGGTAACCGTACCGAATCGCTTCCAAGCATTTCGCTTTTAATATTCGTGTCCCAAATTCCAAATTATCAGCGCGCAATTTCGTTCCATTTAAAAGCCTTATAAAAGCCTTTTAATGGTTAGATAACGTTTTGACACTCTTTTTGTTCGTCTAACCAAGCTTTAAAAAGCGCTTCAGGCTATGTTCGTTGTTAGAACTGTGTCCTGAATTGTTTAGGGGTAAAAGGGTTAATCTTCCAATAATCTTCCATTAACCTTCCAAAAAAATAATCAAATAGCAGTGAACGACAGACAACGACAAAACGACAATACGCAGCTTCACATAATAAAAATAACAGGTGCTACAGCAGATCGCAGCGCTCATGTTGCGTCGAGAACTCGAGACGAGATATGGCGAAAAACGTATTCTTCTATTGCTCTGCGTTCTTCCGACACTTCCTTTTATAAGTGCCATATGCTGATGCCTGGTGCAGTTGAGCCCTAATTCTACTTCATAGAAGTTCATACGACCAGTCATGTGTCCGACATTTGCGTCCGCAGGTATGAATTTTACTCAACCATCATTTCAGTGTGTTGCTGTTTACGTTACGTCTGGAATTTGACTCAACCACATTATGTGTTTGTTAACCTCTACATCTCGAATTTGACTCAACCACGTTATGTGTCTGTTAACCTCTACATCTCGAATTTGACTCAACCACGTTATGTGTCTGTTAACCTCTACATCTCGAATTTGACTCAACCACGTTATGTGTCTGTTAACCTCTATATCTCGAATTTGACTCAACCTCGTTATGTGTCTGTTAACCTCTACATCTCGAATTTGACTCAACCACGTTATGTGTGTCTGTTAACCTCTGCATCTTGAATTTGACTCAACCACATTATATCTGTTCCAGTGTCGTGTGGTCCACTGATAACCTCTACGTCTTGACTCGAATTTGACTCAACCTCGCCACGATATTAAATCTCAAACGAGTGCAGTACTGCTACTATTATTAGAAGGCAGGTTAAGCAGGCCTGCGGGCGTTCCCTTCGGCCGATGACTCGCACTTATGCGTATAATGGATCGCATCTGTCTGTATGTAAGTACGTAGATATTGTAGGTAAGGCCCCACGCGATGAAACGAACTTACCCTACTTTTAATGTAGAGCAATGATGAAAACATCGGGAATATTAATTTGACGAAAATATCTAGATATGACACAGATCCAACACGACACGGTAGGTTTTTTTTATTATTTGTTTTGTTTCGCCTTAGTAGGTTAGGTTAGGGTTTTGTAACACTCTACATACAGCAAAGTGAGTGATCGAGCCACATTCTTTTAGCTAGACTGGTAGATATTAAGTCTGCCCATGTATATTACAATGAAGTTACATAAACATAAATAAATGAATAATTAAGACATAAAGTTTGATTGTAGACTACAAGCATCGATGTACAAGTAGCTAACCGTCTCGTTCTCAAGACTAACTAATGCGATTTCCATCAGGATACCTACAAGTCATTCACCTAGGAATCTATCTACCGTAACCTAGGATACCTATCCCGTCTAGACTTATTGTTGCGCCCTAGAACTTCCCCCCCGGTAGGGGGGTCTGCCCCTTGAAGGTTTACAGGCGTCTGCCCTTTCCAAAGGCAAAAGCCCTTTCTCAACTGTATTTCGGAGAGGTCGTGCGAGTTTAATGTACACTCGATCCTATTTAGGATTTTCGTGATTGTCACTTGTTACATAGCCAGGGTTGCTACAGTCAAAAATTTCGCAGTAGAAGAATATCATTCAAAATATCGATACAAGAACGTCAGATGATTCTGAGCCAATTTGAATCCCAGAAATATCACGTTCGTGACAACCATCCACTAGTTGCCTAGTTGCCTCTGACATTCCAGTTATTTAGGTACTGAGTGAGCCATCTAATTTGTGGTTTAATCAAATATGTTTTGTTTATTTCCAGAACAAACAGCTCCAGTTGTGTATTTGGTTGGGATTAGAAGGCTGTCAGACCACCTTGTTTAGTTTTATGGGCTCGTTATATTACGTTCATGAGGCATATTATTTGCATCACCAGGCCCTGATTAAATAAAGCCTGACAGGTGACATAATTGTCACTTTTCGACAAATAAGTCAGATTGTCACGACAATTGCCGTTAAATAAACACGACAAATATGTCCAAATTCGACAGGTAAAATCTGACAATAATCGCCTTTATTAAACGTGTTTGATAGGTGACAATTATGTCAGCTTTTACCTGTCGCGTCCTAAGTAAAAATCCTAGACTTATTTGTCATGGTCATTGACAATATTGTCGCGTTTTGTGACATATTTGTCAAGGCACAATATCAAAGAAAAAAGGAAATGAGGGTAATATTATTATTGTTTACATTTTTAACGATCGGTTATGATTCCTACTATCTTTAAATCAGTTAAAATTTGTTGAAGTGGTGTAAGCGGCATATTTCTCCTCGTTGTCGGTTGCAATTGTTGTCCAATTTTGCTTACCAAATATTCGACGGAAGTTTTAGACACTCGAAACCGCTCTTGAAACGTTTTATAATCACATCAAAAGAAGTTTATTCTTGCTGTAAAACTGCGACGTCTTCTTGTTTGCACCTCAAATTCATCTTCACTACTACTGCTATCCGTTGACGAAGTTAACACCATTTTTTATTTAAGTTGCATTTGTAGCTTTTGAAATTTATGAGTGATTTAAGCTCAATATCTTAACCGCCGAAATTCTTTGACATTGGGTAAGGGTTCCTGTCGGAAATGTCCGACAATTCTACAAATATGTCGAATTGTCATTACAATTTTCTGTTTAATAAAACGAAATTGACAAGTTTTTCCGGACAAATTGTCACCTGTCGCCTGTCAAGAGAAATTGTTTATTAAACAGAAATATGTCAAATTGTCACGACAATTCGACATATTTGTCAATTTTCCACCGTGACAAATTTGTCGACCAAATTCTTTATTAAACAAGAAATTGTCAAATTGTCGGATTGTCACCTGTCGCCTGTCACCTATCACCTATCACGTTTATTTAACTGGGGCCTGGGGCCTATTTAATAAAACTGACAATGCGACAATTATGTCATGGTTGACAATTCCGACAATTTGACAAGTTTCTGTTTAATAAAACTTACAGGTGACAAAATTGTCATGGTGGAAAATTTACAAATATGTCGGATTGTCGTGACAATTTGACAATTTTCTGTTTAATAAAACTTTTTCCGCGACAGGTGACAAGTGACAATTTGTCGTGAAAAACTTGTCAATTTTGCTTTATTAAACAGCAAATTGTCGCGACATATTGACAAATTTGTAGAATTGTCGGATTTTATTGACAGGTGCCTTTACCCTATGTCACGCAATCAAATTAAGGTACATAAAAGCTCAATCTTTCACAAAAATGGTAATTACGTTAAGCAATGAGAGTAGTGATTGATAATAAGGAATGATTAGTACAAATACAACTGTGGGGCCGCCAAAGAACAGTAGAGTAAACTTTGCATTTGCCGTGCCGTGAATCAGAGAGCGAATGGAGGGAGACCATTCCCAGACGCAACTATCATAGTAGATAATTGTATCAATTATTTTATTGTGTACCTATCCCTTTCTCTGTTACATAAAATCAAGTCTGACAATTATGTCAGAAACTGACATAAAAATGTCGCGACAATGCAACAATTTTGTCACTGACAATTGTCAGTGGTCTCGACCATGGTTTTTGACAATTGTAGAGTTTTATTAAACGCATTTACAATCGTGACAAGTTATCACCATTTTACCTGTTGATTTTGGACATATTTGTCACCTTTATTAAACGAATTTAACATGACAATTCGACAAATTTGTAGGTTTTTGACAATTTTGTCAGATTGTCAGTTTTATTAAACGAGGCCCAGGCCTGGCGCACTCCGCGGCGTAGGTATAGAGTTGCAAGTACGTGCGGCGACACCCGCGGGGAGGTTAATCAGTTGGTTGCCGCGCGCCGCACGTTACGCGCGCGCTCCGATGCCGTTCGCATTTCTTCACGAGATTTATTTTATTTTATCAATTCTGTATTAAGTAACTCAGCTTCCTACCTCATTCGTTAATTTTGTATGATAATGCAATTTTCATATTTTTTCTAATATTTGTGCTTTGATTTTCTTTCAATATCCTACGTTTAACAAAACATTTTATTTTTGTTTTACTTGGGTGTAGAAATGTACTCCACTACACTTTTCGTAGGTACCTATTTTCATATAAAATAAATCTCGAAATTCGCATCCCTACAAAGCGTGCCGGCTGTGACCTTCAGAGGTGGTCTGCGGCAGATGAACTTTCGCGCGCAGCAATTCGGCTCGTTTTTGCTTGCGCGCGCGATCAGTAGGCTAATATAAAAGTAGGTATTCAAAGCCGGCGCGAAGGAAATTGTACTTTATTATCGCGCATAAAGATTTATATTTGTTGAAATGCTATGGCAGAGTGCGTCTTCTGTACCTGTACTATTATGTATTCTGTGGCATCACTTGCATAAATCTGTGGGTTGTTATTCATTATAAAATGAACGATTACGTTTCATCATTAGGTAATTTATGCAATCTAAGAATTCATGGTTTACGCATTTTCTTATTCAGTTAAATACTTACCTACTTAGCTTAGTCAGCATTTCCTGTCTCCTGTACCTGGGAATGCACACTGAGGTGACTTTGGCCGGTGACTTATCTTTCACACACGTGGAAAAGAACGAGAGATGCGTGTGTCGCCGAGCAAATAAGTCGCCTGTGTGCACGCGAAATGTAGAGTCATCATTTTTCATTATTTTTTCTCAATTCCTCCTTAATTCATGCAGATATTCGAGTTTTAATTACAATCATGTTTGCACGCCACGTGATTGATTGACACTTCATTGACATGATTTCAGATGTGACAGATGTATTTTTTTAATGTTTATCCCGTTTAACCTAACTAGGTACTTACCTATCTACCTACAATACAATAGATATATGCTTTATCTGTACAAAACCCAAAAAAGTAAGCAGGTATTAGGTACAGGAAAAGAAAGATTCGGTTATTATAGGCGGCCTTATTGCTGATTAGAGGGTTTCAGGCAAATCATTATTACAATTTAGGTAGAGTTCTTGAAGAGCTCACGAATCACGATCTTTTCATTATCTTCCTCAACCTCCCTCACTCAAGGTGTAACACGATAACACGCGATCGAAAGTATCACCTAACAAAATATTTGCATAATCTTCCGTAACACAAACACAAGTGAAACCGTTGCCGGGTGCCAGGCGACCTCAATGCTGCTTCGGCCGTTGCGCAAAATCGGGGTAACGGCAAACGGCTCCGACCAGACCGGACACCCGCACCGGCTTCAAAGTATCGACACTTGGAAAGTAATGGCTGGCACAGCCACTTTCTCTTTGACAGGGATGCCAGATGGACGAAGACTTGTGATATTACGTGATGTAGAGCGTTTAGAGTGCGCGCGCGAGTTCATGACCATTCTGGGCCCCATGTCTGCAATTTTTATGCCTTTGTAATGGCAGCGACACTCAATTGTCATTCTATTGCCACTCTGATTTTCTATACTAAAAACTGTCAACAAACTAGGTACGAAACTTCACCAAAATCATGCAACTGATACCCCTGATACCTATGCCATCGACACCCTCCTGAAATGATTTTTATTTAGCAGATTTCGGGCCCTGAAATGCACCTCCTTGTCGCCCTCGCTCGACCTCAAGCAAGTGTCAATGTCTAATTCGCAAAATGTCGTTCTGTAGAGATTCGAGAACATCAGAATCCTGATGTCTGTTTCCGTGTAATTTGGCAGGTACCTACACAAAAAGATCGAATCGTTAATGCTCTACTCTACGTGACGTCTCTACTTCATCGAGATATTGGCAAGTTTGTTGCAACCGTTGCAAGAGAAGGCACTGGCATGCATGGCAACCCTGCAGCCAACAGGTCTCACTGGCCACGGCCAGTCTAGTTTATTTAGTTTCCGTTTCCGTTCCGTCGCGCAATCGGACGCACGTTCGAAATCCAAACTTTATTTAAAAAGTTTAAATTCCATCTGTCCTCGAACGTGCTTGGATGTGACTTGTGTTGTGAATGTGTTAACCTGGCCATAAATTGACGTGGCTTGTGTGCCGTGCTGTGCTTACCTTGTAGCCAACCTTGGCGATTTTGCAACGCGATTGCAATACAAAAAGGTAAAGACTACGATTTCCCAGACCGCTAGGATCTCTGCCAATTACTGTTTGATTGTTACGCGGACCTTGACAATAGACGCCAATTGATGCATCAATCACATTCAATTTTTGCAACCGTGTTGCGAATTTATAAGCAGTGAAAGGTCTCGGTCTGCCACGAGTATGCGCTTTAAAAATAAAGAACCTGGCAGCCGATGACTTGGCGTTGAAGCAAAAAAAAAGAAAAACGCTTGAGCGAGCGAGAGAGACGAACAAGTGCGTTACCCCCGCGAAGATAATCGCGTAAGTATTTATTTTTATTTATGTCCGTCGGAGTAGCGGTGCCGAGTACGCCACTGACATGCTCATGTTTATAAATCGGTCGAATGTTATTTACAATTTCAATTCGTCCGGCGAAGTCGGAGCTATTCATCTTTCTCAGCTGGTCGATGATCCCAGTAATGCCCATCTGTTCTCAAACAAAATTACATAAAATTAAATTGACTTTTTCTCGTTACTAGTTGGTAGGTACTACGGAACGTCCTGGTTAGACAAATCACACTATTTTCCGGCGCTGTTTCGCCCTCTTGCTTCGAAGACATTTTCGTCTACAGGAGATGAAATAGCGTATAACTCGATTTTTATAACTATGCGTTTGGAGCTGTCAAACTTTGTATGGGTTTTGACAGTTCAAGTGTCAAATCGTATAGAAAGTTTGACAGCTCCAAACGCATAGTTATAAAAATCGAGTTATATGACTTTTTCATAGAACTCTGGAATACTCTTCATGTCATCGCTTTTCTTCTCATTTTTAACGTCTTTTTGCCATTCCAACCATCATCACATCACAATTCCTGATTATCTTCGTTATCTGGAATCAAGTTTCACTTCCTCGCTAACGAGCTGCTTCGTTGTTAAATCGATCTTCACGTTCCTATTTCATTATCGTTGTCAATCATCATCATCGGCTCTATTTCACAAGTTAGCTAATTACGGTACCTACATGAACTTTTGTTCGACTTAACATGGCATAATGGTCGTATAATTATTCATTCTTAAATAATATTCATTAAAATATTTGTTAAAAAGCCGCGGCAGTTATTAAATTTAAGGTACAACTTCGAACCACACGACACGTCGTTGCAGCATGCGTATGCGTAAGTGTCGAACGACCTCATCAGCAGACGTCAAGATCTGTCAAAAGTTATTTTTACTGATGTAATGTAAATATAACCAATCAGTTTATTCTGGTTAAATTATAGGTAATACCGAAGTATTACCTATTCTCGTAACTAAAAAAAACATCGTACCAACAGCATTTAAATTTCGTCAAGGTCAAGAGCATTTATAAAGAACCCATTTGTATAATCGAACAGGAAATCTGAAAACTCTACATTACGATTATGTAAATTATATTCAGACTTCATTATCATGTAATACGAATATCGTTCAGATAATGTTTTGACGTTCTGACCGCATCCTGACAACGAGCAACGGTGTCCTTATCTTTGTCTTATCGCTCGCTATGTATGATTTATCTCTTCGTGCTGTGCTTCCTTCGTTCTGATAACAAGATAACTATCGTAAGTCTTATCTCTGAGTCAGTCTTCAAACCGTTTCTTAATACGTTCCGTGATAGAAATGCTCGTCAATTCACTTACTTTGTTACAAGCATTAGCAAAGATGGCCTTAACGCTTGAACGCGCGGCCATGAGAACTCCTGAAGGTTGCAGCTCCGCAGCCCGCAGGCTGCTATGCCGTCAGACTCCAAACGATGTGCTATTATCGCCCAATCTGTCAACTCCTCTCGCGTTCGTCGCGTCTAGCCAAACAAAAGAAGTTTAGATTCCACAAAAACTTCTCGTTCCAGATAGACAAGCCTCGGAACCACACAAAAACGATGTACAATCATTATTGACATTGCAGTTGTGTGTGTGCCGAGCCAATAGGTCGACCGACCAACCAGTCGAGCAGACGCCCTCCCCCTCGTCCCCGTCTGCCCGACTCCCTCCCCTCCCCCCGCTGCCCCAGCCAGTCGTCACTCAGCCGTCGGCTCGACCGCACGTCTCTGTCTTTCCGTACTATTCGGATCTTTACGTCATACTTCAATTTGTTCAGTTTAAAAGTCACACGAGCCAAGTGAGTACGTGGCTTATCTTTCCGCTTTAAAGAACACTTATTCACCTTCACTATTTGTAAATTTGAACTTGTAAAACTTACAACCGCTCTTGTTGTTGCAGGTACCTTATGACTGGGTGTGAGCTGTGACTTGTGAGCCCGGAAGGACTACGTGTGCTTTTATGTAATCGTGATACTAACTAGAGACAACTTAGTGGAATTGTGAAGAATTGTTTAGTGTTTGTGCAACGTGCATCGACTTGGATTGAAGTGATAGACAATTAAGTGAAGTGCACACGCTACGGTTTCTCCGGGACCGTTGTGTTCAGCAAACAAGTGATTAGTGTCATTATTGGATTATATACTTGCTCTTCCAACAGCTAAATGGCTATCGTAAGTAAATTTCTCTTTGTCTTGTAGATCTTTAAAATTATCGCAATGGACTTTCGACTTTTTAAGTCTGGCAAGTCCGTCAAACAGAATGTTAAACAACAATGAAATATCAAATCAATGATTCAAGAAATTTGTTCAAAAAAAGAAAAAGAAAAATCGAAATCAATCTTAGAAATCAAATTGAAGAATATATGAGAAAGTTGAATCGAGAAGCACAATTTGAAGCCATGACTTAACAAATATTATAAAGGCTAAATGAAGAAATATACCTAAATTAATTATTATAGAAAAATTGGCGAATTTTTCACATCGTTTCTTTGTAGACGACTATGAATACGATGTTCCTTTGTGCGAACCCGAGTATTATGTTCTGATGACAGGTGCATTCTATTAGCATTCAGATTTTCATCTTTCTCGTGCTTATTGGGTCGATCAGGTTATCAGTCAAGTGTATCGTGTGGATTATAAATATTTTCATTGTGTGGTGATTTTTTGACGCGTAGCGTTGAGCGTTGAGCAAGATTACCGAGATGTAGGCAACGGACGCCATCTTAAGATTTTATGCGCGCACGTCGCGAAGTCACGACCTCGCTTGCAAGTTCAGTTTTAGAACGCAGTTGACATCTGTCGTCTTCTATATTTAAATTTCATTTATTTAAATCGTACACTACCATGCCGTTAGATATCTGTGCTATATTGTATCGATCTTTGTTACGATTTATGTTTGTGCAACAACACATTTAGCAAATTCTTTAACTTTCTAAATGTGTTGTCTTTAAATAAATTATTTGTTAGTTAATACCTACTGCGAATAAATGTTCTTTGTCATAATCGTACCTTTCGTCCTCAAAATGATTAGTTTCAAAATTATCTTTAACAGTAATAAACTCGAAAATTTATTTGCTTCTCATCTTTGTATTGATTATTATGAATGACGAATCATTTAAAGTGTCAATTTTATCATCGTCATCAAAATAGACTCCTTCTGTTTGAAACTCGTTATCTGCAGATAAATTATTCCTGATTTCACATTCCACATCAGTGGCTTGAACGATATCATCTCGAACTTGCGGTTGCGAGAGATCACTGCTGACCAAATTAACTAAGACCTGTGTCTTATCGCTGGTGACATTAATATCTGCTGATGGTTGTTCAGCAGGTGTTGTGTCAGGGCTCTAGTGAGAGCAGTCGGCGAAGTGGGTCAAGGCGTAGTCAGTGTTTCCTACCACGCTGGTCGCGCCACGAGGAAGTCGCTCGTTACACTCGTTACTCGCAGTTTAGAGGCGGCCGATTGAAATGAATTATGTGGATTGTTGCTGTAATAGCGTGCTATTGTGTTGCAGGGATTATTATGTATCGGCTTTGTAATGGATCTAGCGTAATACACGTTTTTGCGTCTCTAAGATCGAGTTACAGTTTCGGTCTGTTTTCACGACACAAGTATAATTACGCTAATACTATTATTTATTCTGTGGTATAATCTGAAGTTGCAAAATCTGATTCTCGTTATGTTTACGATCGGCATAAGTTAATTTGCTAATAGATGACTTGCTTGCAAGTTTCTCTCTTTCTTGTTGTTGCTACAATTATTAGCATTCCATTAACAATTCTCGGTATAATTACATTACGATCGTGTTGCCATATGACTAGGCAGACAACGATTGTTCGCGTTTCTAAGACGTTTGAACCAGTTTCAGTACCGTGATGCATAACTGGTATAACTTCTTGGTAAGGTTGAACTAACACCACTACATTTTTAAGTGGTATACATTCGTTTTACTTGATATCAAAACAATGTTATACTTGACTTGAATCGGCAAATTAGGCCAGTCGATTTTATCTATTTCCATTCCGGGTCAAGGATTTAGACGACTGATAACACTATTTTTACGTCTTTGTCTATGAAGACATTCGATCGAACTATTAATTTTTTTAGTTTCTGACTCTTACTGAATTTTCTTTATGTGAAACGATTGCGTTTTGGACTTCTCTTTTTTGGCACCTTATTCAATGAAATTCTAGTCATTCCATCTGGTGTTAGTGTTCGGAATCTAATAGAAACAATTTCATATTTCAACGCTAAATCTTCCATTCAGTTTCACATTCACGTTCCAATTCATTGACCATTGTCGATAATTCGTTCATCTTATTGGCAATCGAAATCATATCTGTCGTAACGGAATGCATCCAACGTTCTGCTCGTGGAATGTAAATAAACAAATATGAGCTAGATATCGCCGGGCCGCGCCAGAATACCGTCCTACTTAGATACTATATCATTGTAGCATTACGATAACGCTACTTTCTCCGGCGTTCCACTTGTGCTGTTAATATCTGTGGTTTCTATAGCTGCGTATGCGCACTTCGGTAACGGTTTGGCATAGTTTTCATTTTGTTTGTAGACCGATTGGCGTTTGACATTGTTTGCTTGACATACATCTTTGTAAACAGTTTTGTAGACCTCGTGTACTAGCTTCTTGATTTTTAAGTTATTGTTCAAGTTTCCTAAATTTGATTTGATATGTAAGTAATAGGTATTTTCTTGATTTGACTTGCGCATTTCCGAGTATTTCGTCATCTTGTGCCAAATTCGGTGAATTTATTTTGTATTGGCTCTTTTCGCACAATCAGCTGATATAACAAACAACATTCTTAAGTAATAACAATTTCAGTGATGAGTTGTACTGAGTCATTCCATTATTACGAGGAATAGCATTACAAAAAGCAACATGATTCGGACAGGAAAAGTAAAACTTATGACATTTGCACGAGATTTGCACAGATACCAAACAGGATAAAAGTGTAAAATATATAGAACGACTATACGTAGCAACCAAGTTTTAAAATTACGAGCCAGCCTTCTGGGAACTTCTTTAAGTTGTGGTAAAGCTATGAAATTAATATCACTAAGAAACTTTGTCAAGTTATTCATAGCTATAATTTAAACGGGTACTTACCGACGAAGAACAAAGTCTATAAGCTCTTTGTCAAAGTTACGTAAGAAAAACTAGTTTCTTTCAAATCTGTCGTCAGCACATCAGTCTGTCACGTGTCGCATCGTCAGCGTTACCGATGTAGGGCATGTGTATCAAAATCAGCGGTAACATTGACTTTCGCACAGTGAGGTAACAGAAAACGGGGGGACAAAGAAAGCTTTTAAGCTCTTTGTCAAAGTTACGTAACAAAAACTAGTTTCTTTTAAATCTGTCGTCAGCACATCGGTCTGTCACGTGTCGCATCGTTAGCGTTACCGATGTAGGGCATGTGTATCAAAATCAGCGGTAACATTGACTTTCGCACAGTGAGTTATCAGAGGGGGAACAAAGAAAGTCTTTAAACTCTTTGTCAAAGTTACGTAACAAACCTAGTTTCTTTTAAATATGTCGTCAGCATATCTGTCACGTGTCGCATCGTTAGCGTTACCGATGTAGGGCATGTGTATCAAAATCAGCGGTAACATTGACTTTCGCACAGTGAGGTAATAGAGGGAGGAACAAAGAAAGTCTTGAAGCTCTTTGTCAAAGTTGCGTAACAATACCTAGTTTCTTTTAAATATGTCTTCAGCATATCTGTCACGTGTCGTTAGCATTACTAATATAAGTAGGACATGTGTATCAAAATCAGCGGTAACATTGACTTTCGCACAGTGAGGTAACAGGGGGGAGGGGGGAAGTGCGCGGGCGCGGGGCGGTTAGGTAAACGCGCGCTTTCACCACTGGCGCACTTTCACCAACACTTCCGCGTTCGCTGTAGCGCTTGCGCGCGCAGAATATGTCTACTATGTATGATACGGGCGCATCCGGACGATAGGTTTGCTTTATAAATTCTGTGGCATTAACTTTAGATAATTTATTTTTACTTATTTTTATTTATTAAACTTTATGCACAACTGGACTAATAATCCTGAATCGCAAGCTCCATTGAGTAGACGTGAGACGTAAGATGGCATCTGCCAAACAAGTGATCGTCGGACACGCGAGCCGAGCCGAGCGACATCGCGACGCTTGAAACAGTTTCCAATGTATGAAACAGAATAAAAAAGCTACACACATCTCCGATGCGTGTCCCATCTATAACGGCTGACCATCGCTCGTCTGACAGATGTCATGTTGCTCGTCGCGTCTCGCGTCTAGTCTTTGAAACTTGCCCCTGAGGTATTAAAATAAAGAAGATTCTTTAAATGCCAATTTTTTGAGTAGGTAAAAGCTAGGTGGGTTCGTAGAAGATATTATTTATTTTATGATGTAATAATTTCTTGTATAGTAACGTTAAAACTACCTACTACAAAATGTTTGTTTACGTATGTTATCTCTTCAACTGTAATATTTTCAATGTATGTATAGTGACTCGGGGTTATCTCCAGCTGATAGTTGTTTGCGATAAGGAAGTGATATACGTTAACGTTAATACCTATTAGATAACGGACTTTGCCTCGTTTATGTATTATCTATATGTAGGTATAGAAAACTAAGATTAATATAGGGTTCCTACGCCATTAATTATTTTATTTCGTAATACTGGTTTAAAATACAAATTATCAGCTAGATATCACAGCAGATGTCACTTACAAACGTAAGTGTCGTCAATAAATGACAAATGACACTTACGTCTGTCGCAACGACATGTCGTCCTAACCCAACTGGGACCTTAATTTTATGACTAATTTCAGCTTACGTATTTTTGACTCTTGATTTAGATACGTGATGAAAGAAACTGCTCCACACGGTATTATAGAGGCAAAAACATTCTAACATTATTACCTAAATAGGCCTCAACTAGTACAGTAGAAGATACTAAATTAACTAATTATCACAGAATGCTTACATTTTACGTTGAATTTACTTTGTAATCATTTAAATTATTTCGTCGCATCGACATCTCACTCACTCTTACAAAGACACGTGTATCCAGCAATCCAGAATTTGATTCCTCACCCCCAATCTCATATTGAAACCATTAAGAGCCCACTTTCGGCCACATGTTAGCCAAACTTACTCATACTTATAAAAATCTGTTCGGGGAACTGGAAAGGTTCGGCTGGTTGCCCGAACTGATCATGAATCACACCATTTTTTGCTCCCAAGCGATTTGGTGGGCATAAGAAAGATGTTAGATAAGATTCAATAGAGTTTTGAGATTATATTCTTTATTTAGGACTCTTCTTGTGTCGTTAGAGGTCGTTAAGTATTAAAATAAATATCATTTTGTGATAAATTGATAGGTAATACTAAGTAGGATACGGGATATTCTATAAAATAAATGATGGAGCTTGTAATAAATACCTGCTCTGATAAGGTAACGTCGTACTATAAAAAAGGTATTTAATAGCTCCTACCTATACCTGCCGATAAAACTATTATCGAATAGTGAAATAGATTGTTATCTGTCCTAACGAATAGACTTCTATTTCGATAGCTAAAATTATTTAATCAAATCGGGTATAATTTCTTTGACTTAGAGCTTAGTAATCCTTTTATGGATCAGAATAAAAAGCTGGAACATAAGTGTCCACTGTTTTAAGTAGGTACCTAATTCTATTGTCAGTTCTGTGTCAAGCCAGAGGGCGTAGTGGTAACTTCGAAAACGTATAGGTATAACAGTTTCCCATTGTTTAAAATAACAAAGATCCAACAGTATGACTTTGAGTCCTATCATCAAGATGTTACTGTCGCATTTACAAACTCCCTTGCGTACCATCGAAAACACGACAATCAAGCGCATTATCTAATGTTACCTGTGTAAGTTTTCCTCTAAAATCGGCCGTGGTCCGCTTGGCAATGGCCTACTAACCCACATCCACCGCACCGCACCGCACCGCACCGCGCGGCGCGTTGGCGGTTGCACAACGCATACGAGCCGCGGTTGTCAGTACGCGCGATCACGTTGCCCGCTCAATTGTAGCGTCGTTTCACCTATTGTCTAGGTTAAAACCTGGGCCTCAAGTCTGCTAATTTTTAGCGATTGTAATGCCAGCGACACTCAACCGACATTCTATTGCCACTGAGATTTTCCGTACTAGGTAAAAACTGTTAGCAGAATACGAAACTACAAAAACCATCCAACTGACATGCCATCAACTTCCAACTGAAACGATTTTTATTTAGTAGACTTTAGGCCCTGGTAGAGATGAAAGGGGCCTGAATAGCAACACTATAGTTGACATCCTGCTCATAACTTTGTCATAGATTGTGGCAAGGCACTTGACAAGGAAACAAATAATAACGTTGCTATCGAGACGAACTCCCTTTCTTTATACGACTAGGGTAACCTAATATTAATGAGGTTGCGAATGAAGTGATTTTTTATACCTAACCTAGGTTTCAAAACATTACTTTCTCTCCTCGTCCGATTAGGTATTTCGTTGCTGAGGACTCAAAAGGGTAAATCCACGGCAATGTGTAACGCAAGTTACCAAAATAAAATAGAAGACAATTACATTAAATATGATATTATGGATTTAATGATAGTTTGGTGAAATTGCCTTCCATAGCCGTAAATCCAAATTTATTCGCCCATGTTACGAATTACTAGAAATGTTCTTTTCAGTAACTTGCGTTATGTTTTCGTGGATTTACCCAAATGCAGAAAAACAAAGGTTGTTTTTTCTTATCTTATCTACAACTCATTTAGAAATCCTTATCCTTCATTTCCCAAGCGAGCAGTTACAGTTAACCGTAATCCACAATTAGCTAAACGAATGTAAATGACACTTTAATTGCGGGGTTTAGAAAGGTACTTAACTTAGTAGTCTTTACGGTTTATTACGAAACCTTTCCTTCGTTACTAAAATGTTTCCTCTGGACAAAAGTTTACTCAGCTAGCCACTGAGTCATGTGTCAACTGAAAAAACAATACTAGGTAACATGACGCATACCTACCATACCATAACAGCCACAACAGTCCACTGCTGGACATGGACATGGGCCTTATAAGTATTTAATTTTACTATTTGACGCATATTTGAAGTAATATGTTTTTAATTAATATTATTTTAACTCTCTGATCCTTGTCTAGTCATGCGTCTATCACAATCATTGGAAAATTGAAAATAAATATTTTACAGTCCATCAAGCCACGCGCCAACTTGCACCATGTCAATCGTTGTTCATGAATAAATATTGCAATAAAGTTCAGGAAATTTAAGCCCGAATAACGTTAGTGCGACACATCGCACTATAATGCGACATCGCTGCTAAAGCATTTAGCACAAATCGTTGGGTGACCGAATTATGCATAATATTCGTACAGACCCAGTTGCAAAAAAGTTCACAAAATAAGTCCGAATAACGTTAGTGCGACACTATAATGCGACATCACTGTCAAATCTTAATATTCCACTTCGTACTGGACATGGGGTACTATCAGGGGTATTTCCACTACTCACCATACGCTTGGCAGGCGAATTGGTGAGCGAAGTGCCAGATGTTGCGCTGATGTCTTCCCATACCCTGAATGAGTATCCCTTATTGGTTTGTTACGATACGACACGTATGAGTTGAATTGGGGTGATACTCTTCTAAGCCAGCACGCGGCAAAAGTTATAAAGCATTTGGCTCAAATTGTTTGTGACCGAATGATGCATAATATTCGTACAGAACCGGTTGGCGGTTGCAGCTATTGACCCACTGACACACTAACCGAAGGAAAACGACTGCTTGCGTGTTCAGCCACATCTGATATTGCTTTCGTGGAAGTCGGTTTTCGATTGGATTGTACAGAACAAACGAGAGTATAGAAACTTTAGAAGGAAGTGTTTCCAGTACATCTTCCTGCCCTTATCCCAAATAAGTTGGGGTTAGCGCAACATGATTTGTTAGAACATAAAATCATTCATTAAAACAGCAGTATCTGGGCAGAATTTTTGATTGATTTGTATTATCAATGTTTAAGAATTACTTGGCCGTTACAATGCTACATTATCTTTAAAAGACATAAACTAATTATTGTTACCGCAAAAATAAGGTTTAATCCTGCAAAAAAACGGGTAAAAGCACTGGGCAGATTCCCTGCCGGCGGATCTGTTTTCGTATCATTATAATTTGGGTCTTTTCAAGGCAAGCATGTTCCAACATCGTGTGCTTCATCACTTACCAACAGGTGAGATAGCAGAGAAATGCGGGCCGCCTATCTTAAATTTTAAAAAACCTTCTTGTTTATATTATGACCAAAATTGTCGCAATTTTGTCTATTCAGTTCAGAGTCCAGGTTTTTAACTAGACAACGGTCCTCATTAAGTCTAGATCCATTTCCGCGTTTTCGAAATCGTCGGGGTCGTCTGCTATTGTGCTTATTTAAATGTACTACCTTGTTACAGTCTTTCCTTCCTTCCTTATACAAACTAGGTACGCTAAACGCTTGATTAATTGAATTACCTACCTACAAACACATCCACTACACTACAAGCATAGATAAGATTAGATAATATGTAGGTAGTGATAATTCAAAATCCAATTTTAGGCGGTCAAAAGCACACTAACTTGGTCCAAAATTAAAAGCAAACATGGCTGAACCCTCTTTTGTGAAACGAAATCGGTTGGTTTAAAAAGCATATCATTAATTTCGTAAACATAAAGACGTCAACTGCAAAGACAACAAAAACGTGTGACGATGAATTCTTGTGGCTTTTGGATCGTTTCCAAATGGAATAGCACATGTAGGTATCTACTTGTAGTAAGCTTAAAATAGATCAGAATACATACATAGGTAAATAGAATAGACAAACTCGCAACACATGTGGTAGAAGTTATGACATCTAAAGTAAAACATTGACTTTTAAATAATATCGACAAACTTACAGCCTACCCAGCTGCTATACAAACTGCTGCTCTATGAATGAATACGTTTTTCCGAGATGGGTATAATATCCGTGTTACTTGGGCATAACACAACTTTTTAAAATTCAAAGGATGTTTTTTAATCCGTCTTGCTCGTTGTTTCGGAGATTATTGAGATTACAGCCAAAAAAACAATGAAGTGATAGAATAGTTAATGAAAACAAGATAAGGGTAGGTAAATTGATACTATGAAAACTCAAAAATATACAAAGCAGTCGGATATGAAAAGTAACTAAACTACGCTTACATACTTACTTCATTCATGAACTTACTTTCATTGTTATATATTACTAGAAACATCGATAATTTACGAAAAAGTAACTCACAAGCGTTGTTTATTTAATATGTGGAACAGTTTATAAAACAACCAGTTCGGACAATGACTGCATTCATTGTACGAACCAAAACTAAACCACTTGAAAGTTACTTGAGTTTACTACCCAGACTGACTGATGAAAGAAAGACATAAGCTCTGTAGTACAATAATTAGGTACAGTACCAGTACGTACATTAACTTACTATTACATAAGTATACAAAATATGAGCAAGCAAAGTACTTACTTCTGTCATGAAAATTTCCTGTTGAAAAGTTGAATGTCCTCGGTCGGACTGATAAGGTTAATCGGGTTGGCATTTTTGTATTGTTTTATTACATTGTATGGCTAATTTACAGCTTACGATCAGCCAGTGTTCCATTAAATAAATAAGTTATTGTTTCTGTTTACTAAATTGTTACGAAGAATGTGAGAGCTCAAAAAAAAGTTTTAAAGTCTAAAGACACTGTTAAATAGAACAAATTTTTTTGCCATTGTGCATAAAAGTTAGCAACAGAAGTCTTTGACGGGCGAGTGTATTGATTTGTATGAAATACTTACAATCAAGACTACTTAAAACCACAAAGTAAGTAATGGCTAGCGCAATCGCTTTTTTGTGTTGAATGTTCAATTCTCTATTTTGTGTTAAAACTTTCGTTGAGTTGATTTCTACCTATTTTATTAGGTATTAGTTCTTAATATTATTAATATTACCTACTGTTTTACTTATTTTCAAATGTGTTCAGAAGGAAAGTAGCGAGTCACTCCCGTACCGACACAAGTAGCTCTGCTTACTTAATGGGATGTCACGTCATATGATATCTTTTCTAAAATAAACTATTTTTAATATTTTTTATTATAATTACTAATGAAATGTAGCTATTTACGAACGGAAAATCTCGACGTAATCGTAAAATAATTACGCCGGTCGTGCACTCCCGATTGACACCTTAACCCGCGCAGGTTGTGGCGAGAAAATGTAACACGGACTATGTGGCAGGGTATGACATGCCCAGATTTTTTATTGCCTATATTTATTTTTCTAAATAGTTGTAATATTTTTTAGTAATATTCTACGAAAGTGGTGTAAGTTAAAATTATAATAAATAAAAGGTATACTACCTACCTTTTATTTATTATAATTTTAATATCACTATTTCTTCATAATATAAACATTAAAGAAATAAAACCGGGTAATTTGAAGGTAAAAAAATAAGCACATCTTTTACTAGCCTCAAAATATTATAAAATGAATTGAATTCTTCAAAAATTTCATAACACTTAAAAATATAATGAAACAAGTTATCAAAAATGTATAATTGTTAAGGTTGCAAAAATGATATCACCTTAATAATTACAGTCCAATATAGTGAAATTTTTCCTTTTGCATACAAAATGTGAATGGTCGATTTCATTCTCAGAGCTTAAGTCTACTAAAACTTCGTCAAAAAAAATTCTTAGTCTAATTTATAGTTCAGAGCAACTCAAATTTAATCAAAACTATAAAAGAGAATACACAAAATAATCAAAATAAATAAACATCAAAGCAATATTTTGTCAAAAAATGTATACGCCAACTATGTGGCAGGGTATTACATACCCGACAGCACTTTATAAGTGATTATCTCCGACCCTGGTCTGGTTTGTATTACAATACTATCACGTAAATATCCTTTTCCACACATCTTTAGCTGCAGCTACACAGAACGACAAGGAAAAATTGCAGCATTTTACAAAAATATACGCAGATAAGTAACGGTCCGGGTATGACATACCCTGCCACACTCTCGGCGGGTTAAATAAATTTGTACAATATGGGTGATTTAAAGTAACTATTTTTTGCACTGTAAACTGTATATTGTAAATTATGGGTCATGCATGAGCCCAAAATAAAACATATCGCTAAGGTTTGATAAGGATGGCCCAGCTTCGACCAAACGTAGGTAATATGCTTTGCTTGCGGAAGTCGAGAAACTGCAAAGAAGTGCAGTAACGAACGGAAACGAAAGCAAATTGTTGTGGCCCATTTCTGACGGTGTCAGTAAACATGGTTCTAATAATAGAGGGCGGTGCGGTCGGGAAATAGCACACGAAATGTGGGCCACAGTTGCTCGCTCCCTTCTCAACTCCCGCGCATCTAGGGTTGCCAGAAGTCCGGATGCTTTATCCGATATTGGATTTTTGATCCGGCTGAAATTCGTGCGGATGCGATCGAATTTCGAACGAACGAGCACCGGCCTCCTCATATAGTCAAAAATGCGAGGTGTCCAGTTTTTTACCCAAATGTTAGGTCAAATAAATCTCGGTTTTTTTTACACTGAACATTGAAAATCGTTGAAAAAGCAAGGTGTTTTTACCCAAATATTAGGCCAAACTCGCAGGTTTGCCCGGCTTTTAGGTATGAGGACCTGGGAACCCTACGCACATCGCATACGCCTGTGCCGTGTGTGCTGTGGCTTGTGATAGGCGTAACAAGAAAACTGTTCTTTTTACTCTGTGATAAATTAATTAATTTTTGCTTCTTATTTTGCTCTATGATAATGATAAATTACATGAAACAACTGGAGAAGATATTTTTTATAGGTGACGAGGTCAACATAAACCAGTTTTATTTTTAGTAGAAATCATGTGATTCATGTTTAGTTGAAGTCATGTCATGAGAATTTGGAGTAGGTGACATGAAATTATAACATAGTTTTTGACCACGGATCGGAATCGTATCTATCTGTGTCAGCCAATACAATTTTAGACTAGGTATGTACAACGCCGTACCGACCTGTTTATGGGACTATTAAATGCTAGCTCCACAGGCGAGTTGTAAGACATGAGACGAAGACATGAGACGTGCTACATTAGATCGCGATTCGGGACGCTTAAAACTGTTTCCGTATAAAATGTATAAAACAGAAGAGACGCCGCGTACACACGTGAGAATGAGAACCGCGAATCCTCGTCGCATCGACGACGGCTGACGAATACTGACGATCACTTATCTGACAGATGTCATCTTACGTCTCGCATCGCGCGTCTGATCTGTAAATAGGTATAGCCCCTTACAGTAATACTAAATATTCTTAGTTGTTGAAAATACAACTATTATACAAATATTGACGCACTTCCATGCAGGCCTTAACGCCCTAGGTATTGTAGCCGAATCAATTAATGTTTCCCCTTTGGGGAGGCGACATGATTTTCATCTCCCCCTACCTACATACCTACATAAATCTACCTACAATACACCCATGTTGTAAGGGGTATTGCAACCGACACTTACCCTCACTGTACGCATATTTTTCAGAGGGATGCCAACCATTATACAGAATCAATGAAACTATGAACAACGTTTTATGTTCTATATGTATTTTCTAATCAGATAATAAAACTGTCATACCCTAGTGCGAAAAAAAACTTCGCAGTAGTTCTATGGAACTATACTCAATGGAACTACTGCGAATGATTGACCTAGTCAGGCAGGCAGGCATCTATCATTTACCGAAACTTTCAGAAAACCTTCTTATTCCGCCCTTTTTAGGTGCATTTTGGTTGTAGGTGGTTAACAAGTTGGTTAACAAGTGTTTATTTATCGAGTCTTTTGTCGACTTGGTCTTCCATACCTACTAGAAGGCTCATCTTTCTCTTGAAGTACCTATGTAACGATAGAATTAACACTGGTGGTAGCGCCAAAAGATGGACTACGAAACAATGTAGATGACCACATGACTACCTATTTATATATTACCTACTAGGTGTTGTATGCCTACCTGCTGCCTTATTTGTAAGAATGACATCATCGTGTAGTAGGTAGGTAAAATAAATAATGTATGCTGAAAGGACATTTACCTTAATATTGCGATTGTAAATAATGTAAGTAGGTAGGTAATAAAATAATAGATCTAAGTATTAGGTATGTAATTATGTTTGAAGTTTACTGTTTTGAATAAATACCTACCCATCAACTTAATAGTGATAATACCTACGTTGTAAAGGTAGTTTATAGGTGTAGTAGGTAAATAGGTTGGTAGGTAACTAACTTAACGTAACTTCAGAACTCTACCGGCAATAGGTATAAAATGTAGAACTGTAGCTCTACCTATGTTGATAGGTATACCTACCTAGGTAAATTATTAAGAAAACATGGCTAGTAATAAGATAAGAATAGGTCACAAGTTGCAAATTCGTCGCTTCACGTACAATTAAGTTGGAATAACAAATGTCGCGTCTTATTCAACCTTGTAGCGGGGGCAATGACCTCACCCAGCTGTGGGCTGTCTACGTAAATAGTGCACGCACACACGCAAGCGGGTACACTCACACTAGCGCGGCGCGTAGTCGAAAATTGTATGGGGAGGACCTTGCACTATAGGGGAATGCGATATTGGCAATAAAGTACGTGTCACGTGTACTATTTATAACGTGTCATGCCTTTAGACTTTGCAGGGTAGGCAGAGCGTAAATTCAGCAGAAAACGGTCGCTATCGCGTGCTAGCTATCGATAAGTTGCCTGCCTGACATGGCTAGGTAGGTACTAGATAGGTATGTGGCTAATATTAGAAAATTGTGTATCACTGTACTAGTGATATGATAACGATAAGATAAACATAATAATAAAGATGTAATTAATTTAAATTATAGGTAGGTATAGGTAGTTAATATTGGCACGAGCTTCCGTCATAATCATAATCAAATCATGCTGAATAATCATGCTGATGCATGACATATTGTAATTTGTCATTGATGATGGTGTCTTATCTGGGGGCACGGCAGTGCCCCCACCAAGTCGAGCTGAAAGCGGCACGGCCGTACCATCCTTTTCTCGAACCAGTTCAGGCCATTTTTGACCCCCCCATAACTCCCTTGTCGATAAGTTTAGAACCCTCATTTTAAAATATCTTATCAAGCACTGCATAGACACGATACATTTCAAATTTCATTTAATTTGGACTAGTAGATTAGAAGTTATAGTTAGTCAAAGTTTCTTAATTTTCTGCCTGACTGACTGACCGATCATCAAAATTCTAAGGTACTTCTAGCAGACTGAGGAGCTTGAAACTTAGAATACACCTTGTATTTAGTGTATGAATAAAGGAAAACTATAACATTCTGCAAATTCGATTGCAACCGCATAACTAACTTTGTATCTCCATACAAATGTATAGGATTACAAAGTTAACTTTGCGGATGGGCTGTAAAGAAATCTGTAGCTGAGGCTCAAGAAGTAGTTCCAGATAAGAGTAAGAGGAAGACTATCTACAAAAGAAATGAGATCCACAAAACATTTACTTGTAAAAGAACCAAGTCTGCCTCTCATTTCATCTACTGTAAAAGTTGTGAGATCCATGTGATGCCAAGTCGGTTATTGATTTATTCAAGGACTACTTCAGGGAACTTTCATCTTAAGTTATTGCGTAATTAGGTAACAGACATCATCTTACAGGAACTATATCGATATTTAAAAACTTTTATATTTACAATAACTAGAATGACTTGGCAATCGCACACTATTTGCTTGTGAGATACGATGGTCTAGTGCGATGGCCGAGTCATTCTAGTTATTGTAAATATAAAGTTTTAAATATCGATATAGTTCCTGTAAGATCATGTCTGTTACCTAATTACGCAATAGCTAAGATGAAAGTTCCCTGAAGTAGTCCTTGAATAAATCAATAACCGACTTGGCATCACATGGATCTCACAACTTTTTACAGTAGATGAAATGAGAGGCGAGACTTGGTTCTTTTTACAAGTAAATGTTTTTGGTGGGATTTTTATTTTTTGCTAAGGTATTGTCGTTCCTACCTACTTATGAATAGCTACCTATGAAATTATTTATATCTATCCACCTATTCAATTATTCATTGTCCATTTAGAAGATTCTGCATGCTATTTTCGGCGGTCGTTGGCCGACTTATTACCAACTTGTCATTGTAGAATAGACAAGATCACAGAAATAATACTTTGAAATAGGATGTTATTCATTTGACACCTACATTTTATGTTCAGTCGTATTCGTAATTCGTATGACAGTATGACATCATCATTATCAGTCTTCCCGTCCATCTGATTTTTATAGTACGAGGAGCGAGTGCATTTTCGTTTGCGCAATGTGCGTACCACATTCTGACTTCTTATTACATTGTAAATTGTAATGCTTATATTGAGCCCCAGAACAGGGCCCGAATTTCGCTATTGCAATGCAACACAGTTGTGTCTCCATAGACTTGAACCACAGCGTCGTCACACACGGTAAAATGGTTTTGGTTATTTCGTATTCCGCTACAACTTTGACTTCAGTAGAAATAGATTGGTTTGGTACTTCAGTTATTGTTACAACCGACATTTTTTATATAAATTTGGCTAGAACTACGAACAGTCTGTGCATAATATATTTTTTCTTGTTTCAGAGAGGAGTGACTATCAAAACGGAAGCATGAAGTCGCCAAATTGCCATTCACATCAAGCAGGGTAGCTGTTAAACAAAAGTAAGTAAGTTAACGGTTATTTTTACAACTGTAGAATTCAAACTATTTGACTAAGAGTCGGAACTCATTTGCGGAATTTCGCGATTCTTTTGATTTATATGATTTATGTAATCTTTTGCGCAAAAATTTATGACAACAATCAGCGGATGTGTCCCGACCGACGCCAATGTAAAATCGTTTAGAAATAAATAGGTACGGCTAACTATACCACGCCCTCGCAATTTAACCGTAGCAGTCTACAACATGCATGGATGCTTGCATGTAACTACTGTTAGATATACCTGCCTTGCCTACATTGTAAACAAGTTATCACAATCAGCTATGGCTGCATTCATACCCAGTTGCAGTTGTAACTATGGGTGTATGGATGTTGTTCATACGCCACTTTTGTCAAATATAAGAATTTAGACTTTGCGGCAGAATATATGAAAGGTCTTTTAATTCACAAGCAAAACGTTGTTTTAAGTATAAGTTGAATCGAGCCTTATAAGCATCCTGAAGCTTTGAGGGATAAGCCAGTATCACAAATTTTAATATCGACTGTAAAGTAAAATTAGCTGTGGTGTCTGAAAAGCATCTAAATATCTCTTATATCTGTCAGATGAATCGAAATTATCGCTTTGCCGTCCATAAACATTTCACCGGGCTCATAAACTCATAATTTCATAAAGCATGCGTCCCTAGTTACAACGAAGGAATCCAGCTAAGTGCGCTGTATAATCGTATCTCCCCGCTTGGTTGCACCGCCTCTGGTGCATGTAAATACACACGCGAGTGTACTTACCGCGTAAGTACTGTTACTCGCGCTTTTACAAAGATGGCTTATTTGGTGCAATACAGAATGCAACTTTCATTGATATATCGTAAAAAAAACTCGTAAATAAGCGGTGAAATGCATATACGATGGGAGCGAGTACCTATTTTTTCGTCTACTAGAACCGTCATCATCATCATCTACTACAACTGTAAAACCACTATAATTTAATGATTGTTTATCCTTTTAATATATATTCCGCCTCTTATATCTATGTATGTAACACATTACGCATATGTATTAGACTGGCAAAATACCGCAAAATCTTGCGGTGCTAGTGCGATCCACTTAATAGTACGGCGCATGCGTGTATTCACCCCATAGTGCGTGTCAGTCAAATGCATGTGTTTAATAGCTTGGGTTTTATGGAAGCAAACTTGCTCTGCAGATGGTAATTTGCTAACCTTTCTTTATTTTAAACAATACCCGGTTTGATCATAAAACTTAATTCTTTTTCGATGCGCTAAGAAGAAAAAGCACAATACATCAAAATTTCACTCTCAAGATTTATTGTTTCAGTCGGTATCGGTATACTACTTATCCACAGGGATTGCTCTAGAAAAATATAAACTCCCTAACTGTGTCAATCTCAGTCTGAATACTCTGAATTTTATCCAAGACTATTGCGTTAGAAGGTGCAACAGGTTTTTGCAAGTAGGTGTATGTTTAAGAGGCTTTTAGTCTATTTTCATTATCTGATTCAAAAATTAGTAGGTATTGAATAACCAGCTTTTAATTACGAGTACCTTATGAATACGTATATTTTCCAAAAGCCTCAAAAACATGAAGGTCTGTTTTGCACCCTTCACTTTCCTTAATTTCCTGCATAAGAAAACATTAATAAATAATGTTTCAAAAATGTATGCAGAACTCGTTGATCCGGAGTAAAAGGATAGCTGGGGTGCCTGATGCAAAGTTTTTAACAAGGTTATTATCTCACTCACTCAACCCAGTAAAAACTTGAGTGAACAAACTCGATCAATACTTAGTTAAAAATACTGTTAACTAAAGGAAAGCGATATCACTGTCCGTCAAATTCAAAGTAAATAATCGACGAGAAAGTTAGTAAAACTTTCAATACAATTGGCTTGCAAACATCTGCCTGTATTGAAATGTATACGATTTCAATAGAAATCGAAAGTTTATTGTGTTAATAGCTTTGCCTGTCATTGTGACCTTTGGAAATCCATTTACGTGTAAAATACACATGCGCAAAACAGAAATCTTCTAAATATTCTTCTAATTTCTATAAAGGCGACCTTTATAAATGATCTCCGTTATGATAACCAAATTATTATTTTTGTTTAATAATAAAAGAAGAATTTGAATAACAAACTCATTTTGTTTAAGCTTCTGGATCTTAGAGCATTTCAATTTTTAGTTCATATAGGTGGTATAAACTTGCTTTTACATCATTCAGCCATTGTATTAAAGTAACGAATTGAATTACAAAGTAAGGTTCTCGAAGCTTTGTTTTCTCAAAGGCCGATTGATAATAGATAATAATATAAGCAACACGTAAGTAGGTTACCTTGGCCTTGACCTACAAGGTTCCAGTTTTTAATAAGTTGTCCATATAACATTATACCATTTGACCTTTTTCAAGTTGGATCAAAGTTCGAGCTTTTTGCTTGAGTAGGCACTCCCATAAAATTTTCATAAATCTCATTTCAAAGATTTTGTGCGAGTTATTTTTCACATTCTACACATACAATGCAATGTGGATCTGATGTGTATTTCATACTAGGTACTTATATTATTATTATATTTTGGACAAAATAGATAGAATGTACGAGTTGTTGTGAGATAACTTTGCACTTCGCTTTTCATTCAATCTCCAAAGTTGACTGAACAGTCTGGAATAACCGGAAAATTTTGGACATAGTCATCAGCGAAGCGTAGTAACAAATTAACAATAGTAGTACCTACAAACATAGATCAACAACCTCTCGTCTGATGGATACAGCATACACCCTGAAATCACCTGTCGAAAACCCTGTCTGTCAATGCGGTGTATACGGGGGGTTGCACGGATTATAGTGGATGTTTACTTTCAATAAGTTACGTTCTTGATGAAATGTCTCAACTTCTGTTGTTTACCATGTTTAAGAATTCAAAATGCGGTCATAACATTTTGTAAGCTAGGATTTCGCTTGTGCCCGGTCTATTAATTTGATTTCTTAGTAAAATTCGTAAAATTAAAGAAATCGTCTTCTGTTTTGCTGTCTGGTCCATCTGTAAGCGATGTCAAATTTATTTTATTCCGATTCTATTTATTTTTCTACTGGTTTGGTACTTAAATGTAGGTAGGTACGTTTTCATTTGAGGACAGAACGAAATCAGACAACCATGAGATAAAATAGGTGTCAGAATCAGAACTGTCCATGAAACTGTCAGTTAAATAGGCTCGAACACGCTCGTAGGTACATAGCGTTTAAAATAAATATGACAAAAGACCCTGTATGTAACCCCCGGAGCCGCGTTCGCAGACGGCATCCGGCACCCAGCAACGGTACCGCTGCATCGATCGCGCTACGCGCCGCTGTGAGCCGTCACCCCATCGTCACCCCGGCAACCGCCGGCGCGGCCGCTGCACGGGCTTATGTAAACACACCCTAATGTAGATACAACCTATTAACATGTCTAGTCGAGTGGGTAGTACCTGTAGTGTAAATTGGGAGCTTTTGCACGGATTCATCGATAGAATACATAAAGAGTATCGATGCAATCTTTGTACATAAAGAGTGTCGATAGCTCTCGCCAATTAAACTAATCTCCAACATTATTCGTACACGTGTTAGGCATTGAGACTGAAGACATCAATGTACCTACAGAAAAACAAACAACTGCTTTCACACAAAATTGGGACACTGTATGTCATGTCATCTCCTCGTTTGAAAATTTGATTGTACTCTTTGATATTTCTTCTTCTTCTGTCGTGTGGGACACGCTGCCGAAGTATGTCCAGACAAAACCTGGCTACTACTACTATTAGGACTATAACATGGTGTTCTATCTAACCAAATCTAATTTTTGAAAATAAATTACTTACTTTTACAACTCGGATAAAATAAAACTGCCAGGATAACGGATGGCAACCAACTAATTTATTTAAGTTTATTTACATTGTATAGTATCATAGTTTTTCATTATAAAAATAGTTATAACGGCTATCCATTTACCTAAGATACAGGAATTCTAATTCTTAGTTTAGGAAATAGTCAAGCCTCCTAACTATTTCATATAAGTGTAACTATTAGTAATTAAGTTTATTGAATAAAGACATTATCTTATCTTATCTTATCTATCATAACTTCCTTGACTTCCTAATCATCACTTATCGCCAAAATATACCTACGTCCAATCGGTAGCCTTATGAGGTAAGAAGACTGTCAATGGGAGCTTAGTCTATAATTTTACGGCAAAGATCCCGGAGAACCTGATGATCAAATCCTGGTGTCAAAGATCATTGAACCAAATACGGTGTAGAAAAAAGAAGTGTCGTAGGTAGGTAGGTACCGCGATAAAATCGTAAACGACTTTTAATTCTATTTATATCAATTTAATAGTAATTTAGATCTACATTCCAATAAACTTACTCTACAAGTTCAGAAGTTATAGCAGTTTATCTACACTACGATACGAAAGCAAATAAATCGCGAGCCAAAAAAGATTAGAGAGTAAATTGGCAGGATTTACCACGGCTTGTAAACTTCCCGTACATCGGCACTGGCCCCGATTCTGGCTACTTAGTTTCTACCATGTTGCGTAGCGGTAAAGTCATGAATAAAACAAAAATACAATACTTATGTAAATTAATAGGTATACAATCGCTGTTTACCTATTCAGTCACCTACTTACTCACTACAAAATAGTCTCCTGATGATCTGATCTTTTGCGAGGCTCGCGCTGCCACGCGGAAACAAGCGTATCAAGTAGGTACCTGCCTAACTTGCGCGTATTGTGTGTTGTATAGTTATAGATAGGCAGTGTAGAGAGCCGGGGCAAAGTACGCTCAAGGGCATCCCACTGTCAACGACCCCGCCCCTACCCCGATTCGATACGATGTCGTCGACGTAAACGATAAAAAGCTTTAAAACATTTTAATCAATTCGTTAGTTACTATGGAAATACTGATTGCATGCTAATTTGTTCACAGGTGGCGCTAGCAGCCAACAAAATGGAAGCAAAAATGATGTTCAAAAGTATGCTGGAAGGCACGCGGCAGTACTTCATGGGCCTCCCGAAACCGGAGGGCGAGGTCTCCGAGTGGACCGCGCCGGCTGACGAGCCCGCCCCAGCTCAGTCGGGCGCCCCAACGCCGACGGCGCCGCCACCGTCCGCAGCCGCAGCGCCTCCAGCCCCACCGCCGCGCCCGCTCTCAGAACCCATCGAACCGGAGCCCCACATCATCCACAAGGCGACTGTCATGCGAGAGGCTGCTGAGAAACGCCGCGAACAACCAGAACCAGAAGACGATGACGAGGCCACTTCCGTCCTGTCTCCGCCCCCGTACATCATCCGGCGGCCCGAGCCCGCGCCCCCCGTGCCGGTGTCGCCCGCGCCGCGCCCGCCCTCGCTCAAAGCTCCCACGCCCGTAGCGCCGTCGCCGGAGACACCGACCTCGCGGGGCTCCACGCCGCACAGCATAACGCCCGTGGCACGACCGCCGGAGCACTTCACACCTGCGCGTCCGCCCGATCCGTACTCATCATCTCGACCACCAGAACAATACCCCACCCGGTACTACGAGCATTTAGGGCCCGATGGGAGACCACTTGCGCCACAACCTTCACCACAACCACCGCGGCACGGCAGTCCGCAAACGTACGCGAGGATGTCGAGCTCGCTGCCCTCACATGCGGCGCGATTGCGCGAGGGAGCTACCCACAGTCCCCCCGCGCAGCGCTACATGCCAGCGCAGCCGCAACCGCAGCCGCCGCATAACGATCGCGTGCCGCCTATACACCACCCGTCCGGGCACCCGGCCGCCGCGCCGCCGCCGCAGCGAGTGCCGGTCGCCGATACGCGCACCGCTCAGTACCCACCGATGCCGCAGCGCCGTGAACCCTCTCCCTATAGTCGGGCTTCTCATTACGAGCGACATCCCACCCTTCAGGCTCGGAAGTACGATCCTCAGCAGGCGTATCCTGGTTACCGGCCCACACCTGGGGCTCCCCAGCCTATCCCCAACCATCGCGTGGAGACGCATCACCCGGTGCAATATAAACACACTCCGGTGGAGACTATCAGCGCGCATTATCCGGCGAGGCCGGTCGAAAGGGTTCCCGCTCCAACGAATCCCTATCCAATTGAAACTACAAGGCGACCAGAATACACTAGTGTGAGTCGAACGCCAACAGACGCCAGAACTAGTTACCATTACCCTACTCCTTCCACATCGACTGTAAGATATCCTCCAACTGCACAGAATACTGCAGTGCCCGTTGTACAAAGTTCGACGGTACCTCCGAGACCAGTCCCTCGCCCTGCTGCCGCTCCTAAGTCAAACTGTGAATATCCCACTTCTAATCATGTCCAAACATCGCCTGCTCGATCGACGATGAAGCCTGGCTACCCCAACCAACAAGCTCGCATGACTGTCTCCGTAACATCATTAGTGAACCAAATGAACCAGACGAAGCAGAAGCGTGAGTCACCGCTGGATCTATCTGTTAAAACGGTGAAAAATTCCGCTGACTCTTCGACTACACAAGACGATGCCGTAGACTCTGCAAGCGGGGAGAGTAAAACTTTACCTCTAGTACAGAGACCAACGTCAAGCAGTCAGCACAGTTCAACGACAGTGGGCATAATCGAGTCGCATAAAGTTGATTTTGCACCAAACTTTTCTCAATACAGAGAAAGAAGTACGAGTCATACGTATCCTGCCGTAGCGGCGCCGCCGACGGGGCCCCATCCCGTGCGATATAATGGTGCCTATGAAACACGCCGTCCAGCTCCAGCTCCAGCCCCAGCTCCTGAGGCATCGTACGCTGTAGAATCTCGACACCACGCCTATCCCGAACAAAAATACGGGCTCCCCGTGGCAAGAACAGAATACGTACATCGAATAGATCTCACTAGATCCGTCGAGGAACGTCGTCCTGAAACCAGGATACGTGATGACCGGAACTTTATAATAGAAAACGACAGAAAACGTCCTACCGGGCCAATCGCTAGTAACATTCCTGAGAAGATAAGAAGGTTTGAAACGTGGACGGCAGACAGCCGGATAGACCGCATAACTCGGTCTGCGAGGGAGCAGCAAGAGCTCATGAGTCAACCAGTCTATAGCTATAGTAGTCATAAACAATTTGAGGCTTACCAAAATGAGCAAAGAAGGCTGGCATCCGCGACCGCCTTTCGAGACCACCAGCACCACCATCAATATGTTAACCATCGGTATCCTTATCCTACCGAAATACCGCCTAGAGATCGGCATGACCATCATACTCATTACCACGACAGGAATCCGTCTATCAGTAGCCGTCAAGTTATACAAAAAATTCCGAGCCATAGAGATGTCCATCCCCATCATTTAGATCCTCACAGTGGTGTACCTGCTGATAAAAGAGTGTTAAGCATACTCAGAAATAGTTTAGAAACCAAACAGACGGGCTTTGTAGAACCGGCCAAGCCGGTGAGACAAATACCCGATCTCATTGTTATAGATGACGTAGATGATTCTGTGATAGAAATTACTGACCTTACAAGAGATAACGAAGCTGAAGCACATGCAAAAACGAATTCAAGGCATAATCACGGTCCACCTATGGGCCATCACATTCAAATGCCCAGAGCAGTGGATTCTATTGCTTCTGAATATCAGAATACAGAGTCAAAAAGTCCTCCTGAAAATGATGTTGCGAGAATAAGGACTAAGGCTGAACTAAAAGGTCTTCCCCCGTCTGAAACACTTAAACATGACGAACCTGTGAAAATTACACCTAAATCCCAGAAACAACATCTGTTTAATCAAATTAGAGAGGACAGGAGATTAGAATCTGTGATCAAGAGTGAAAAATCTGTAGATACATCATTGCCAGAGGTAAAGTCTGAACCAATGAATATTGATGCAATTGAAAAAGATGCAATTACACCGATTAAAACGGAAAGTGATATCATACCACTCGATAGCACAGATCCACCGAGGACCCCCGAGTCCGATGATTTAGATTGGACCAGTGCGTGTGATAGCTTTATGGAACAATTGAAAACGGGAGTTCACAAGAAAAAGACACCGAGAAAGCGTACGGAAACTTACGACCGTGACAGTGAAAAACAGCCGGTGTTACCAAAGATTGAACCGATGGATACTGAAAAAGCAGGCGAAGTATTACAATTAGAACCAATGCAAAAAGAAACATCCGAGCCAACGCCTGTGGTTATAAAACAAGAACCAATGGACGAAGATGAAATTAAAGATCTTGTTGAACCTTCTCTGTCTATTGCAAACGACTCTTCTGTGGAAGAACATAATACTGAAAACCAAATTCGTCCTGTTCCTGTAACAAAAGAAATATCCACAGAAGTAACCACGGAAACAGAAAGTAAGAAGAAGAAGTCGAATGATGCCGATTCTGAACTAGATGAAGTTAAAAGTAAAACTCCTTCAAAAGATAAATCTAATAAGACAGATGAAGCAAAGCGTAAAAGAATGTTGTCTCCACAGAAGGACGGTAAACTTTTGGATAAGAAAAATATTTCTTCGAATAAAGACAAGAAGGCATCGCCTGAAGAGGAACTGAAGACTAGTAAAAAGGAATCACTCAAAACGAAGAAATCCCTTTCAGAAACACCAGAAAAAGAAGGATGTAAACTAAGAAAGTCTACAAAAGATGAAAAGGCAAAACTGCTAACGAAATCTAAAAAATCGTTGATTACTGAAAAAGATGATGAAACCGATAAAATTAATAAGACAGCCAATAAAACAGATCTGAAAGAAACACCAAGAGGAAGACCTAAAAAATTGTCGTTAAGTGAATCAGATTCGAGTAAGCCAGATAAAGAAAAATTTAAAATGAAGAAACCTGATGAAGATTCTCCTAATAAAGTCAAACGAACCAGAAGGATAAGTAAAGGAGAAAAGAACAAAGATTTGAAAAAAGATACAAAATTGAACGAAAGAGTGTCAAGAGATAAATCTCTGGTAAAATCTAAGAATAAAATCGATAAAAGTGACACATCATTATCCGCAAAAATAAAGAAAGAAAAGGAGGATGATCAGACACATAAAGTCGTAGTTAAAGAAGAACCCGAATCAACTGACGATGACGAGCCTCTTATAAAAAGCAAGCTACAGAAGGAAAAAGAAATGAAGTATCATATTTTAAAAGACTTGTCTGAGAAGTCTGCTTATGTTAAATTAGAATGCTTTGACGTAGACCTAAATAAAAATACAAGAATATCAATAGATTCGTTAACTAAAGACAAAGATGACAAACAAGCCAAAGCTAAGATGACTAGACAAGTTTCGAAGAGCAAGGATAAAAGTACAGCTGAAGCTGAAAATGAAGATTCTAGTTCAAATAGTGAAAGTGAAGATATAACAGTAGCGAAAAGACTTAGAGTAAGAAAGAATACAAAAACTGAAGAAAGCAAAGCTACTCCAACTGTTAATAAAGCCACTGTTAAGACAACACCTAAGAAACAAGATACGCCTAGCGTGAGCAATTCTTCAACTCTGGCCCGGAAAGCAGGTTTTGGCGATGGTTCAGATTTCCACCCAGGGTGGGAAGAAGAACTTTACAAATACAAACGTTCTCTACGTATGCCATCAAGACTTATTGCCATCCCACGAGGGCGATCTGGAGGACCGTTCGTCAAAAAATTCGGGGCTTCTTTCAACCGAGGCTCTACATCACTTCCTGATCTCGATCCAGCGCCTCTCTCACCAGCGCCTTCTTCATCACCTTCAGCTGCAACAGACGACCTCTACGCAAGAAGGCCAGAGAAGTTAGCCGTCGATAGTGACCTCGAATCAAATTCCAGTTATTCGGCAACAAACAGACTCCAATACGACTCAGAAGCCTCAACATCAACTGTATTTTCATCCGCAACAAAGAAGAAGGGTAGCTCAATAGTCGATGTCCTCATTCAAAAATGTGGAAAACTTGAGGCAAACTCAAAGAAGAAATCTAAAGACAAAGAAAAAGATGACAAAACACCCAAAATCATTCCTAAAAGTACTAACCCAAATGAATTGTTGCCCACGCCAAGTTTAGGTTTAGTAAAAAACGGTAACAAAGGAATTTTAAGTGCAAAGAAAGATAAGTTGATGGAAGACATCTTTTACTTAGGTGCTTTCCGAAAAGAGACTGTTAATGCTTATAGAACTGCCTTTATCAAAAATACAGATGGTCTGATCGGTGCTACTGAAGAATTTGCACCTGTGGTTTTAAAATCCAGAACAAGAACTGAAAGTAGGGTGCTGAAACAAAGAGCTACAATAAAAGAAGTATTCGGAGACGAGAGGCCGGCTTCAGCGCCGCCCACGTCATGTAGAGATGATGATGAGGCACAGGAACCAGACGAAGAACTAGAAATCAAAATAAAAAAGGAAAAGGACGTAGAACCTGATGCGAAACCTAAACTCAAGCCGAGGAAAATCGTCAAAGACAAACAGGAAAGAAGGTCTAGTTCTATCAGGGATGGACTTCGTAGCACTAAATCCTTAAAACGGAATGATGCCAAAGGCCGACTGATGCGACTGAAGAAAAGAAATAGTCTGATGATGATGAAATCGTTAGCCAACAAACGAATAAAAGACTTAACAGGTAATAAGATCAAAAAAGAAAAGCCTGAAGGTCAAAATGACAATGAAAATGACAAACCTCAAGAAGAAAGTAATACTCCTAGCACAATAGAAGGTTCTAAGAGACGTTTCAAACGTTTGTTTGGCAGGAGAAAGTTTAGTTCGGGCTTCGATTACATAAGGAAGAAGAAGAAGATAGTTCGCAAAGAGGAGACGCCAAACAACAAAATCCGGCGACCAGCGGCGAAGCCTGAACCGGAGTCAGAAGATGACATTCAGAAGGAGATCAAAGGCTGGTTCATCAACAAAAGCGTTGGAGAGACGCACTTGCACCGAGCTGCTAGACTTGGATACACGGTACGTAGACGACATATTTTTCAATACTTTTGCTGGATATCCCTTTATTTAAAAAAAGTGTCCTTCCGCACTAAGTTGTCAACTGCAGCAACTGTCTACAGAGCTTGGAGTGGAAGGAATTCTCAAAGGCTATGATGTCATCATGTACCTACAATTACTTTTTCAGTTACCTATATAAAATCCACCATCTGTCTTCTTCCAGGACTGCGTAGCATACTGCTTGGAGAAGATGGACGCGGACGCCTCAGCCAAAGACAACGCTGGCTTCACGCCGTTACACGTGGCGTCTGCAAAGGGCCACGTGAGGATCGCCCGCCTGCTCCTCCAGTACGGAGCCAATGTCTCCGCGGCCGCTAATGGAGGCATCAGGTAGCGCGTATTTTGTTTTAGTATGATAATAATGATAGGCACCACACTCAGTCAAGATATTAGGTTGGTACCACACCTTTCAAAATCGTATGAGATCTATCGTCGACATGACATTGGTGATGTGATGAGGACTTGTGGCCTGACATGCCAGATAAACTAGGGGACGCAACGTACTTAGGACCATTTCTAACGAATGGGGTAGTCGTAGCCAAATATTGGCAAAACAAAATTTAGTTACCATCTTAAGACCAGTGACACGAAGAAGAAGACGTATTTAGGAGGGACTGCTCTAATGTGCAAGGAAGGTCGATTAGCTCATCAAATACCAACCGGCGAACCAGCCAGGTTCGGTACTTCAGAAGTCTATCGAAGTCAATCCCAATCAGCCAGCATAGTAAAGACATGTGTCGAAACCATCGCCGGTTACACGTGTGGCACCATCAGCTCAGGGCCACGAAAGTATTCCTCTTGAAACACTGTGCCAAAGTTTCAGTAGCTGCCAACGGAGGCATCAGGTAATGTATAGCTCGTTAGCAATGCGGAAATTGGCAGGCAGCCAGCTTATTTATTTATACTGTGACCTAGTTCGGAACTATAGCACAGCGAGTTAGGAAATGCGCCTGTCGATCAACTTTGTGGTTCATCTATTTCTGGCCTAAGTTATTTCTTATATCGATTTTTCAATGTGCATTTTGCCTTCGTTTTATTAGTCGCCAGGCGATTTCTTACTTTCAAAAATATTCGCTTTCACTTCACGGTCTGCGTTCAACTTTTACTGATTTAATTTGATTTTTATACATTCCTATGTAAACGCGTAGGGGTTTTACGTAAACGCGTGTAGGTAGAATACATAATTGTCTGTGCCGCGATGATGCATAAATTAAGCTTGATTAAGTGCCGTCTGTCTGAAAATTAACCTTAGACGTGTCTGACGTGGCCATCATCAAAACATTTAAATTTCTGAAGCACATGTAACATTTATGGATGTTGTTTGATAGCATCAATAGAGTGATCAGTAGGTACTTATCACAACGTATATTTTTGCCCGTATTCGATCCCAGGTTGGCTCGTAATTAATCACTTAATTTGTGTATCGTCGCAAAATACCCCAGCTGATGCAATCATCTAAGCGTATGAATGCCTCACTAACAGACTGCTTTCTTTTGCTCCAGGCCCCTACACGAAGCTGCCGAGAACTGCCACGTCGAGGTGATCCGTTTGCTGCTGTCATACGGCGCGGACCCTCTACTGGGCACCTACGCTGGACAGACTCCTGAAGAGTTGACTGAAGGAGGACCCGCGGCGTTGCTGCTGCGTCTACACATCGCGGATGTCCAAGGCCGCGCTGTGGAGCCGTGGAAGTTTCCTCCACCGGGTGAGATTATAGGTAAGCATCTGTTATGGTCTACTTGGCCTTCAGACACCTGAAGAGTTAACTGAAGAAAGTCCTGGGCGTTGCTGCTGCGTCTGCACATTGCTGATTTGCAAGGCCGCGCTGTAGAACCGTGGAAGTTCCCTCCGCCGGCTGAGATCATTGGTGAGCATCTGTTATGGTCTACTTGAGAGACAGACTCCCTGAAGTTTTGACTAAGGGAAGTCCTGCGACCTTGTTGCTGTAAAGTCGAGGAAGTTTCCGTCACTGGCTAAGATCATTGGTGAGTGAACATCATCACCAATGACCAATAAAAAAACCTCTACAGGCATTGCTCGAGAAGAAAACGCGAGCTATTTCATAGCATCCCATACATTTGACCAAGATATTTGACATCGTAAATTGTAAAGTGTCAGATTTAATTTACATCTAGAAATAATAGGCTTGCTAACTCCCGGATTCAGCCCAAAGTCTCAGTCACATACGTCGATGATTATTTGGTTCCAGGACAAAAAAATATCGTAACTCATACACATGCCTACTATAGTATGTACGTTTTTGCTTGGTGATTTGGACAGCGTCACTGTCATGTCACTGAAGGCAGTTTAGGGATGTGACATAATTTACCAACGAGTATGAGTTCTGGTACTAGTACCATACTAGCTTAGCTACTCAATACCAGCAATAAATACCAATGAACTTAAGTATTTTTGAGCAGTAATGAATAAGAACAACAACTATACAACAACAAGTGTATATAGGGTGAAGTTTTACTAGTGACCGATAGTGGAAATGCAAGTCGGTCATGACATAAGGTCTATTTTTCTTTGTTGACATGTTTCCTAGTATGGGTTTGACAGACGTCAAATATGGCCTATTCGGATGACGGCACCATAGAACACAAAAATAAATGTGTCATATTTTAGGCAGAATTTATTACTCAATTTAGCTTAAAATTAGCTTAATAAGTGGTATTTAAGTGCCCGTTCACACATGCGACGTTTTTCAGCGACTATTTATTGTCAATGGGCGTCAATGGGCTAGTATTAACGTGTGCACATGAAGCGACGCGTTTCTCGTGCGACTTCTTAGGTCAGGTGGTCATTTCAGAATGATATCTTTAAGTAATGGTCGTTTTAAGAAAAGATGGGCACACTTTCATATGGGTAGCGATATTCTCGTAATCTATGAGGTACCTATTTTTTACATATAGGTACCAAATAGTACCTAAATAGTACTAAATCCCTATTAGAAATATAACCTGTTATACCAACATCACCCGCCATTCGTGCCATTCTGACATCAGGTTGGCGGGCACACTTTCATATAGCGATATTCTCGTAATCTATGAGGTACCTATTTTTTACATATAGGTACCAAATAGTACCTAAATAGTACTAAATCCCTATTACAAATATAACCTATTATACCAACATGACCCGCCATCCTGACGGACACAAGATCGAGTTGCTTGCTCTAACCAAAGAAGAGTACTAAATACTTATAGTTATAATATAACTACACTATGACCTCTAGACTCAAAATGAACATATTTTTTGCCCAGAATATAGACCTACTAAACGTAGACAGACTTTCTTTTCACGATGAGTCAGCTTGCCAAGTGAAACTCCGTCCAACCGCCTCTCCTGTCTACCGCAACACAAACGCTTCAGTATTCTACTAATAGTCTAACTAAAGCCCTGACATAGTTGTGTAACAGCACCCAGGACCAGAAGGAACAAGGAAACATATCTCAATCGCGTTTTTGAAAGAAAGAAAGGAAATGCGTTTTTTAACTCTTGTTTTTCTCCTCTTCCAGACCGCGATGAGCTGGGCTGCGATCCGCTCGCCTCCCCCCCGCCAGGATCTCCTCCCCCTCCCGCGGACACCACCATAGAAATGCAGGCGACCGAGTTCCCGCTACCACCGTTCTACAGCCTCAAGTCAGCCACGGGGCAGCCCACGGACGGACTGTGGTGCCTGCTCACCGACGTCACCAATTTGTTACAGGTAGGTATTGTCGTGTTTAACGAACGGTATACAACCTGATGCCGCTACCACCGTTCTACAGCCTCAAGTCAGCTACGGGGCAGCCTACAGATGGGCTGTGGTGCCTGCTGACCGACGTCACCAATTTGTTACAGGTAGGTATTGTCGTGTTTAACGAACGATGAACAACCTGATATGACCTGAAGCACCAGAACGTTTTTCTTATTACACTGTGGCTTAGCTGCGTGTGAATGTGGCGTATCAAATAGAGAGAAAAGAATCTGTTGCTTATCTTTGTTTCTGATTCTTTTAGTTTTTAAATGACTCTCAGTTTCGTGTAGTATCGAATAACCCCTATACCCGCTCAGGGTGTTTCTTAAAAGCAATGTAGAGTTGTTGACCTTGGCTGAATATTTACTGATCATGGTACGCCGCATGTTTGGGGACAATGAATCCTACAATAGGATCCTCAAAGAGGGTTGACTTGCAGGCGACTGGTCAGGTCGTAAAGTAAAACTAAAACAAAGCCTTAATATGATTGTGTTCAAAACTTTCAAACATTTACTCTCAAAAACCTCTGACACGAAAGTTCATCAGAATTTTTGAAGTGCATCAAAATTATTGAAGTTCATTAATTCTTTTAATGAACTTACTCACCATTAAACTTTTCTTTTTCCAGATAAAATCGAAAGAGAGCCTGCTGAAGCAAATCCACTGCGGCTCAGGCTCCCCAAAGGAACTACTGCAGGAGATGCGAACCCAGGACTTCCTCGAGCGAGCGCAGTGTCACCAGCTACTGTGCGCCGGGGAAAAGGTCAACGTCCGCGCCTCCAAGGTCGCGCTTGTCAGAGTGACAGATAAACTCAGACAGCTGTTCAAGATTGAGACCGTTCTGATCAGCTGACACGACGAAGACGCCGGGGAGGGGCCCTCCTCCCGGTAGGAATGGGATAGCTATACGGAAGACTAGAGAAAATAAAAGAGAGAAATGCTGAGTTTTAAACTTTGTCCAAGGTTTTAAAAGAATACGCTGGATATAAAGAATAGCGGTTATGAAGTCTTTTTGAATTCCGCCATTTTGGCGCTGATTGCCGTGGAGAGCGTACTGTGAGGAGTAAAGGAACTAAAAATCATGTTTTTAAAAATCTGTCATTACAACGAAAATATGCATTTTGCGCCTGACTGATCGATCATACAGATTTATAGTTCCTTTCCCTCGTCGCCCCCAATAATGTTTGAGAAAACCTCATGGTATTTATACCTATGTGAAACGGCCGATTCATACCTTTGATATGTAAGAACATTCTAACAAGTCTGATTTGACACCTGTCGATCAGTCTCAAATGTAGGTAGAATGACAGACTATATATCTGACGTTAATTTGTTAAATCGACGACGGCTCAACGTGATCTTAAAACGACTGATTATTTAAACAAAAATATCTCAATTAAGAACAAAATATTCGTTTTATGAGACTGTTTTAGATCGAGTTATTTGTAGAGTATCCGATGTATACTCACGAACAAGTTTTGTGTAAATATGTAAATAGAATCGCTTATAAATAATGCTTTAAGTGTACGATATTATCATGGGTGCTATTTAACATTGGTGTTTGGTGTTTTATGTGTAAGAACTGGATTCTTTAGGATAAATAATGTAGTTACCATAAATTAAGTACGTATAGCATAATCTTGAAATAGTTGACATTGATATTAGGACGTTGGTACGTAAGTAACATAAAGGGATTGCCAGTATACGGTAACAGGGTCCATTGGGCCTTAAGTGATGACAAAAGTAGGTAGATTTTAATGAGATTGATACTAAACAGGTTAAATTCGTGTACCCCACCTTTGAAATAAGAACTCAAACCCTCTGTCTCACTGTTCAAATCTTACAGATTCAAAATAGCTGCTAAAAGAATCCTGATACTTACTTGATTTACAATAATGGCCTTAAAATTTGTTTGAGACAGCGTTTTCCTCATCGTAGAAGGCAATGCATTGAAAAAAAAAAGTTTTCAATCTAAAATTACACTTGCGTAACATTAAATTAATCTGTACCACAATACATCAAATACCCATTTAAGGATCGACGTATTCTGGTTCTCAATACAATTGTTTTATTTAAGTTTAGCCAGTATATGTTGATCTAAACGGCAGATACATAATGCACATTAGGTATTTTAACTTTTCACTGTCCTTAATTTTGAGATTATGCTAGTAATTTCTCGTCTATTATTTTTGTTCATTGTTATGTTTGTAATACTGGCCGAAATATGATTATTATTTGTACAATTATTTTACTTATTAAATCAAGTTATGTTTTTTGTTTATAAGATCATTATGATATTAGGAAATTATATTAAAATCATAGTAAATACCTATGCATATCGCAAAATTTTATTAACAATTGTAAATAAGATAGTAAACAAATAATTTTTTAACTTATTTTGAAGTGATATTCTGGGTAATGTCTAGCGAATTGGTATTCGTTAGAAATTATTTAGATGATGTATTTTTGAACATTGTATGAACGATAGCAGTTTTTTATACTCTGTAAATTACGCCCAAGCTTCCGCCCTTATTACCGTGAAATAGAAACGAAGAAGTACATGATTAATCTGTGATGAAAATAATATTAGGAGGATTATCTTGAGCGCGGGAAAGGGAGTGAAATTAAATGAATTTTGGAGTAAATGTAACTGACGATTTATACAGATCTAGTAAACCTATTTGTTCTTAGCAGTACCTACTATATAAGTATTATTATAATTATTGACACATATTTCTTGTTGATAACATGGAAAATAAAAAATGTGAACAATCTAAAGTATTTCTTTTATTTTTACGCGTACCTTATCAATCATACACGACCAAGGTTCAGTGAACTATTGTACCTACACTAGAAAGATATGCTATAAAACCAAACTGCCATAAAACCGGAAAACGTGGTAGGTATGTTGCCGCCAACTTTGAATGGCCGCTCGCTATTTCTCAAAGCTCTGAGATGGCCACCCGAGTTTTTTTAACTACGCGAATGGCTACCCACCCATACAATGTTATGACCTCCTAAACATGATCTACGAGTATCGTTATAGCATACTTTCAATCGGTAGACTTATGAGGTAAGACTTTGTCAATGGGAGCTTAGTCTATAGGGTGTGTCTGAAATGTTGAGAATAGGTATGTGTGAGATCCATTCACACATACATTTATTATTATTATAATTACCTATATTATTATCAGTTACAAAATCCGAGTAGTAGAGCGCGTGAACGTGATACGAGTGGCTATACCAGTCGTTGCGGACTTTCGGGTAGGTACAGAATCAAGTGTTTCTCCCGTTTACGCCATGCAGTCGCTACCAATTCTCCTCCTACGTCATAACTCGTCAGTCAATCTGACGGGAGGGCATCCAACTCTACGCTTGCCCGAGACCCCTACTATCCATTCTACGTCAGATGTGGCCAGCCCACTGCCATGTTTATGTATAACTTGCGCCGATAAAGAATGGATGCCGAATTGGCAACATTATTGTTTGCCTCTCTATTATAGCTATATGACATATGAGCAGGAGGGATGTCAACAATAATGATGCCAATTCTGAATCCATTCTTTATCTGCGCAAGTTATACTACTCTACCCACACCCATGACATGACCTGAATAGGTAGTAGTAGAAAGTGTATAATATGAGTGGTCAGACTTATACTAAATTGTTTTAAAAATAAGTCTTCTAAAAATTGTTTTGCAGGATGCTTATTGGAAATGTGCTCCGTTCGCGTGATGCGTGATAATTGGTAGTGTGTTTAAATCCAAATAGATAGGTAATTAATTTTGGACTATCGAAAACTATCGATAGTATTAGGTGCAGCGCAGTGATCTGTAAAATAAGGAGACAAAATAAAAGGAATGGTTTTGTTTTTATAATTTTATTCAATATTAAATTTTATATCATAGTAGGTTAGGTAGGTACTTACAATAATTTCAAGTGCACAGTGTTAAATGCGACAACTAATCCAATGATTTTACACTTATGGAATGAAACTATTCATATCATGTTTGCGATTTCATGTTAGTAATTTGCCAAAGGTCGAGTGTAATCTCTGTTTACGTACAATAAAATACATAAATGGAATTAAATACTAATTTATTATAAATTACACTTGTTCAAGTTATTTCAATAAAATGTTGGCTAGGACATGCATTTCACAATTTTAATTATGCAAGTTCACAAGCATGTATCTCCTTATGTAAAAATCTGGCTAATACTTTCTTCCTTCACAATAATGCTGGACAGCCTATCCAACACCATATTGAATATCTCAGTGGTTTATACTAATTCTAGCCAGCGATCCCGGCAATCGCTTCCGAGGCAAAGTACTTGACATCTACATCAGGATCTACATTCAGTTTCTCCAAAACTGGCTTTACTTGGGGTTGGATCACGGCCTGGTCTAAGAATGGAGCCATCTTCTGCAGAGTTTTGGCAACATTAAATCTCACATTGGCTACATTGTCATCAGCCATGGACAGTACAGTAGGCAGCAATACTCTGGTGGTTATATCCTTTCCGCAGACTTCAGATAAAACATTTATGCAGAACAAGTAAGTCATTCTGTGTAGGTAGTTCTGTTCACGAGACATAGCCAGTACTTTCGGAATGACATTTGTTTCAGCCCATGCGGGGCCATACTGCTCCACAAGTTTCTTCAGGTTTAGTGTAGCTGCTTCTCTGATAGCATACACATGGTCAATGAGCCATGACATGCAAAGCCCTGTCAGTTTTTCATCAAAGAATTCTTGGCCAAGTTGTCCAGCTAATAGAGGCATGTGTTCAATGATGGCAAGTCGTACACGCCACTTGGTGTCTTCAGCTAATTCAACAATTGCTGGTAGAAGAGATTGTACTAGTTGCTGAATTCCAATGACTTCATTTACACATTCCAAGTTAGAAATAATGTTTAGGCGCACTTCAGGGCATTCATCTTTCAACTGTGTCAGGAACAAAGGCAGCAGGTGTTCAATTGTGTTTTGGCGGCCAACAATAGGACTGAGCCCCATGATTACTGAAGCTAGAGCTGATTTGACATGCTGGTTGGGGTCACATACAAGGTCCTTGATCTGGGGCAGAATCATGGTCATAATAATCTGTTCTTGGTGTGCTTTGTCGAGATTCATGCAGAAGTCCTTCACTTTACCAGCTGCAGCAGCGCGAACTTCGGCTTCTGTGTCTTTCAGGAGGGCTTGGAAGATCTGTGCTAGGTCTGTGCGCGCTAGCTCAGGACCTACTGCCTGTTGAAGCTCAACAAACTTGTCAGCAACCATGTAGCGTACGCGCCAGGAAGTGTCGCCAGCGCGCGCACGAACCGTCGGCATCACGAGCTGCTCCATATCCTCGGGCGGCAGCAGAGCGGCGACGGCGGCGCAAGCCTCGGCGGCGAGCAGGCGCACGGAATCTTGCTCGTCCTGAGCGAGGTTCACGAACATCGGGATGAGATCGCTTTTGACGTATTCGACTTCAACCACGCGCGCGAACTCGCCTAGTTTGTAAGCGGCTGCACGGCGGACCATGGGAGTGTCGTCCTGGCACAAGGAACGGAAGTGTTGGCGCAACTCTGCCTTGACGGGCGCAGACACGCGGGGGTAGCACACGCTGAAGAGCCCGCAAGCGGAGGCGCGGGATGTGAACCAGTCGCCGCCAGCGAGACGCTGGACGAGCGGCACGAAATGCTGCTCCAGGTGACTCGGGGAGTGATGGGCAGCTACGGCACGCAGGGAAGCCACCGCTTTGTCACGAACAACCGTCTCCTCGACGGTCGCCAAAGATTCCAGAGGGGGTAACAGACAGTGGGCATATTCACCACCGCCGACAAGGTTGATGAAATTACCGAGTTGCTCAGCGAGTGCAAGCAACACTTCATCCTCGTCGTAGATCGTCTCCGTGAGGAAAGGGATGAGCTCCGAGCGGGTCCTCTCCACGCCAAGGGCAAGGGCGATTGTGGAAAGTTTCTTGATGGAGTTGAGGCGCAGTTGGACGTCCTCATTCTTCAATTCGTCGATCAACACGGCGATGGGGTACAGTGATTCATCCGTCCCTGAATCGCTGGCTGCCATTTTTGCTTTTTGCTAGGTGCTAGCTTTGTAAATTACTAATTTCAACAGGATTATCTGCACCACACTATAGATTTCCGATGGTATTTTGTAAAAACGTACAGAAATAAACGAATCACTCAACCTGCAGCAAAATGGCGGCGAAGGTTTTTAAACGATTTTTGGAATGGAATCTAGCTTTTTGAAACAATTCAATTAATTTTACAGTTTTCAAGCAGAATACTTGTGGGGTGTTTTATTTTTCGCTGGCCCAATCACGGAAAAGGTTTTAAATTGTTAAAGTTAGCACTTTACTTAGTTTATTGTAAGAAAACTTGGTTACAAAATATTTCAAGAATTATTTTCATTCTTTCATATATTATTTTTACCGAATCGATCAATTAAAAACCTAGTCAATTTAAGTGTCCCACACCTACATCACTAGTTAAAAAATTCTTTTGTCTATGACTAGCTTTCGTTCAGAAATTCAAACGGCATTTTATCATTTTATTTTATCACGAAGAATAAAATAAATATATTATTACGGAAAGAAAGAAAATGAAAATGTTAAATTATTTAGCTCTGCGCTAGAAATTTTCTCTCCAATTTCAATTATAAAATGTGTTTTGTCTTATTGGATTAATCAGTTACAAGATTTATAATTTCTGAACGATTTGTGTTGATGGCGAGTTGGGCGAGGCTTTGATGATTGTTTTCCGATTTTTATTTGAATTACAAACGTTTTCTTCCTGGTTTCCGAATGAGAATATAACAAGGTAAGCTACATGTATCTACGTACTTAATCGCGGTTCTTTTGATATGTCTTTCAGTTAGTAATTTTACGTTTCTTTGTTGTGACAGAAGATGCGGAATTCCTTGCTCCTGCTCGCGGTGACGAGCTGCGTTTACACGCAAACGCCGGAGCAATACAACCCAAACTACGCCAAGGAGCCGTACCTGACCGATACCAACCAGAACGGAACTTTATATCGGCCTAATCTGCAAGTACCTTTCGGTAGTTTTCCTGTAGGAGGGAGCGACTACAACGCGCCTCAAAGCCCTTTCTACGCTCAGGACTCCTATGGCGAGAATTACAACCCTGACAATTATGGAGACCGCGATAATGAACTAGATCCACAGACTTCCTCTAATTACTATGCTAATTTAGACTATGAAGAGAGATATAGATGTCCTCCCAATTGGATTCGTTTCAGAGAATCTTGTTATCGCTTCACGAAGTCTCCGAACCGTCCAAGAAATGAGGCCCGAAAGATTTGTCAAGCTTATGAAGCAGATTTGGTAGTAGTGAATGGCCCTGATGAACATGGTTTTATTATAAACACACTCATGAGGAAAGACCCTCAGAAAGGCTCCTGGTACATTGGAGCTCATCAACAAACTCCAGGATACTGGGTAAATGATGCTGATGGGTCACAGCTGTCAGGCCTAGAAAATGCATTCTTTGAAGACAGGACTTTGACTTATACAAGTTACAATCTTTTGCCTCGTGATTATTTAGTGTATAAGTTTTCACAAGATGAAGGTAGATGGGGGCTTGCTGCAGTAGAGGGTACTCAATATTATCATTTCATTTGTGAAGGTAACACACAGAGGTTACGTTACCTCATTGAGGAGGAACGCTCCTTCACTTATGGTCTGGATACTTTTGATCCTGAAAGGATTCCTAGAGGGCCATACTTCATCAAAGAACCTGTAGACACTATCTATGATCCTTTACGTAACCAACATGTGCAGCTTACTTGTGTAGCTGGAGGGTACCCGGCACCAGAATACAAATGGTACAGAGAAGATTACCAAGTTGATAGTCCTGTTTATACCGAAATCGATCCATTAGCTGATGGTAGATTTATTCTAAGTGGAGGAACTCTCATGATCTTCAATCCTGATGCAGACAAAGATAATGCCAAGTACCATTGCACAGCTTCTAATAAATTTGGTACAATCCGATCAGAGTCTGTTAGATTATCTTTTGGTTTCATCAGAGAATTCAATCAAAAAAGACCGATTGAAAGTGGAAATCAATATTGGGGCAAAGTAATGTACTGTGATCCTCCATCTTACTACCCCTCTGTAAACTTCTTGTGGGCCAGGAATTATTTCCCAAATCTAGTTGAAGAAGACAGAAGAGTATTTGTTTCTTATGATGGTGGTCTCTACTTCTCAGCTTTAGAGTCTATTGACAGAGGAAACTACAGTTGCAATGTCATGAGTAAAGTGTCTGATGCAGGCAGAAATGGACCTTTCTTCCCTCTTTATGTTTATTCCCATTCTGACTACCAGCAGTTGAAATTCCCTAATAACTTCCCTAAATTGTTCCCTGAAGCACCAATAGTTGGACAGGAAGTGAGATTAGAATGTGTCTCATTTGGGTACCCAGTACCATCTTATAACTGGACAAGAAAGCATGGTCCCATGCCTAGGAAAGCCCATTTAAGCAACTTTGACAGAGTACTGACCATACCCAATGTTGGAGTAGAAGATGAAGGAGAGTACATTTGTGATGTCAAAAACGATAGAGCCCGTATCACGAACAGCGTTTTCTTAAAAGTCCAGGCAGAGCCCAATTTCACTATTCCTTTATCAAACAAACATGTGGACAATAAAGGGGAACTTCACTGGAATTGCGAAGCCTTCGGCATTCCCGACGTCAACTATACTTGGTGGAAAAATGGTAATAAACTCTCAATGGAGACTTTAGAACCGGAAGATAGAGATCGTTACGTTATTCAAGACAATGTGTTAATCATTAAGTACTTAGACCCATCCAGAGATCCAGGCATGTTCCAATGTGAAGCTAAGAATCAACTTCGCGCCAGGTACTCTACAGGACAGTTACGAGTTCTGTCTCTCAAACCTTCATTCAAGAAAAGGCCTCTTGAGTCCGAAACATACGGATCCGAAGGTGGCAATGTCACATTAAGGTGTAATCCTGAGGCAGCTCCCAAGCCAACATTCACTTGGAAAAAGGACAACATCGTAATAGGTGCCGGTGGCAAAAGATTCATCACAGAACACGGCAATCTGATCATACGGCAGCTCTCTCGAGACGACGAAGGACTGTATACTTGCGTAGCTAAAAATCAATATGGTTCAGATGAAAGTCGCGGACGCTTAATTGTACTGAGAGCACCCCGATTTTTGGAACGGTTACCTCCAAGGATCACCACACAAGTTGGCGAGGTCATATTCTTACATTGCAATGCCGAAATCGATCCGTTACTTGACACTGCGTATCTCTGGAGCCACAACGGAATACGTATCAAAGATGCATCCGATTTCTTCGCCGATAAACGCATCAAGATCGACGGAGGTGAACTCACCATCTTCAACGTGAGTCTTTCGGATGTCGGTGACTACGAATGCATCGTCAAATCGGCAATTGGACGAATTTCGTCACACACTCAGTTAAGAATAGAAGGCCCGCCTGGACCACCTGGAGGTTTGCAGATACTGAATATTCAGCGTTCATCTGTGACTTTAGAATGGACTGATAGCAATCCTAATGGGCGCCCGATAACAAACTACGTAGTCACTGGTCGTACGCAATGGAATTCCACTTGGACGGTCATCAGCGATAGCGTACTCAACGTCATAGAAGTAGACCGATACAATGGACGCAAACGAGTTATCTTGAACGCTAGCTTACAGCCGTGGTCCGTTTACGAGTTTAGGATTCAAGCTGTCAACAGTCTAGGAGTTGGAAAACCTTCAGCTCCTAGTCCTCAGTTTTCGACTCCCGCTGATAAGCCCTACCAAGCTCCTACAAACCTCGGCGGAGGCGGTGGCAAGATCGGCGACCTCACCATTACTTGGACTCCCATGCCGCAATCCATTCAGAACGGGCCGAACATTCACTACAAGATATTCTGGCGTCGCAAGGGCACCGAAGTGGAGTACCAGTCTTTGCTGCTCAAGGAATACGGCAACATTGGCATGCATGTAGTGCACGTTTCGCTTGAATACTTCTACACTGCGTACGAAGTCAAAATTCAGGCGTTTAACGATTTGGGTGCTGGTCCTGAGAGCGAAGTTGTCACGATATATTCTGCCGAAGACATGCCTCAGGTCGCGCCGCAGTTGGTTGTCGCTCGTGGCTTCAACTCGACGTCTTTGAACGTCACTTGGCAGCCGATTGACCAATCGCGCGAGAGACTGCGCGGCAAGCTCATCGGACACCGTCTCAAGTACTGGAAGCAAGTCAACAAGGAAGAAGAGTGCATCTACTACTTGTCGAGAACTACGCGCAACTGGGCTCTTATCGTCGGTTTGCAGCCGGACACTTACTACTTCGTGAAGGTGATTAAATTTGAAATTCCAATGTTTCTTTTTGGATTCTTAACGTAACAATAGTCATCATTGCTCTTGTCTGTAGAATAATGAATCAAATAATAGGTATACAAGCCAAATATTTTGCACGAACGGAACTGGAACCCTTGACCTACGGCATTCTAAACACTCAACTATCGTGTGTTTATTCTGGAAGATAAGTTTGACGTCACGCAATTGAGTCCGATGGTATTACCGTCTCAGAAAAATGGAGAATAAATACATGATAGCTTGCAACGGTTTCGTGGGTCGTAGGTAAAGATCGGTTTAAACCCTGATCGCCTATTTTTGCCTCGTTAATTTTCTTGTAAAAGCCAAACCTTCTTTCATTGAGTTACGGATGAGAAAATCATATGGCCTATTGAATAACTAATTTCACTTTCCCTAGGTGATGGCATTCAACTCTGCCGGCGAGGGCCCGGAGAGCGAACGTTTCTTGGAGCGGACGTTCCGCAAGGCGCCGCAGAAGCCCCCGGCCTCCGTGAACGTGTGGGCCGTCAACCCGAGCACCGTGCGCGTCGTGTGGCGCTACGTGCAGCCCACCGAGGAGGAGGAGCCGCTGCTTGGCTACAAGGTGTGTATACCTCGATGACTTCCTCGTTTTATGAGGATCTACTTAAGAGGGAGCGGTCTTAGGACGTTTTATAAGGATCTACTTGAGAGTCAGCGGTGGTAGGACGTTCCGCAAGGCGCCACAGAAGCCCCCGGCCTACATACCTCGATGACTGCTACGTTTTATAAGGAGCAACTTGCGAGCGAGCGGTCATCGGACGCTTTATAAGAAGGATCTATTCGAGAGCGAGCAGTAGTAGGACGTTCCGCAAGGCGCCGCAGAAGCCCCCGGCCTCCGTGAACGTGTGGGCCGTCAACCCGAGCACCGTGCGCGTCGTGTGGCGCTACGTGCAACCCACCGAGGAGGAGGAGCCGCTGCTTGGTTACAAGGTGCGTACATTGATTACTAGTTCGTCAAAGATGTACTTCTCTACAACACGAAGCTCACTTAACTGCTTCACAAGCAACCAAGTCACAACAGAATTTCTCAACATATTCGCAAGATGGCGTCACATGACAGAATCAGCAACATCAAAGGGCCCTGAAACGCGGTATCAAAGTGTTCACCGCGCACCGCATATATACAACTTTCAAACCGACCCAGGTGGCCCAGGCAGTCGATCTGGCGGGCGGGTAGCTACCCTTTTCTAGACACCACCTGGAACCCTCCTTTCTGCCTATTGGCATACCTTTCTGTCTCCCGCTAAAACTATCTACTTGGAATAGAAGCGAGCGGCCATAGGACGTTTTATAAGGGTCTACTTGAGAGCTAGCGGTAGTAGGACGTTTCGCAAGGCGCCGCAGAAGCCCCCGGCCTCCGTGAACGTGTGGGCCGTCAACCCGAGCACCGTGCGCGTCGTGTGGCGCTACGTGCAGCCCACCGAGGAGGAGGAGCCGCTGCTTGGTTACAAGGTGTGTATATCAATGACTGCTTTGTTTTATAAGGATTGTAGCGACCTCTGGGAACTGCAACACGAAGCTCACTCAACTGGTTCAATAGCAAGTAAGACAAATTCAAATTCAAATTCAAATTCAAATTCAAATTCAAATTCAAATTCAATAATTTATTTCTTAGTAGGAATTTACAAGATTCTCTTTAAGAAAGTCACATTCTAATTCAAACTTAAAAAAGAGAAAATTTCTAATGCAAAATTTTCTATTTTTATAACAATTTGTGTTCCTACTCTAAACGCGGCACGGGCGGGATAAAAAAAATAAAAATAAAGGCACTGCCTCGGGGCTGGCCAGGCTAACCACACAGCATGTAACTTTATGCCTCAGTGATTGACAAGTAAATGGAATTACATTCTGTCAATATTTTAAAAAGGTGTTCCATACGTATAGTTAGCCGGACCCCCTGGACAGGAAAACCCCAAAACCTGCCCAGAAGTGCACCTATTCTAAAGTTGACAATATTTTAGGCCCTATGCTACCCTATCTAAGCTAGAAAATAAATTAATAGTATAATAGTAATAGCCAAAAACGGCTCAACAAAATAAAAATAATATTACAGTAGATTATTCTAACTGTTTCGTCTTTAAAATAAAGGTACTTTAAATATACGAGCAATAAAATAACATAACAAAAAAGTAAATTTACAGTAAATGTAAAAATACATGTCAAAAATTTAAGAATAATAAGTATGAAATGTCAAATTTAACCACTATACATGTCAATTTACATATCATAAAAGTTTAACCACTAAAATATAATGTCATGTTTATTTTTAAATAATGCCTATCTCTTGCATTGTGTTGGAGCAACTGTTGCTACTAACCAGACATCTTTGTCTTTCAGATAATGTTCAGTCTTGTAATACGCTTTCAAACATAAAGTATTCTTTATTTTAATTTTAAATTGCCTATCATTTAACTTTAAAATTTCCTCTGGAATTTTATTATAGTAGCGTACACAGTTACCCATATATGATTTACTGATCTTACTTAATCTAGTTTGTGGCGGTACAATTTTATTTTTATTTCTTGTATTACGACAATGAATATCAGAGTTTCTTAAATAGGAACTGGAATTCTTACGTACATACATTATATTGTCAAATATGTACTGCGAAGGAAGCGTAAGAATGCCAATTTCCTTAAACAATTCTCGTAGGGATTCATGACTTCGCAGTTTATATATTGCTCTTATAGCCCTTTTTTGTAACACAAAGATAGTTTCAATGTTAGCGGCTTGCCCCATAACAATAATCCGTAGGACATTATGCTGTGAAAGTAACTAAAATACACAAGCCTGGCTGTAGCAACATCGGTCAATTGTCGAATTTTTCGAACAGCGTATGCCGCTGAGCTAAGTTTACTAGCCAGTGCTAGTATATGTGGATCCCATTGAACGGTTGCGTCGAGTGTAATCCCTAAGAAAACTGTTTCAGTTACATAATTAAGCTTTTCATTATTTAGAACAACATCGTGTTTAATACTTTTACATTAGGCAAAGAGAATTTAATACATTTAGTTTTTTTAGAATTCAGCACTAAATTGTTTGACGTAAACCATTTATGAACCTGATCAAGTGCGCCATTTACTTCGTCAATATTTACAGCTTTTCTATCCACTTTAAATATTAAAGAAGTATCATCAGCAAAAAGCACTATCTTGGCTAGATTCTGTACCATGAACGGCAAGTCGTTTATGTATACTAAAAATAGAAACGGCCCCAAAATTGATCCTTGCGGTACACCAATTCTGACGGCAGATCCTATCGACTTCACACCATTTATCTGCACTGTCTGCGTCCTATCTCCGAGATAAGATTGAACTAAATCAAGCGCTTTTCCTCTTATACCATAATGGTCCAGTTTCAGCAACAGTGTCTCATGATCAACGCAATCAAATGCCTTGGACAAATCGCAGAACACCCTATGACATCCTGCGACTCCTCCCAAGCACCGTAAATAAGTTGTAGGAGGTTAACAGCAGCGTCGGTTGTCGAGCGCCCTTTCGTAAAACCGAATTGTTGATCATGTAGTAATTTATTTAAGTTGAAATGTAGGAGCATTTGATTAAGTACAATTTTCTCAAAACTTTACTCAAAACTGGTAGTACAGATACTGGCCTAAAGTTACTGGGATCCGTTTTATCTCCTGCTTTAAAAGAGGTATTACTTTACTGTGCTTCATGAGATCAGGAAATACGCCATGATCAATGCAAGCATTAAATATACAGGCTAAGTATGGTGCTAATGTATCAATTAAAGAACTACATAGTCTTACTGACATGCCCCATAAATCCTCTGTAGTTTTTACTTTTATATCTTTAAAAGTTTTTAATATTACGTTCGCATTAATGTGCCTAAACTCAAATATATTAACACAAGTCTGAACATTGTTTTTAAGAAGATTTGACGCGATGATTGGCGAAGAGTTAAGTGACTCAGTAGTTTTGAATGGGATGTTACTGAAAAAAGTTTCAAACTCATTAGCTACATCAGCGTCTGCAGTAACAATGCCCTGACCAGTCATCAAAGAATGAGATTTTTCAATTGGTTTGTTTCGACCAGTCTCTGAATTGACAACTTTCCAAACAGTTTTAATAACATTTTCAGCAGAGTATATTTTATTTTTGGTGAAAATTGCTTTAGCTTGTATGCAAACATTTTTGAATATCTTAGAATATTTTTAACATGTTCAACAAAAGTTACACTATGATTATAAGACTTTTCGTCATACAGCTCAAATAACTTATTCCTACTTGTTCGAATCCCTACAGTTGCCCAGTCGCTGAATTTAAATTTAGGATTAATTGTTAATTTCTTTACCTTGAATTTGTCTTCAAATTCATCACGTATCGTTATAAAAAGCTTTGAATAAAAGTTATTTGGATTGTTAGTATCATAGTCTAGAACTGGTAGTTTTTCTGATACACGTATGGAGTTTGTCTACTTGGTTGGAGCTTATAATTCTTTTACTAATAACAATCTTTTCAACTTTAGGACGACATGGAAAAAGCACAGATTGTCCATTGTGGTCTGATTTACAACAATTTACTATTTCTTGGTCTGAATAGTCACAATCACAGTAGATATTGTCTAAACAAGATGCTGTGGTTGCAGTTATTCAGTAGGTTCTTTAAATATGTTGTTTAGGTTAAATGACTTAAACAAACTGATAAATCGACTTCTAAAAGCAACATTTTCTAATAAATTTATATTGAAATCTCCACACACAATATGAAATTTATTCTTTGATTTTAATAATATCTTTAAAACATCTTCCATAATTAGTTCAAAACTCTCATAGTTACTATTTTTAGGGGGTCTGTATACGCACACTATAATATGTTTCTCCAACTCAATGCATGACAGTTCACACACACATTCAACCGAAAGTCCAACAATATCTTTTCGCTCTTTAGCTTTGATATTTTTATTAACAAGAATAAAAGTGCCTCCGCGAATAGTGGACTTTCGATTGAAGGCACTGACTATTTCATAATTTTCGTAATTTATGAGCATCTCATAGTCCTTCAACCAGTGTTCCGAAACGCATAAAATATCACATTTCTTGACTCCAGGAACAACTCAATCTCAAGCTCCTTGCCAGGAAAGCCCTGAATATTCTGATGAATAATACTAAGCGGCTTTCCTTTGTCTCATTGTTTAGTTTAAATGTTGAGATTTATTGTTCCTGGATGCAAGAGGCCTAAGTCTAGAATGATCTGGTGTACAATGTGTAACCGGGTCAGAAATGTTCATAGCTAACAAATTAGCTAAAAGTTTGCGGTAATAAAGAGATAAGTACATTGTACTGTTTGTCAATATAAAATTATCAAATAGATTAATGTCAACTGTATATAAGTTGTCACTATGACTACATGTCAATTTATATAACATAGTATTAAAATTAAATATTCTACTATTATATTCAACTTGTCCCTTAATATAAGGTAATGTGCCTATAATACAGTTACGGACATTTAGGGTGGCACAAGAATTAATAAAATTAGTCAAGGCTCGCTTGTCGACACCGCTACTGTGACTTAATAATAGCACCACTGTAGTGTTTTCAGAGAAGTTATAGTTTAACATTCTATTAGTAATTTGTTCAAACGAGGCCTGGGGTAAACAAACATTTTCAACAACCTGATTAAGTTGATTGTGCAGTAAGTAACCTAAACCTTTTCCTATTCTGTCACTAAAGATGACCGTCTTAGCGAGATTAGTGTCCACGGGTTTGGGCAGCTGCTGAACGTGCTGGGTACTAGACGTGTGCGCCGCGCCGCCGCGCCGCCGCCGCCGACGATTTTGGTCACGCCGCCGCCGCCGATGGATAGACCGGCGTGAAATCGGCGTGGACATAAATGTGACTTTTTTAAATATAATTTGTGCCGGAAGTGCTTTTATTGGCGGACTTTGTTTACTAAGATTGACAGATTTCATAAACTCGGACTACAGTGTCAATCTGCCACCAGCTAGACAGTTAAAGCTAATAAAGCAATTAGCTATATATTGTATTTTATGCTAATATAGACGGTCAATGACTGCCACGTAAAGACATGTTGTTCTTTCTGCTTTGTTTCTCGATAGGACGTACAGAGGTAGAAGTTGTCTAATTTAGTCTTAAACGGTGTGGTTAGTTCTCTAAAATCAAGAGAATTCACTGAAAACCTTTGATAGTGTTTGACGGCTTCCATTTTGATCCATCCATCGATTTTGAGAGTGCATGACCCCGGAGTGATAAATGTAGGAGACCTATGTCCTAAACCTACCTCACCTACCTGGCTTCAGTTTTTTCCACTTGGGTAGAGTTTATGGCGTCTGCTAGGAGAAAACTACAGTAAAGTATTTAGTTAACTGCTGCAGCGGATACTTTCCACCTTCAGCATGCTTAACGTGACGAAAAATTTGGGGTATGTACTTATACCAACTTCGTATCTTGCAGCGCTGTACGAGTTAATCAATACCAAACTACCCACCATTTGCCGTCGAAAATGGACATTGAGCAGCTTTTAACTTTTTACTCCTAACTCAAGACGTGCATGTACTCCGCACCGTCGTCATGGCCTTGGGTATCAAACGATATCAAAAGAAAAATTTATCACGATTTTACACCGCGGATTCACATCGGCAGTCTTGGGTAACTTGACGATGAATACTTACTAGGAGATTCAAGTGCCAGTATTTTTCAGTGCAGTAAAGTAACTAAAATAATTAGTATACACATAAAACAACTGATTAAATTTAGGAATCTTGAAGAATTTCGTCGATTTTACTATGTAACAAGTGCTTACTTTCCAGTCTTAATATTTTTTTTTTCAAAACGTTCAACAGCTTCAGCTCAAAAATTGTGGTTATTTGGGATTTTTTGCATACAAATTTTAAATTCATACCCACGCCGATTTCACGCCGATTACGCCGCCGCCGCCGGTCTTTTTTCGACCGGACGCCGCCGCCGATCATTTTATCATCGGCGCACATGTCTACTGGGTACGAGTACTGGGCGTAGGCGTGCTAGTGTGCAACGCCAGCGGCGCACCCTGGGCTCCTTGCCCGGCGACGCGCGGCGTGAGCAGACCTGACCACGCACACGAAGGCGGCTGGGCGCATGGCGAGGCGTGCGGGGCGCGGGGCGGGGCGTGCGGAGCGCACAGGGTGGGGCGTGGGGCGCACAGCGAGAGGCGAGGGCGCACAGCGGGGCGTGCGGAGCGCATGGCTGCGATGCGCACGGCGGGGGCCGCGGGCGCACGGCTGCGAGGCGCTCGGGACGTCCAGTGGAGCGCGCGGTGGCGTGGTGAGTGCACTCGCGTCCAAGCTATGTAGTCCCTGCGCGGCGCTACCAGACTGCTCGACTCGTGATTTAGGAGTACTGGGCTCCAAATCCATCGTAGCATGCTGACCTCGCTGTGACTGCTGACAATACACAGTGCCACAGCCCCACTGAGGGTCAACCTCCTGCGGGGTGGGGGCACCGTGCAGATTGGTGAGCAGTGTTGTGGTATTAAAACAGCTTGGTGCTCCTTCACTGTTTTCTTTTCATTGATGAATGACGGTTTCTCTTCTTTTTAGTCTTGGGTGACCCGCTGTCATTTGATGAAAATTCAGACGGGTCTCCTGTGTCACTTAGCAATGACAAATGTTTCTTGTCTGTATCATCTTGTAGCAAGGCCATGATTTCATTGCATTTTGTTTGATTAAATTTTTATTTGTTGGCGGTGCAAATGTAGAAGATTGTTGGCTTAGCTTGGTCATTGCTTCTTCATGCTGCTCAGATAAAGCTGAATAAGCTGCCTTGAGTGAGTCAATCTCCTGATATAATACTACTCGTTTCAATTGACTATTTTGTTTCTTATATTTATTTTTGTGTTGTCTCCTTAATAATCTATTTGCATTCAAAGCTCTTAGTAATTTTGCCTTAATCTGCTGAGATCTCTTTGGTCTTGGATGATTATGTACATTTATAGTAGATGTTTGTGCAGTCCATTGAGTAAATCGTTGATCACTTGTCACATTTGCAAAGAAAGCTCCTCTTGTAGGGCAAATGACAGTTCATTGTGGAGTGATTGTGACTGAATTATAGCTGTATTTTGCTTCTCATTTTGTAAGATATTTAGGCTGCTTAGTGCCTCACGAAGCTGTTGTTCTAAAAGTTCAACCCGGTCTGAAGTAACTTGTAGCTTAGAGATCTCTGCTCGCAGGATGTCAATGAGAGCTTGTTTGTGATCAATATCTGCCTTAGATTCCTCAAGTAAACAGTAGGCATTTGTGAGTTTCAGGTTAATCGTATCCTTGCTCGACTTTAACATTCGCATGTCACACTCTAAGTTATTCCTTTCATCGACCAGACACAACAGAAATTCTCTACATACCCACTAGATGGCGCCACGTGACATAACCAGCCAGAACAATGGGCCCTGAAACGCGGTATCGAAGTGTTTACCGCGCACCGCATATATAAAACTTCCAAACCTATCCAGGGGCACAATACCTGGCAAAGGATGATAGCTACCCTTTTCTCGACACCACCAGGAACTCTCCCTTCTGCCTATTGGAGAAGGGGAACCAGCTGCTTGGATACAAGGTTTAATGAGGACTTGTTGGTTATTGGAGCGGTCGTTGAACGTTTTATAAGAATCTACTTGAGAGCGAGCGGTAGTAGGACGTTCCGCAAGGCGCCGCAGAAGCCCCCGGCCTCCGTGAACGTGTGGGCCGTCAACCCGAGCACCGTGCGCGTCGTGTGGCGCTACGTGCAGCCCACCGACGAGGAGGAGCCATTGCTTGGTTACAAGGTGCGTATGTCGATGACTTGTTGGTTTTATAAGGATCTGTAGCGACCTCCGGGAACTAACAAACGAAGCTCGACTCAACTGGTTCACAAGCAACCAAGACACAACAGAACTTCTCAACATATCCGCAAGATGGCGTCACGTGACAGAATCAGCTAGATCAAAGGATCCTAAAACGCGGTATTAAAGTGTTCACCGCGCACCGTATATATAAAACTTACAAACCTATCCAGTGGCACAATACCTGGCTAGGCATAATAGCTATCATTTTCTCGACACCACTTGGAACTCTTATTTCTGCCTACTGGAGGAGCCGCTGCTTGGTCACGTCACAAGGGTTGTTGCTGACTTGTTGGTTATGTAAGAAGGATTTACTTGAAAGTGAGCGGTCGTTGAACGTTTTATATGAGTCTACTTGAGAGCGAGCGATTTTAGGACGTTTTCTAAGGGTCTACTTGAGAGCGAGCGGTAGAATGAGGTTCCGCAAGGCGCCGCAGGAGCCCCCGGCCTCCGTCAACGTGTGGGCCGTCAACCCGAGCACCGTGCGCGTCGTGTGGCGCTACGTGCAGCCCACCGAGGAGGAGGAGCCGCTACTTGGTTACAAGGTGAGTTTCGGCAACCAGTTGAAATGTGCGGCGAAAGACCGCGAGGTTTTCTACATGCTGACCTCCGAACTTAAATTTGAAGATGGCACCCTATGATGATGATGATTTGCGACTGCCTGCGACGCAGAAGGTTCCGGACTCGATTCTCGGTTGGACACTCACAAAGTTGATATTTATCACTGTGAATTTGTTCCCAGTCTGTTTAGGACATTGCAGGCTAAACCACCTGATTGTACGAAAAGCAAGATGGTTTCGTGCTTCGGAGGGCACGTTAAGCTGTCGGTCCTGGGTGTTGTCTGTGATTACTTAGATGGCGATCGTTACTCAACCATGTCACAGGTCTATTAGCATTAGTAAGTAGGCGGTTTTCAACTCCGACTCGGTGTCCCACTCGAAAAGAAAAAGACAATGTGAGTGCATATGTCGCAGGAATGTAGCGAAATCCGGTTATTCGCGAAATCCCTAGGCCCTTCGCGAAGAGCCGGATAACTGCGAAATGCATCGATTTATTCGCACATTTCCCGGAAATCTGCGAATTCGTTATTTGCATGGACATAAATCCAGAAAAACTGCGTATAAGGCGACACGCGCATACGAAGCCGCCTACGCACCTGCTACGAAAGGTTCCATATGCAGCAAAGGTTCCATAATATGGATCAGCATATTAAGCTGATCAGGTGGTTCAGCCTGCAATTGCCTACTCATTCATGTCAGCGGCCCACGGAACGGTCTTGGCCTTGGCCATGGTCATGCTCATGGTCATGGTCATGCTCATGGTCATGGTCATGCTCATGGTCATGGTCATGGTCATGCTCATGGTCATGCTCATGGTCATGCTCATGGTCATGGTCATGGTCATGCTCATGCTCATGGTCATGCTCATGCTCATGGTCATGGTCATGCTCATGGTCATGGTCATGCTCATGCTCATGGTCATGGTCATGCTCATGCTCATGGTCATGCTCATGCTCATGGTCATGCTCATGCTCATGCTCATGCTCATGCTCATGCTCATGCTCATGCTCATGGTCATGGTCATGCTCATGCTCATGCTCATGGTCATGCTCATGCTCATGCTCATGGCCATGGTCATGGTCATGGTCATGCTCATGCTCGTGGTCATGCTCGTGGTCATGCTCATGGTCATGCTCATGGTCATGCTCATGGTCATGGTCATGGCCTTGGTCTTGGTCATGGTCTTGGTCATGGTCATGACCACCCGAAGAACCCTTACGACACTGGGCGTTCCGTGGGCCGCCGCTGATATGAATGAGTAGGCAATTGCAGGCTGAACCACCTGATCAGCATATGGAATGGAACCTTTGCTGCATATGGAACCTTTCGTAGCAGGTGCGTAGGCGGCTTCGTAGCCGCGTGTCGCCTTATACCTACGCAGTTTTCCTGGATTTATTTTATTTTATTTATTTTATTTTATTTTTGGTTTCTTTGGGATACTTACAGCTAACATAATTACAATAAATCAAAACAACAGTATAAACTTATAGCCAATTACAAGATTCCACCTGTAGGTAACCAAATAAAAAAATGGTGTTAAAGTGAAAGGAACAGAATAGATATGTCGCAGCCAACTGGTTAAAAACGCTGTATAATAAAACAACTAGTTGTTTAATCAAACGTCGCCATCTAACCAAACAACTAAACATTCATCAGCTAAGTGGTTGAAGATAACGTTCTACACTACAGCTGTATGACGGTTAGCCAACTGGCTAACGTTCAATTTGCTAGGGTAGCCATGTGTGTTAGGGCATATTCACACATACGTGGGCTCCACGTGCGTTATTATAATGTCACACGCACAGCTTACGCGTTGCGAGTCGCAAACGCAAGGGCAGCGCGTGGTTCAAATATGGCAACGCGTGGTTTGCACAGTGGGTGCGTACCAAACTGCCAACACGCGCAGAGCCCGCGTATGCCTGATTCTGTGATCTGAAAGTAAGCCTATTCAAACTATAGCGGAATCCGGGTGGGTACATGAGTACCGGAAGTCCGGAACTCAATTACTTGATATTTTTACTCATCAGATTATGCATACCCACGTCCCACAACGGTTTGCATAGATAGGGCTTTACTTAATTATTCATAACTACAGCGGAATCCGCGGGTAGCGGAACTGAATCTTTTGACAATTAATTGTACTAGCCAGAATACCGCGTACCCAGAGCCGGTTCCGTTCCGGTTTGCATAGCTCATGCTCAGGGCTAGACTATAGGGGAGGCTGGGGTTGGAGTGCACTAGGGGGGCGGCCATACAAATGACACTTATCAAAGTTTTCTTAGTGTTTCTCACTGGTTGAGGTGTATGAAAGGGGGCTGCTCGTAAATAGAAAAAAATTACCCTCTCTTTTCCCCCTCCACAACAGCCCCCCTTGGGGTCATATTGACCCCCCTGTTTTTTGACTGGAATCTACAGGGTTGCTCATCAGCAACAATGTTTACCTAGAACACTTTTCTCTGGAGGCCCAAAATCGGTCAGAGGCCCCCCCCAGGGCCCCGTTACTGAATCCCATAGACCCCTCTATTTTTGACGGAAATAGCTAAAGTGGTTCATATACAACAACTTTTATGTACAAAGTTTTCATCTGGGAGGCCTAGATTAGCCTGTAGGGCCCTACAGCCTTAATACGGGGACTTAAAAATAATTCGACCTGTGAGTCGCCATGATGACCTACAATTTTTCGACCGGGAATTAAAAAGGTTGCTCATCAGCAACAACGTTTGCGTAGAACACTTTTTTATGCGGCCTCAAAAACAGGCAGTAGTCACCAGGGCCATAAAAGGCCTAGATTAGGCTCATCTAATCAGATAAAAAATGTAGATAATCCATTTCCGTCAAAAAATGGAGGGGTCCATTATGACCCTTTAAGGCCCCCCAAGGGACTACCGGCTGATTTTAAGCCGCAAAATAAAGTGTTTAAGGCAAACGTTGTTACTGATGAGCAACCTTTTCCATTCCCGGTCAAAAAATTGTAGGTCATCATGGCGACCCACAGGTCGAATTATTTTTTAAGTCCCAGTATTAAGACTGTAGCTTGGCTGGGTAGCATTTGGAAAGCTGCGTCATATCCTCGAATCATCTTTGCCACAATGCCTCAAGACCAAGGTGTTCGATCAATGCGTCCTACCAGTCATGACCTACGGAGCCGAGACGTGGAACTTGACAGTAAAACTGGCCCACCGGCTACATGTCACTCAGAGAGCCATGGAAAGGTCTATGCTTGGTATCTCTATAATGGATAAAGTCCGGAATGAGGCCATCCGAAAAAAGACCAAAGTGACGGACATAGTCTGGAAGTGTAGCAAGCTGAAGTGGCAGTGGGCTGGCCACATTTGTCGTAGAACCGACGGACGGTGGAGTAAGCGGGTTCTCGAGTGGAGGCCACGCCTCGGCAAGCGTAGCGTTGGACGCCCTCCGGCCAGATAGACCGATGACTTAAAAAAGGCGGCTGGTAGCGACTGGATGGCAAAAACGGGAGATCGTGCCTTATGGCGTTCCCTGGGGGAGGCCTACGTCCAGCAGTGGACTGCAATAGGCTGAAATAGAATAGAAGACTGTAGGACCCTACATGCTAATCTAGTGTGGGGTACACACATTTATGTATTTTATACGATACCGTCAAGATGTATTTCTAAAATTAGGATTTCACTTCGTAGGGTATATCATTTATGTTATTATTTTCAACTACCCACAATGTTGTATTTGTAAGATTCTTACTCGACATGGTATATACTAAATGAGCTATGTGAATGTTGTTAATGTATAGGTCTAATTTCTTGAATAAATAACCCTTCTCATCAGCCTGCACTTGGCTACAAGCAAAACCAGCTCTTTCATTTCACGCACACATCACCCAGCTCATGCACCACACCTAAATTTGTGACCCACGACGCTCAGTGAGGGAATAATCCTAAATTGGCCCTACATAGCACGCACGCTGCTTGTACGGGAATCCAAGTTGGACCCCGAGCGCTTGTGCGGGAAAGCTAAGTTAGCCCTGCACATTTTATTTCAGCATCCTATTAAAAGCTTCTCAAGTTTCAATTAAGACTTTCGTCAAACTCACGCATCTCGCAACACTAAGCAATGGGCGATGATGAAAACAACACCAACGGTGACAACACCAACGGTGGGAACACCGACAATAACAACGGTGGAGATAGCAAAGACGACTTCAGTTTGCATGGTGTATCCATTCAATCGAGGCTTTTGCCATTTTGGCGTACCTATCCACGTCTGTGGTTCGCACACTTTGAGCTGCTAGTCGAACCGAGCAAGAAATCGGACGACGACAAATTTCGCTACGTACTTAGCGTATTGCAGCCAGGCGATTTGCAACAAGTGGGTGATATTTTATTAAATCCACCCACAGCAAATAAATATCAGACGCTGAAAGACAGACTACTTTCAGTCTATGAGGAATCTGAGACTAAGCAGTTTCAGAAGCTAATCAGTGGTCTTGAGTTGGGTGACGAAAAGCCTAGCCAATTATTACGAAAAATGAGAGAATTAGGGCATAACAGGATGCCTGACAGCGGTCTGAAACTTATGTGGATGAATCAGCTGCCAGCACAAGTACGGGCAGTGCTATCTGTCAGTCCAGACTCGCCGCTAGACAATCTGGCAGTAATGGCCGATAAAATGCTGGAACACACTGGACCGGCTACCATTGCAGCCGTTTCGTCTCCTGCTTGCACGCCAGGCAGTTCCAAGCAGTCTAGCTCACAAGAGAGCATAATCGAGGCGCTATCAAAACAGATAGACCGGCTATCTTTCGAGGTCGCTGAACTTCGTAAGAGGGACGAGCATCACACGTTTCGGTCTCGCCAACATTACCGCTCGCGGCAGCGACAGCAGTCGCACTCGCGCTCGCGTTCCAGTGGTCGTAACTTGCGCCACGCAAAGCAGCACAATGATGAAATAGAACGTGAATGTAGGTTCCATCGAAAATTTGGCGCTAAAGCCTATCGATGCGAGTCGCCGTGTAGGCATAATAAGAAAGTGCAGTCGGAAAACTAACTCCGGAACCGATCGTGGCGGGCATCGGCATTCCACAAGCAGGCAACCGCCTTTGTGTTTACGACAGAGATACTAGGAACGATTCCTTATCGATACTGGTGCTGAAATTTCAGTAATCGCAGTACGAGGTAAACCAGCACGTACATCGAGCAGTTACAGGCTATACGCCGCAAACAACTCACCTATTAATACATACGGTGAAAAGACGATTACGCTCAACTTGGGCTTACGTCGCAGTTTCAGATGGACTTTCATCTTAGCCGATGTGAAGACATCCATCCTAGGAGCAGATTTCCTGGATCATTACAGGCTGCTCGTAGACATACATAATAAAAGACTTGTCGATGGGATCACTGAACTATCAGTGAATGCAACCAAAATCAGGTCCGATCAAGGCAAAATATTCACGCTAAATAGCGATCATAAGTACTATGACATACTGAAAGAATACCCAGATGTTATTCGACCAATGTCATTAAACAAACCTGCAAAACATGACGTCAAACACCACATCGAAACGACGGGACCTCCGTTGTATTCGAAAGCCCGACCACTCAGTCCTGAAAAATATCAGGCAGCCAAACAAGAGTTTGAGAGGATGATGGAAATGGGAGTTTGCCAGCCATCAAAAAGTCCTTGGGCAAGCCCACTGCACGTAGTGCAAAAGAAATGCGGTGCGTTACGGGTTTGTGGTGATTATCGCCGTCTAAATGCAGTTACATTGCCGGACCGATACCCAATACCACGTTTACAAGATTTTACATATCAGTTGCATGGTATGAGGGTATTTTCAAAACTCGACCTGAAAAGCGCATACTATTGGATACCAATGGAGAATCCTGAAAAAACTGCCATAATAACGCCATTCGGCTTATTTGAGTTTCGAGTTATGCCGTTTGGGCTACGAAATGCAAGCCAGACTTTCATGCGATTCATGCATGAAGTACTGAGAGGTGTCGAGGGATGCTTTCCCTACGTAGATGACATCTTACTATTCTCCAAAGACGAAGCGTCTCATGAAAAAATACTCCACAATGTGCTAAAACGACTCAACGAGTATGGTGTTGCACTAAACATCGATAAATGCGAGTTTGGGAAAACTCACTTAGAGTACCTAGGCTACCAGGTTTCAGCGGATGGCATTGCGCCGACACCCGAACGGGTGAAAGCCATCTCGACGTATAAAAAACCTGAAAATGTCGAAGAGCTACGTCGCTTTCTCGGCATGATAAACTTCTACAGAGACTGTTTACCTCGACAGGCAGAAAGTCAATATGAACTAAATAAATACCTACACAATACCAAAAAGAAGGATAAGACACCCATAGTATGGACGCCAGAAGCTGAACTAGCTTTCGAAAAGTGCCGCAAAAGCATTTTGGAAGCAGTGACGTTATCTTACCCAGTCCACGGTGCACCACTATGCATTCTATCAGATGCAAGTTTATACGGCCTCGGCGGAGTGCTAAATCAAAAAGTAGGCAAAACATGGAAGCCACTCGCTTTCTTTTCAAAGTCTATGAGTGAGACACAAAAGCGTTACAGTACCTACGACCGAGAACTTCTCGCAATCTACACAGCTGTCAAACATTTCAGGCGGCTACTCGAGGAAATGACGTAACAGTATACACGGATCATAAACCGTTAACGTACGCATTAACTAAACCGCCAAACAATAACGACACCCCGCGACGGGAGCGTCAGTTAAGTTTCATAAGTCAATTCTGCAAAAGTATTGAATATGTAAAGGCGAAGAAAATGCAGCTGCGGACTGGCTATCAAGAATTGAGGCCATAACATGTCCCACAGTCATCAATTTTGAGCAGTTAGCTGTCGATCAGCAAAAAGATGAAGAGTTGAAACAGCTGAAAAAGCAACCGAATCTAAAATTCGTCGAAATCAACCTTCCTACGGTAACCCAGGCGGTTACGTGCGAAATGTCTACTCAGACACCAAGACCGTACCTACCAGTCGCATATCGTTTGACTGCATTCAAAGCGCAACACGATATGTCACACCCTGGTGTACGAACGTCACGAAAAATTATTTCGTCAAAGTACTTCTGGCCGGCAATGAATCGAGATATCGGCGCATGGGCAAAGTCATGCGTGCCGTGCCAGAGAGCAAAAGTGCATCGACACTCAGTCACACCGCTGGGTGAATTTCCTCAATCGCAGAGATTCGAGCACTGTCACATAGACGTGGTGGGTCCACTCCCTTTGTCTAATGAATGTCGCTACATTGTGACAATGATAGACAGGTTTACCGGTTGGCCAGAGGCCGTGCCGGTACGTGAAATAACGGCAGAAGTAATTGCCAAGGTCTTATTCGAGACCTGGATAGCCCGGTTTGGTTGTCCACTACGTATCACGACGGACCAGGGAGCACAGTTTGAATCAAAACTATTCCAGTGCCTGATGAAAAAATTCGGCATACAAAGAATACGAACTACGGCCTACCACCCGCAAGCTAACGCAAAAGTTGAAAGATTTCATAGGTCATTAAAAGCCGCTCTAATGACTAATGACGCACGTAATAACTGGACCGATAAGCTACCAGTTGTTTTACTAGGTTTGCGCACAGCAATACGCACGGACAACAATATGAGTCCTACATTACTAATGTACGGAACACAAGTACGAGTACCGTCTGACTTCTTCATACCTACAAAGTTGAATGATAACGACGCAGAATTCGTACGCAAGCTATGTACCTACATGGAATCAATTCAACCGGCACAAAGGCCGAAGGCAGAGCGACAAAGTTTTGTCCACAAAGATTTAGATAAATCTACGCACGTATTCGTGCGAAATGATGCAGTCCGAGCTCCTCTAGTCCCACCTTACGACGGACCATATGAAGTATTACAGCGCTATGATAAATCATACAAAATACAGCTACCAAACAGAACTACTGTTATATCGATAGATCGGTTAAAACCCGCATACCTAATCGATTACGAGGTACCTAGCACACCACAAAATGTACATGCGACAAACCCTTTGGAAAACCAAACTACGGTATCTACTTCCAGTTTGGGAAATCGAGTCGACGAACGACCCATATCTACTGGCGGAGGTAGTCACGCAAAATCTACAGAAAATATTAGCCAATCACCATTCACTACCAGGAGTGGGAGAATTTCCAAACCTACCGTCAGATATGCGTTATAAAATATTATTTCGAACTACCCACGCAAAAATAAAAAATAAAAATTTTGGCGTATCAGTCTACTTAAAATACCTCAAAAACGTTACCAAAATTAGATGCCAAGCTAAACTACAGTACCTGCCTACAGTACCAACACCGCTAAACAAAAAATCAAGCGGAAAGCGGTAGCAACCAGCACCACACTGTGCTATATGCAATATTAGCAAAAACATGCAGTACCTATCTACAAGCTTATTTAATCGTATGTTATGCATCTAAAGCGACATGCTATTGTAAGCTACATTGCTACAACCGCTATAGGCTATCTACGCCAAAACCAAGCTATGAAACACCGCTAAACAGTGTACCCATCTAGCTAAAATACCCCATAATACATACATATATCACGCCTATATTCCATGCGGGGTAGGCAGATAATTTATTTTGATTAGATTTTAGGTAATTTTAAGTTTTTATGTGACCAAATATTATTTTCAAACACAATGAATTATTGTTAATGAAATAAATAAATATGAAATATGAAATTAGTAGCACCCAAAAACTATCCCTACCACATCAATATTTTAGCAAGCATTCATACTACAAAGCATACATGGCACATGCACAGGGATAAGGGTAATTGTGAAAAACATGCGAAATATGCAGCTACCTACTTATGCAAGCAAGCACCACCACCACCAAGCCAAATTCACCTTGCAAGCGACATTCAACCGCATCCAACATACAAAAGCAAGCAACTAACTACTAAATACGTGCAAATACGACTGCTTATACATGCACTAGTCGTATGTAAAATAAAACAACAGGGGCAAAATAAAACAGCAAAATTCATATTATTGACGTCAGTCGTAGTGTGAGTGAAACTTAGAAGTTGCAATGAGAATTGCAGTTCACAGCGTGTAGCTGTTATTAAATAAACCAGAAGCACCCACGTTGATTGAAGCACAAAACGAAGCGTTATTTTTCTTGAAGCACTTTGGTCGGACGATCTCGAAGTATTCTTCTTGAAGCACGTTGCTTGGACGATCTCGAACGAAGCACTAGTTACACAACTGGCACGATGGATTGTTGGAAAGCAGCATGGCACGTAGTCATCTTCGATATGGAGCACGGGGACAAGAATAACTGAAGTCTTCGATGCGGCGAGTAACGAACGTCAGTCGTCGATGCGTGGACTTCGTGAAGCGTGTGTTCTCGATGGTGGCTGCCGTGGACTAACGTGGCGGCGCCGTGCGCGCGCGCGTTATATAGACGGAGCGAATTGGCGTCAGCGTTGGCCGGTATCGTGCGCCGTGGGACTGCGGGGGGACCGCCTGCTGCCCGCGCAGGTCCAGCGCAGCGAAGTTTGAAGACGGAACAAGCGTATTAATTTTAAGCGTATATATTTTAATGTAAATTCTGTATATGAAATTGTTGTTCCGATATTTTAGTATTACGTTTTATATGACCATTATTGATGTAAATAAGATACTTGAGTTTTGTTTTATTTTCTTTCCTTATGAACGTTTCACTAGGAAGGGATGTATACACACATTTATGTATTTTATACGATACCGTCAAGATGTATTTCTAAAATTAGGATTTCACTTCGTAGGGTATATCATTTATGTTATTATTTTCAACTACCCACAATGTTGTATTTGTAAGATTCTTACTCGACATGGTATATACTAAATGAGCTATGTGAATGTTGTTAATGTATAGGTCTAATTTCTTGAATAAATAACCCTTCTCATCAGCCTGCACTTGGCTACAAGCAAAACCAGCTCTTTCATTTCACGCACACATCACCCAGCTCATGCACCACACCTAAACTAGTCCTCCCAGATGAAAACTTTGTAGATAAAAGTTGTTGTATACAAGCCACTCTATCCATTTCCGTCAAAAAGTAGAGGGGTCCATGGGATCCTTTAACGGGGCCCTGGGGGCCTCTGACCGATTTTGAGTCTTCAGAGAAAAGTGTTATAGGTAAACATTGTTGCTGATGAGCAGCCCTGTACATTCCTGTCAAAAAACAGGGGGGGCAAATATGACCCCAAGGGGGCTTGTTGTGGAGGGGAAAAGGGGAGGGTCATTTTTTTTCTTTTTACAGGCAGTGAAACCACCCTAACTAAGAAAATTTTGAAAAAGTGTCATTTGTATAGCCGCCCCCCTAGTGCAAGCAACCCCAGTCTCCCCTACAGTCTAGCCCCGAGCATGAGCTATGCAAACCGGAGCGGAACCGGCTCTGTACGTGGGTACGCGGTATTGTGACTGGTTCATATTTTCAAGCGATTGAGTTCCACTACGCTACCCAAGTACCCCTCCGAATCCCGCTGCAGTTTGCATAGGGCTTTATACTTTGTAAGTACCTACGTTCACATCACTCTATTTTCATTGAAAATTAGTAGATACTGCAAATTGAATGATTACGTAACGAATTACCCATGTTTTATTAGGTTTGTGACAGTTTAGGCTGCTCGTCACGTCTTTTTGTCGGCCGACAGCGCTTGACAACTAGAGCTGGTTTTGATCGAGTCACTCGAGTTAAGCTGCGAACGAGTCAACTCGAGTTGCTTTTTCTACGCCACCGAGTCAATTTAGAAATGTTAAGAAAAAAATATTTTGATTGTTCCCATGTGAAAGGGAAGCAAAAAAAAATTTTTCACCGGTAATATTGAATAGGGTATCGTTGCATATGTCTTTTAAAATTAAGGGGAGATTTCTTTTTATCAAAGTCTCTAAAATGTTTGTGTCTTGAGATATTTGCTTTTAAAAGGGGCGTTTTTAGCCATAATTAGTTCCAGCTGTAACTTCTAAAGTACGCATGCTAAAAATTTGAAAAAAAATATGGAATACAGTTCGTAGTATGAAATTACCATGAAAACTATGAAGGATACTGTACCACTAAAGATTAAGGATATATAAAATTTTTCAATTTGCGGTTGGTAACCATACAGCTGCAAACAAACCAGCAACAAAATTAACCTATACCCTATTCAATATTACGGGTGAAAAAAATTTTTTTCCCCCCCTTTCACATGTATGGGAACAATCAAAATATTTTTTTCTTAACATTTCTAAATTGACTCGGTGGCGTAGAAAAAGCAACTCGAGTTGACTCGTTCGCAGCTTAACTCGAGTGACTCGATCAAAACCAGCTCTAGTTGTCAATCGCTGTCGGCCGACAAAAAGACTGACGTGGGCGAGCAGCCTTAATAATCATTTCATGGCTCAATATTCGTGTAATAACAACAAAATTACCTTGATGTTGGATTTCATAATTTCGCAGAGTTTCTTCAAACAACTGTTTGAATTTTTGTTCAGACGTTTCCCCCGTAGGCGCCTCCATTACATATAACCATGAAACAGCACTGATGACGCTAAATTACTGATTATTTAACATAAAATAACAAAATACGGTCTTGATTTTTGTGCCGCTGACGCCATCTTGTAAACAAACCGACTCTAGCGCCACAGTGGCGACAAAACGTACTTATTCAATTAAACAGCGGGTTTTAGGTCCGCTGCTGTGTTGAACGTTTGGAATGCTTCAAAATTCAGCCAGTGAACTAGTTGTTTGGTTAGATGGCGGTGTTCGATTAAACAACTAGTTGTTTAATTACACAGCGTTTTTAACCAGTTGGCTGCGACAGATACACCAGTTAAAAATATGGAGAAAAAGAAAAATAATGCGATTAGAAAAATTACAAAGAGAAAATCATAGGAAAAAGTCATTGGCGAATTTATTTTTAAATGAGTTAGTGCTGGTACAGAACAGATCAACATCTGCTGGAAGTTCATTAAAAGCAACTGATGCGCGGAGCAGAAACGAATTCAGTCTATAGTTAGTACGAGAAGCCGGTACATTCAACCGAACAGTGCGTCTCAAACGTGAGTGATTCAATCTAATCGAGACTTTAGACAATAGTTCGGGACTGTCAATGGTTCCATTAGCTATCTTCATCAAGTAGCAAATATCACCGACCTGGCGCCGCATCTCAAGCGGTAAGAAGTGGTAACGCTTACAACGGTGTTCATATCCATTGGATCTTTGCTTAGCCTTAAAATCTAAATATCTTAAAAAACGTTTTTGGACGCTCTCAATACGATTCTTGTAGAAATTGTATTGTGGGTTCCATATTTGGGAAGCATACTCAAGGTGACTGCGCACATATGCACAATACAAGATTTTTATCACCTTAACGTTATTAAATACCGCCGAAGTTCTAATGATAAATCCCAGCATTTTAGTAGCTCGTTTGACGATATGATCAACGTGCCTGTCAAATAGCAATTGCCTATCATGAATGACACCAAGGTCCCTAATTTCTTCAACCCTATTAATTTTATTATTTCGAAGAAAGTACCCTTTGTCAACAACCGATGATTTTCGAGTATAAGATACATAAAAACATTTTGACACATTCAGGTCCAGGTCATTGACTGTGCAATAAGTTTCAAATCTAAATAAGTCTTCCTGTAGATCTATGATATCATTTACATTTACATCACGTATTGCTTTTAATATTTTCATATCATCTGCAAACAGAAGTATTCTAGAACTAATAAAACATTTGTTGATATCATTTATGAAAATTGAAAAAAGTAAGGGTCCAAGAAGGGAACCCTGCGGCACTCCAGAAGGAATAGCTGTCCACGTAGATGTGTAACCACACAAGACAACAGCCTGCGTACGATTTTCTATATACGAACAAAACCACCTATATAAGTTACCATGGATGCCGGCCTTGAGCAGTTTATTAAGTAAGATGCTATGATTTATACGATCAAAGCATTTGCTATAATCAGTATAGACAACATCTACTTGCCCCACGTCCATCATACCCTCAGTAATAAAGTCGTTTGCTAGGATGAGGTTGGAGACCGTCGAGCGGTTCCTTAGGAAGCCATGCTGGTCGTTTGTAAAGTAACTTTTAAGAGTTTCATATACTTGTCTATGGACAATTTTCTCAAAGATCTTTGCAAATAGGCAAAGCTTGGAGATTGGTCTATAATTTTCAATATCCGATTTGTCACCTTTTTTGAAAATAGGCGTAATAAAAGCTGACTTCCATAGCATAGGCACGATTCCTTCCGAAATTGATCTTTGGAAAATAATGCATAAAGGCTCAACCAAGCTTTCGGCACAGTTAACTATAAAAGTAGCTGGTATACTATCAGGACCAGCGGACTTGGATAAATCTAGGCTTTTTAGAAGCTTAAGTACTTCCGAGTTTCTAATTTCGACCGAACCAAGACCAATCGATACTGGAGAATCCTGAGGCCAGCTATCTAGATCAATAATGTTCTGGTCAGGGGTTTTAAAAGTTGAACCAAAATACTCAGCAAAAGTGTCACTAATAGTCTCGCCCGTATTCACACATCTATCTTTATACTTCATCGATTGAGGAATAGAGTTTAATTTATTCTTATTTTGTACATATGACCAAAACGCCTTTGGATTTTCCACTATAGATGATTCAATCTTGGCTATATAATTTGAATAACACTCACTCTCAACCCTTATTGCTCGCTCGCGTAATAATGTAAATGAGTGATGATCAGATTTATTGCCATAAACTTTATATTTGCTGTGGTATTTATACTTTTCTTTGATAATTTTAATCAATGCCGAATTGTACCATGGAGGATAGTAATTCGGACGCACTGTTTTAGTAGGTACATACTTATCTCTGCATTCATAAAGCCTATCATAGAAGAATAAAAGAGCTTGCTCCAACGTTCCAGAAAACAAAGTTTGATTCCAATTTATTGAATTTAATTCCTTGCAAATAGCCTCATAATTACCTCGATTAAATAATAAATAATAATAATAATAAAAAGAGTTTTATTCCAGGAAAATTCCCATATTACAGTTCATCTACACTAATATAATAAAGAGGAAAACTTTGTTTGTTTTTTTGTATGTATGTAATCGATAAACTCCGAAACTACTGGACCGATTTCGAAAATTCTTTCACCATTAGAAAGCTACAACATTCCTGAGTAACATAGGCTACTTTTTACCACGGGAAAATTCCTCATTTCCACGGGAAAACGGTTAGCAGCAGGAAAAGCGGGAAATACAGCGGATATTACCCAAATAAGCCAAACCGCTTTACCGATCTTCGCGAAATTTAGCACTGATATTACTAGCATAGTAAAGATGGACATGGACTACTTTTTGTCAGCCTTCGAGGATCTGGAGTACAAGTACCTGATGAAGACCACCAGCATCCCATCTAAACTATAAAAGATACGGTCATGGCTTCATAGAAGAAGTTGTTCACCATGACGGGCCGCTTCTGCTGGCACATGGTCATCGAGGATCTGGAGTACCTGATGAAGACCACCAGCATCCCATCTAAACTATAAGAGATACGGCCATGGCTTCATAGAAAAAGTTGTGCATCGTGACGGGCCGCTTCTGCTGGCACATGGTCATCGAGGATCTGGAGTACCTGATGAACATCACCAGCATCCCATCTAAACTATAAGAGATACGGTAATAGTTTTTAAGTAAAAGTTACTCAGCATGGCAGGCCGCTTCTGCTGCCACATGGTCATCGAGGATCTGCAGTACTCGATGTAGACCACCAGCATCCATTATAAACTATAAGAGATACGATAATGGCTTCAAAGTAAAAGTTATTCAGCATGACGGGCCGCTTCTGTTGGCAAATGGTCACGAGGGTCTGGAGTACCTGATGTAGACCACCAGCATCCCATATAAACAATAAGAGATACGGTAATGGCTTCAAAGTAAAAGTTATTCATCATGACGGGCCGCTTCTGCTCGCACATTTACCTCTGCTGGATCGGAGTAATGGACTTTTTACTACGGGCAAAGATCCAATTTCTACGGGAAAAACAGGTAAGTAGCAGCGGGTGAAACCGCTGGGCGGGCTGCTAGTGTTACTATAAATTACAAAAACAAAAAACAAAGTATACGTTCAACTTAATCAAGCTAAGTTAAGTACTTATGTCAACTTATATAATATTTTACATGTCAATTAATAAATTTTAATATTATAATTCAATTATAGTTAAACAATATTCATTGAATAACATTATAAAATAATTAATTATTATCACATTACATTACATTACATTACGTTATAATACAAAATTATTCGCACACATCACTATAGAACCTGTTTAGGACATATAGATATCCCACCCAAAACATAAATGTGAAAGGCTGCCAAGTTCGATAATATTGGAATGCTTCGCCTATAAAAGAAGTGAGATCTAAATAAGTACCAAGTTCCATACACAGACCTCAGTTAAAAATAGTAACAGGAATGCACACTTGATTTTTCGCAGTTTGGAAATAAGAATCTACTTTCCAAACTGCGGAAAATCAAGTGTGCATTCCTGTAACTATTTTTAACTGAGGTCTGTGTATGAACTTGGTACTTATTTAGATCTCACTTCTTTATAGGCGAAGCATTCCAATATTATCGAACTTGCAGCCTTCACATTTATGTTTTGGGTGGGATTTCATTTATTTTGTAAGGTTTATTTTCTTTTTTTCTTATGATTAAGTTAGGTAAGGAAATATCTCATTTATACTTTACTTTGACTAAATACAAACCTTCGTAACGAATTTTAGGTCGGTACGACGATTGGAAGATATAGATAAAATTTTTGTTTTAGTTCCTTAGGGGTATGAATTTACACCTTCATTATTTTTAAAACCGACTCACACTTGGCCATTTTTAGATTTTTTCCTTTACCTTGACCTAAAGACCTACCTCCATGCCAAATTTCAAGTCAATACGACCATTGAAAGTGGTCTAGGTTTTTGATGAGTGAGTGAGTGAGTGAGTGAGTCAGTGAGTGTATAGTAAAAATAGCGATTTTCTGACGTCAATATCTCAAGACCTACAATAGGTACATTAATGAAATTTTGTATTTTAGATAAGTAAGTAGATCTCGACAGATACTAGAAATTTCATATGCGTAGATAAAATAGATTTTGAGTTATAGGTGGGTCGAAGTTGGCCCGAAATGGTTCGTGTAATATAACCCACGGCCGGTGTGTCGCTTTTTTTGCTCGAACTTGGCGGACACACTGCCGTGTGTCTAGATAGCACACACAAAACAAAATCCCTATATCACTACACCACACTACACTGCACGGTACTGGAAGCGCCTCCAGGCCGCGTGAATAGGGCTGGCTACCCATGAGCGCGTCGCCTGGACTATGGTGTTGGTGGACGTGCGTATGCGCTCTGCCGCTCGCGCTGTGGTGTGACGCATCAGTGCCTCCCAGCCGTGAACTCGACCCTCCGCGAACATTCCAGACGCGCTGCACCAGGGCGGTAGCCGGTGCAGCGCCCGCCACGCGTTGTTGTACTGGACTCGTATATGGTTGTATGCTGCCTTGGTGTGGTTGCACCATAGCTCCGCTGTGTATATGCAGGTGCAGTAGGCAGTGAATAGCGTCCGCTTCACGGGACGACTGCAGCGCTGGAAGCGACGCGCCAGCATGTTGCCCTTTACGTTGATGGCCCTCCTTTGTCGCTCGATATCAGCTTCGTCTCGTAAGTCTGAGTTGATTATGTGGCCTAGGTATTTAACCTCTTCGACTTTGCTTAGCTTTGCTTTGTTTAGGTATAGAGGTGGATTTTCAGCTGGCGTGTTTGAGGATTTGAACACCATAAATACGGATTTAGTGGCGTTGTATAGCATGTTGTGTTCCAGGGCGTATTCTTCACATATGGAGAGCAGACGTCTCATAGCGGCTACTGAGGGTGCTAGTAGAACCATGTCATCTGCGTAGGATACGTGATTCACGCATATTCCATTCATGTAGCAGCCCACACCACACTCTTTTAATCTGGTGCTCAGATCGTCCATGTAGGCATTGAAAATTACAGGAGAGCTGGACCCGCCTTGCCTTACGCCGCAGTGGAGCTTGTCAGGTACAGAGTAGGTACCGTTCCATCTGACGGTGTTCGTTTGAAGCTCATGCCATTTTTCTAGTATTTTGATGCAATTTTCTGGCATTCCTCGGGCGTACAGCTTCTTCCACAGGAGCGAGTGGGATACTCTGTCGAAAGCTTTGCTGAGGTCCAGGTAGCACGCTGTCACGGAGGTATTTCGTTGCTTGTAGTAATGGGCCTTTTGTTTGACCACGTAGATAGCGGTGCTCGTAGATGTTTCGCTTTTAAATCCCATCTGATGGTCGCTACTAGTGAGGTATTTTTCTGATAAGTTATGAATAACTTTTTCAAAAAGCCGCGCTATTATTGCAGCTAACGCTTTACAGAAGATATCAGGTCTGGAATGGATCATACTAGGGTTACCGTGTTATGCCTGGTGGACTTTTCAAATGCTTTTAACGCGGTTGATCATGACATTCTGATATCGGTTCTTAACTGCCTCAAAGTATGTCCGAATAGTCTAAGATGGTTCTCGTCCTATCTCCGAGGCTGAAGTCAGGCTGTGCGCATTGGCGACGCTGCTTCAGACTGGTGTTCAGTGGGTGCCGGGGTTCCGCAGGGTGGGATTCTCTCGCCTTTGCTTTTTTCGATATTTATTAATCTCATAACTGTGGATCTCCGGTGCTCCTATCATCTTTACGCCGATGACCTTCAGATATATGCCCAGTCGGATGTCGACAGCGTGGATGAGGCGATCGAAGAGGTCAATCGTGATCTTGAGGCGATAAGAGCCTGGTCAGCAAAGTTTGGTATAGAGGTGAACCCCACTAAATTTCAAGCAATCTTGGTTGGGAGCTCTAGACTGCTATCACGCATTACCCAAGATGACTTGCCCGCTATTTTGTTCAACAGCATGACGGTGCCTCTTAGTCCCAATGTTCGTAATCTTGGCCTTAACTTGGACTCCTCTCTTAGCTGGATCCCACAGGTGGCACAGGTAAGCCAAAGAGTTACGTGGTCACTACGCCCCTTTCAAGACTAAAAACTTCTTACCAATGCGTACAAAGCTCTTATTGGTCCAGGCGTTGGTAGTCCCCATAATTGATTATGCTGACGTATGCTATGTAGACTTGAATGCCGATCTGTTAAACAAGTTCGATAGGCTGATGAACTGGTGTATACGATTTGTGTTTGGACTTCGCAAGTATGACCATGTGTCACAATACCGCTCGCTGTTAAAGTGGCTTCCGATTCGTGAGCGTAGAAACGTGCGAACACTCTGTGTTCTGTATACAGTTCTAAATGACCCCAGTGCGCCACCGTATCTTAGTGACTTTTTTCAGTTTCTTTGTGATTCGCATGAACGCCAAACACGGTCATCGGAAAACCTCTTGTTGGCACCGAGACGCCATAATACTGGGTTTCTTAACAAATCGTTTGCTTCTCAGGCAGTTCGTATGTGGAACGTGCTTCCTCTGGATATTAGGAAAGCTCCAAGTCGACCAGTGTTTAAGGCCAGATTGCGTGAACACTTTTTAAAACTACTTGAAAAACAGTCATCTCGAGTGTAATTTAGAAAATATCTCTCATTACTACCCACTTATTTCTTCGGTTTGTTTTTATTTACTTTTAATATTGTCCTTGGTAAGGTAAATAGGTATATATATTTATATATGTGTAATATTAATATATATTTATATAATATGTTTATATATTAGTGTATAATAGAGGTTAGGTATATATAATTTATATATTACTATTATTATAAATTATACTTTTATTTGTATCATTATTAGGTACCCTTGTACTTGTTTGGTAAAGTTTCAAAACTTTAACTGCACCTGCCCTGTTTTTTCCACATGCCCTAAGGTAGACTGGGAGATAACGCTTTTGGCGTTAAGTCCGCCATTGTACAGTTGTGCATTAAGTTAAATAAATAAAATAAAAATAAAATAAATAACGCTATCGGGCGATAGTTATTCGAGTGAGTCACGCCTTTTTGTTTATCTTTGCATATAGGTACGATGACGGTCTTCGCAAATGATGTAGGTATATGTGTTTGCCTAATCATCGCTTTGAATAGCTGGCATAGTATCTCGCACATCGGGAGGCCTAGGTATTTAATGTGTTCTATGGATAAACCGTCGTGCCCAGGTGATTTACCGCGCGCTGTATTGCGTATGATCATGTGTAGTAGTTTCGGAGTTATTTTGCTGATATCGTTATCTCTGTCGCACCCGTGCGTAGGCGCATCGAGTGTAGTTAGTGTGGAGGCAGACAAAGACGTCGGCAGCGAGGTAACCGGTTGGCCGGGCGACGACGGGGCGGCGGTGGCGGCGGGGGGCGCATGTGTAAACTTCTTGATGAACAGGTTTGCAATCGATTTGTTATCAGTCACGCCATCGATATTTGAAGGGGTCGAGCAGTGCGACTTGCATATGTTATTAGTTTTCTGCCAGAATTTAAAGAAGTTCTTGTCTTTCATGCAGTTTGCTATGCTGTCCATTTTATGTTGGTCCGCCTCTTGTTGGCATAATGTGAGGGCTTTTTTGAATGTCGATCGTGATAGTTTGCGGCTCTCGGCGAGTTCCCCGTCACGCGGTCTTCCCGCGCTGTGCCAGCTGATTAGTGCTACGCGCGACCTTTCGTAGCTCTCTGCTACGTGTTTGCTCCAGCCGGCGACATGTTTATATTTTTTAGGGTTGCGTTTCTTTTGGAATGTGGTTCGAGACGCTGACTGCATAGCGGTGATTAGTGACTCGTAGGTATTATTTATTTCTGAGTTGGAGTTAGGCTCGCGATTATATTTCGAGTATGGTAGATATTTTGTAATAAGAATTTCTTTGATGATAAATTTTTATTTATTAGATAAAACATTTTCGAACATTAAAAAAAACATTAGCTTATAAACTACTTATAGACTACATACTTATAGATAAAAAATACCTTCTAACGCGTCCCCGCGAGGCAAGGTACCCAAAAGGCTGGCAGCGTTCCCTCTCTGGATAGCAATGCTCAATCTTTGAGCAAGGTAGCTGCCAGACCTCGGATCACCCGAAGTCTCGCGGAGACGCGCAGAGACCTCTCCAAAAAAGGTTTTGGCTTCAGAGCCCCACGGACCTAAGGTCTCGACTGCGAAGGGCACAAAAACGTAGTTATTTACAAGGTCAGCATATTTTCGGCGTTTGAGACCTTCCGCAGCAGCAGCCGCCGCCCCAGCACAACGTGAAGTTAGAGGTAAGTGAGTGGGGGCCAGAGTGTCGACACACGTGGCATCCCAAACCACACACTTACCCAGCTTCCAAGGAATCATGGACATTCCATCGGGCCTTTTGCCATCCGCACGAAACAACCCATTTGGTTCCAAAACTGCTGGCATGTCGAGACTGACGACCAGCACTCTTATGGCATGACAGACCATGGTGTCCCAAATCAGTCACTTGAGCTCCGCAAACACATTTATGCGGTTCGTTTATTTTAATGCCCAGGCGCAAACCAACAATAAGTGTCAACGAACAGTTGTCCAATAAAGTCCCTAAGTTTGCTGAAGGGAGAGCTTGCAGCCACAAACCTGACTCTTTCTGCGACACAGCCAAAATCCTCGCACGATCTAAAGCACTAGGGCTATTAGAAATTAAGTTCTGTAAAACGAGTTTACAGAGTGGTTCGTCCCACTGACGTTGAGAGTGCAAGGCAACTGGCATTTCATCACAGCTCTCCCGCCACAACTCCACCGCCTCAGCCAATCCCGCAATCTCCACGGAACCCAAGGATGGGTTTAGAATTTTACCGCAAAGGAGATTAGCGGAATGGGCCGAAGACATTTCTTTGTAGGTTTTTGAGATAATGACTCTAACTGTAATAATTCTGACTGTACAATAATAGCCCTATGAAGCTGATCTTCAGGAACAAGTGGGCAATCACATGGCTCAACCTTCAATGAGGAATTTGACAGCACAAGATCCAATATCCTACCCATACAATTACTAATAGAGTTGTACTGAGATAATTCACAGCAATTCATAATATCAATAAAATCAAATAGGTGTTCACCATGAATATCATATGGCAACAACTCAGCAGTGCCATCAGAAGCCTTCCAAGACACATTATTTGCAAAATTGAAGTCACCTAAAACTAAAAATTTGTCGTCGACGTGTGCTGAAAATAACTCAAATAGTTTGGATGAGAAATTTGACAGTTGCTGCTTATAGGTAAACCCACAACATTCATCACAAAGGTACAGTACACATATATTTAGGTTATAATCCGTATTGGTGGACTTATTGCGCAAGGTGATAGTTATCCACAGATCAGCCGTACTACACCATTCATTGCGCACAACAACCGGCAAATCTCTCCGAACGGCAAGCATAACACCACCACCGTAGATCTGCCCGGTACGAGCGTAGTCACGATCGCGCCGAAACAACAAGTACCTATAGTCTGATTTTTATTCAGATGGACTAAACTGACGTTTGGCGGGTTGTCACGTTTTTGTATTTTAAAATAATAAAAAAATAGTGTTGTACCTAAATGATCAAGTTATGTGATTCACATATTGTGATTGAATCTTTATGAAAATAAATTTAGTTTATTTCAATTTTCAATATTAAATTGGCCTATAAGACAAACATACTACTATGTGTATAGCAAACTAACTTCACATCTATTTCCTGTCTGACGAAATTTTTATTTCAAATGAGAACATAACTAGTAACAGTCTGATATCATTAATATGAATTTATTTAACAGTACCTACATTTTAAATTTCAATATTATTCATTTTTGAATTCTATAAACTAAACGAAAACTTTGCGTATACGCGTAACGTATACTCTTTTACGTAACGTAAAGTATGTAGGTACGTAATAAATACGAAAGTTATTATTGAGCATATTTATTTACAAAAACAAATACATCGAGGAATCATGGGACAACAGTTCAATGAATAAAATGAATGAGTCAAACCACAACACTAGCTGATGCTTGCAACATTTTAAAAACAAAAGGGCGATCTCAGCTGTCAGTTTAGTCTATCTGAATAAAAATCAGACTTTACTGTCCACCAATTCAGCATCATTTATGCCGCTTAGCAACCAACTCTCGCTAATTGCAATAACGTCATACGAGTTCAAATAAACATTCCTCAAAAAATTATTTGTTTTAGTGCGCAGCCCCCGAGCGTTCTGATAATATATATTAATCATTGAAAAATCTGACAATGTAACAATAAATAGTTTCCATAAACATTAATAATACTTTAAAATGCATAAAATTTATATAAGCGCGTAAACAAGATCCAACCGATTCGCACGCCAAACGCACCAGCACAAGCAGGCGATAGGCAGGTAAATCGCCATCAATAGAACTTGTTTGCCATTGAACAATAGACACGACGCCCGACATCGGTAGCAATAAGCAGCTTGATAAGAGCAAAGAAATATGCGCCCAAGGCGCAAGCGCAGTAAGGCTCATTTTATAGTAATAAATAATAGATATACCCAGCAAAATGTTGACCTGCACCAACCAAAGCACAACTCTTACAATAAAATAGTGATTTAATAACCAAAATTCGCATATTTATACTCGCAATGACCACTGTAAACAAAGCTAATATCATTAAATGTACCATTAATAACATAAAAATTGCATTAATTAAATAGTTAACTTGTTTAGGTCCTTCTCCGATTTTATTATAATTATCGGAGACGTATCCGTTTTCCGGAGAAATATTTTGCAATGTTTCACCCAAAGATATTGAAAACCCTTTTCTTCCTTGATTTTTTTAGCTTTAGTAAGCAGAGATTTGTTACGGGCCGTTAAGTGGTCATTAACGAAGATACGTTCGTTACCCGAGAAACCAAGAGCTGACGCGGTCATTGGGCTCCCCTTCATGGTAATCCTTGCTGCAGCGATGAAGTCCTCCTTAACATACCTATTATTAAAACAGACAATGATTGGCTTTATCTGCTTAGAATCACGTGTAGGTATTCTTGTGACGAAATTCAACTGCGTCTTTTGGATAGGGTATTGAATTTTCTTCCCTAAAGCAGCCACCACAACAAAGAGGTTCTCGTTTTGGATTGCGGGACTCCTTTTATTTCCACATTGCTCATCCTGGACCACTGCTCTTTTTCATTCAGACCGTCCTCGATCGCATCCAACCTGGTTTGAATGGCAACAACCTGGTCATTTTTGGCGTTTTCCAACTGCGACATACGGCCCTCCAAAACCTTTAATTTACCAGTAAATTCGGCAATCGAGGCATTAGCTAGCTTGACTAACTCCTGGAGACTAGAGTACTGGTCTTATGTCCATGCAAATAACGAATTCGCAGATTTCCGGGAAATGTGCGAATAAATCGATGCATTTCGCAGTTATCCGGCTCTTCGCGAAGAGCCTAGGGATTTCGCGAATAACCGGATTTCGCTACATTCCTGCGACACATATAACTCGACGACTTTTTCGACTTACAAGGACGACTTGAGAGCAAACGGTTGCTGGAACCCAATATGGCACGATATTTGATAAGAATGACACCAATTTATCGAAACAACCCCTCTTTTTAGCTAGGTGGCTAATAAAGTTATTAATTGTTTGCGACATTCTCTGTTAACTTGCAGCTATTTATATCAAAATCGTAACCACTCCTTGTTAACTTGCATCTTTTTTTACACAAACGTAACGCATTTCCAGGTGCGAGTGTGGGAGATAGACCAAGACATGAGCACAGCAAACGACACGCTAGTCCACGTCAACCAAAAACTAGAAGCGTACGTCACAAACCTGACCCCTGGCAAGTCTTACAACCTTCGAGTCCTCGCTTACTCCAACGGAGGCGACGGAAGAATGTCGTCGCCTCCCATCACTTTCCAAATGGGTGACTACCATAGCGACGCCTATGGATACTATGTGAAAAGTTCAGGTAACCTCGACGCATTAAATCGAAAACTAGCCTTTACGATATTTGTTATATTCGCCCAAAAATATCTCTTCTCGTGATCGTAATGCCCAGATTTTAGATAAGTTACAAACACAGTTATTTATAAGGGAAAATAGTTGTGAGTAATATTTTTATAAGATTATGAATCTTTACTTTTTACTGAGTTTAGATACATTCCTTTACGTGAGTAGGTTATGTATTATGTTGTGATATTGTATCCGGCCATTTTATATATATTTTTTGTCTTTAAAGCTGCATTTTGGTGGTCTTTTAGAGCTTGATAGAAAATAGTTGCTGGATAATTATGGGCCAATTTCTCTAAAGATCGCGAAAATGCAGCTAAAGTTTTATATGTACAATGCATTTGAATCTAATGATTGTCTATTTATTCAAGTTATTTAAACTTTATTTTATCTATTTTATTATCTGACTTTAGGAATCTCATTTTATTTATATAATTCAAATACAAAGTTTTTCTACTACTTCTACTGCTACCTGGTTCAATAAAGAATGGGATTATAAATGGTGGCCTAAGTTTAACTTTCTCACTCGTACTAAGGTTCTTACATACACCAGGCGTTCATACTTTCCCCGTCCCACTTATGGAAATGCTGTCATTTATTATCTCATTTTTTAGTGAACCAGGTACTACTTAGTTATTAAATATTTTTATACTTTAATCGTTCACACGTACAATGTCATATTTTATTGACAATAATGAAATTAATTTAGCGTTTAAGATGGATTTAATATTATCTACGAAATCTCACTCCCTACTTTTTAGTCCATATCATTAAGAATCTCTTAGTTTAAGGAAACAATGCAGCTTGTTTATATGTAGGAACTGCTAACAATCCGAGCCATTTCTTTACTCATTTAGCGTACTTTTAACTACTTATATGCACTTTCTCACTGTGCAAATCATTTTCTGAAAAATATTTGGTGTCCATCAGGATGGCTGGTTGCCCGTGGCTTCTGACTATGGAAGTATTTTTTTTAATTAGTAAAATGGCTACATAGTACATATTATAGCGTTTTACGCGTATTTTCGGTATTTTCTTCTGATTTCTATAAATCTATTCATACTTTCATTGTTTTCCTTGTTGACATGATTATTTACTACTACTGACAGAATGTCAACGTCTCACCTTTGACGGCTATCTCATAGAGCCGCGTAGTTCTCTATTAAAAAGTTATTATACTATAGCCCTTTACCTCTTTCCTATTTCTGACCTCCTGGTACTTGATTCTAAATTTATCTCGCGCTGGCACTCTTTCACTCCTCCTGGAAACGAGACCTCCGAGCCCTCCGAAGCCACAGGACTGCCCTCGTTTTTTTTTTTTTTTATTTATGATGGGCTTACTCTTGACCCCAATCTTACCCTAGAGCAGAGATGGGATCTACGGTGGAGCGAGCTTGCCCAGAAGATGCCTATTCACTCTAGACTTAAAGAGATTCAGGTTATATGCACTCGGAAATACAGACGCAGGCAGGGAATTCCATTCTTTAGCCGTGCGCATAATGAAAGATGATTTGAAGCGCTTAGTGCGTAATGTGGGTATATCAACTAAGAACGGATGGTAGCCGGCCGTGCGTCTGGATGTCCGATAGAAGAAAGGAGACGGTGGTATGAGCTCATGCAGCTCACGCGCACTCTCCGAAGTACAATCTGTAGAAAACCGATAGGCAAGCAACCTTGCGGCGGTGAGCCAGGCTGTGAAGCTTGGTCGCCACCAGTTTTTTATCGCCTATTAATCTCTTGGCTCTGCGTTCCACCGAATCCAGTGCAGCAAGTTGGTATTTAGCCGAGCCATCCCAAAGGTGACAGCAGTACTCCATGCAAGATCGGACTTGAGCTTTATAAAGAGTTAGAAGCTGTTCAGGCGTGAAGTACCGCTTGACTTTATTCAGGACGCCCAACTTTCTAGCTGCAATTTGAGCCTTGGACTCGATGGTGGTGCCGAAGTTGAGGTCAGAGGACAACTCCATGCCAAGGAGTTGAAGAGTATTGGTCACTGGAACAGATGTACCCCGAAAAGTAGGAGAAAAGGTGAAAGGACTCCTTTTTGCGGAGAAAAGACACGCCTGCGTTTTTGAAGCATTGAAGCTGACGAGATTGTCTTCGCCCCACTGGGAGACGTTACTTAACGTCAGGCTCGTACGCTCAATCATAGCCTTTCTCAATCTTTGGATTTCATCACCACTGGCGCCTGCTGCCTCGTCGCCTGGACAAACCACTACATCATCAGGGCGACAAACCTCCACCATCAACACTGGCAACTTGCTGGAAGACTGGCCGCTGACAAATCTCAAGGTTTTGAAATTCGAAATCAGAATGAAGACTGGAACATTCTCGAACACCTAGCAAGCATATAAAAGCACCGTCAGCTGCCAACCTGACAGTTCTTGACCCAAAGAATACTATACTCTGTCTTGACCAGCCACTGAAGACTTCAGAAGAAAATCAAGATTATGAATACTGACAAGAAAATCTAATACAGCAAGTCTACAACTATGCCTGCCGAAGCGCGTTACGTCGTGGTCTCCGCGGCGAAGACTCAAGTCCGCTGAACCAGTCCTCGGTCTGCGCCCTACGCTCCTCAGCTGCCCTGCGAGTGCCAAGAGGACCCCTATGTGTGTCATGCGCTACCCTTCGAGGCCCTCTTCCGTTCCAGGAGGTCTTTTGATTCTCTGTAGTTAATAAAAGCCCTCTCTTTTATTTACTATCTTTTCCTGCCACGGTTCCCCGCTGCTCGTGAGGATACCAGGCTTGTTAGGGCGCCTACACGCAGGACACTCTACCCACACCTACTCACTCACGCCCCCAGGGGCCACAGGCACTCGTGCTAGCGAGACCACTCCACCCTACCTAGCTACTAAGTTACACCTGCGGTTACCTCGGTTCCCTGAGTGCCGGTGCCTCTAGGAACCTGGGTAACACGACAATATATATGTGTATACGTGCTACATATCGTGAAAAAATGCTACATGTGATGTATTTTTGGGAATAAAATATTTTTTGCCCAGCCATTCTAGAATTACAGTAGCAAGTATTACCAATTTTACACGATATGTAAGCAAATATCAGCAATTATGTAGCATTTTTAAATTAACTGCCATAGCCCGAGGCCACAGGCAACCACCCATCCTGAAGGACACAAAGGGTCCCGCAGATCAAACGCAGACATTCAAACCAACCACACGCAATTATACACACTATTTGTTACGCACGCGTGCTGCATCCGGTCTGCGGGAGCCGTATTTGTCGCGCATTCGGCTACACCTAAGATGTAGGTAAGTGCCTGTTCAAATCGTGAGTGGTATCCCGATGGGTACGTGAACTTTATCGCTGAGCAGTTTGCTTGCAGCAGTGACGATACCGCGCACCTACGTACCGCGCGGAAACCATCGTAATTTGAATAGACCTTAATTTGGACGCTGTTTTATTTCTAAACATCACATTACTTTGTTTATTCTAGAACTAGCTTACCTAAGTAATTATGTTGCTAACTAATTATTATTACTTTTTATACAAATATGAGTAAGACGTTCAGTATTTTTAGAACGCAAAAGTTCTACCACTTCTAGATGTGCACTGACTCTTTATACTTTTTTTATCACTTATAGTCAGTATTCTATTTTTACAATCACTTTCTATTTCTTGAAATATATAGTCTAGTAACTAACGTCAATAGCTGGTTATAACTATTCGGATTGACCCATGAAGTTGAAAATCGGCATGTAGGTACTTCTTGACCTCCTGATCAACATTAGACATGGAGCCCAGCGGGCACCACCCCCCTTAACCTCTTATCGCCCCCCCTCCTTTACAAGGCGCAACTTTTGAAGTAATGGACTTGGAGGGTACTTTTTATTTCATATCGTGCGTGACATCTCACTTGAAGCATGTGCGTTAGGACCGCGGGTGTACAAGTTAGGATTGAGCTGCTTATCTACAGGATGGTAGTACCTGCAGTGTACCTCAGTGTACCTCCAATGAAATCCAGTGTACCTCAGTTAATAAAAGTTATTGGATGAAATATACACCCGCCATTCTAACGTTAGGATGGCGGGTGTACATTTTATTTCGGTCTGTAGATACTTATTTAGCTTTTCGTTTATAGTAATTTGTGTACCTGCAGTGTACCTGTCCATTAAATTATAAAATAATCAAAATGATGACAAATGCCTGTAAAATCGTGTAAAAACGATATAGGGAAACTGGGGACACTTAAGCCTAGGGAGACTTTGTAAACGTTATTTCCAGAAAGCAGAGACTTAGAGAGCTACTTTCCTACAGGATGGTGGTACTTGCAGTGTACCTCAGTGTACCTCCAATGAAATCCAGTGTACCTCTTTAGATAAAAAGTTAGAATGGTGGGTGTGCATATTTCATCAAATAACTTTTTATTAACTGAGGTACACTGGATTTCATTGGAGGTACACTGAGGTACACTGCAGGTACTACCATCCTGTAGGAAAGTAGCTCTCTAAGTCTTCTGTTTTTCTGGAAATAACGCTTACAAAGTCTCCCCTAGGGCTCAAGTGCCCCCAGTTTCCCCTATATCGTTTTTACACGTTTTTTACTGGTATTTGTCATCATTTTGATTATTTTATAATTTTATGGACAGGTACACTGCAGGTACACCAAATTACTATAAACGAAAAGCGAAATAAGTATCTACAGACCGAAATACAAATGTACACCCGCCATCCTAACGTAAGAATGGCGGGTGAGCATATTTCATCAAATAACTTTTTATCTAAAGAGGTACACTGGATTTCATTGAAGGTACACTAAGGTACACTGCAAGTACCACCATCCTGTAGGAAAGTAGCTCTCTAAGTCTTCTGATTTTCTGGAAATAACGTTTACAAAGTCTCCCCTAGGGCTCAAGTGCCCCCAGTTTCCCCTATATCGTTTTTACACGTTTTTTACTGGTATTTGTCATCATTTTGATTATTTTATAATTTAATGGACAGGTACACTGCAGGTACACCAAATTACTATAAACGAAAAGCTAAATAAGTATCTACAGACCAAAATAAAAATGTACACCCGCCATCCTAACGTTAGAATGGCGGGTGTACATATTTCATCCAATAACTTTTTATTAACTGAGGTACACTGGATTTCATTGGAGGTACACTGAGGTACACTGCAGGTACTACCATCCTGTAGATAAGCAGCTCAATCCTAACTTGTACACCCGCGGTCCTAACGCACATACTTGAAGCTTATTGTGCCCAATTGTGCCCTCAAAATTACCCTTTAGGTCCCCGGGCCCTTAAAGCCCCAAAGTGGGGTGTCCTGTCCTATGAGATTTTCTTATTTTCAAGCTATCGATTCCCAAGCGGTATCAAAAGTTGCGGAATTAGACACAGATTGCAAAAAACCTACAATATCTTTAAATAATATTTATCTTTTGGGCTCTGCCGAACATTAAAAAACAATAATATGTTGGTTTCGTAGTCACAACACTTTAGCGATCGATAGAGCCCTAAAGATAAATATTATTTAAAGATATATTAGGTTCTTTGCAATCTGTGTCTAATTACGCAACTTTTGATACATCTTGGGAGTCGATAGCTTGAAAATAAGAAAATCTCGTATAAGAACGGGACACCCCACTTGGTTTTGGCCCAGGGCCTAAAGGGTAATTTTGAGGGCACAATAAGCTTCAGTGAGATGTCACGCACGATATGAAATAAAACTACCCTCCAAGTCAATTACTTCAAAGTTACGCCTTGTCAAGGAGTGGTAAAGGTTAAGGGGGGTGGTGCCCGCTAGGCTCCATGTCTAATTTTGATCAGGAGGTCAAGAAGTACCTACATGCCGATTTTCAGCTTCATGGGTCAATCCGAATAGCTGCGACGTTAGTTACTAGACTAATACGCTTTACTACGTACGTAGATAAGTTACTTGTTATACAGTGGGTGTTTTATATTAGTACAAAAGGGTGTTCAAAAATCATGTAAACCAGTTATAAAGATGTAAATGTGAAGATGCCTTATAAACTGTTAGAAAGACTGTGTCTATGAATAATGTTTTTAATAAATCAACCCACAATTTTAAACTGTCTATTTATCAAATACCTATCTTCCTTATTCCAGTCTAGAATTTCCACATGGCAAATATCATCTTCTTACTGATCTCGAGCCAATCTAATAGTCCTATTTTACAGCTGTCAGTTCCATACTATTAAAAGTGTCACCAAGGAAAATAAACCTTATGTCAAAGCATGCGATGATTTTGTCAGCTGTTAAATAGGACTTATTGGAGTGGGCCTGAGATTAATATGTTACAGGGTCCCGAGTCCGCTAAATGAAAATCGTTTCAGTCGAGTCTCGATGGCATCTCAGTTGGATGGTTTCGGCCATTTCGTAGTCTGCTAACAGTTTTTAGTATGGAAAATCACAGTGACAGTAGAATGACAGTTGAGTCTCGCTGGCATTACAATGGCTAAAAATTAGCAGACTTGGGGCCCAGGAGCTATAGTCCGACAACTTCGTGCGCGACCTTCCCTAGGGGTGACAGACGTTGGGGAGGGAGATGTCAGCGGGTAGCGGGAGGTGTAGCGGGGAAGGGTGACGCGCGCATCCGCGCCGCACGTCATATTAAAATGACGTGCTTCCTCGCCCCCCGACCGTCTGTACCCCGCAGAAAGGTCGCGCACGAATTTGTCGGACTATAGTAAGAAGTCCAATCCCAATGTTAAGCAGCGAAATGTCAGTAGAAAAATGCCAGTAGTAAAATGTCAGTACGTCAGTAGCATAATTGGAATGTAAAAGGTGCAAGATACCAAACTTTACAAAATGGAATGATTTTATAAAATCTGATGTCAAATGCAAAACGAAACCTGCAATTTTTTGCAGGTTCTAGCATTACGTAAGGTTAAGCATTAAGGTAAAACAACAATATTTTTAAAATTTTATTTAATAAGATAATTCGTTTATCACAATTTCTTATATTTCACCTTACGTTTTAAACACTTGGCATCAACATTTTCTAGCAGTTCATCGATGGAGTTTTTTCTTTTCAGTAGACTGGAGTCTTCGTTTACCTGAGGGTCTGTGTTCGAAGGCTTCAAAGGCAAAAGTCCAACGGCAAAAGGAATGTCGTTTTCTAAAGCGCATTCGTTGTCAAGTCCAGGAACATTTTCTTTGTCACTGGTGTCAATCAATGGCATATTTCTGTTTTGATCGAAGTCCATTGCGGAGTTTTGAAGGCGACAGCCTGTTGCATCCAAATCGTTTGCTTGATCTACGTCCATCGTGCTTCCAGGCATTTGTATGTTGGTGATTTCTTCGCTCTCTTTGCCGGTCATGTCCACTGTGTCCCATTGCAGACCGCTGGCTGCTATTGAACTTGACAACATATCAGTTTCTTTGGTCTTCTGCATTTCGTTTTGTATACTGTTAGCGTCGAAGACTGCATCGACATTCAAAGTGTCATTGAAATCTTGTACATTAGAATCGAAGGTTTTATTGGCGTCGTTGCGTGCGATATTACTTTCGATGTTCATTAGGTCTTTTATGATTTCGTCTCTCTCTTTAGCGTGTTGCGGGTTGTCGTCGGTTCGTTTAGGTGTGGCTATCAGGCAATCTAAATCAGCGGTCTGAGGTAGCTGTAGACCGAAATCGTAGCAGTCTTCGTTGCGTCTCAGATCTTCGGGGTTCAGCGGGTTGTACTGCTGGCCCAAATTTCCGTTTAGATGCGAGCTTTTTGTGTCGAGGAGAGAGATACTGAAGTTTGTATCCAAAGTGGTGCTCGTCGGGCACAGCTGCTCCATCACTCTTGCGTCATTCAGTTGATTATCCTCGTAATATTTCTTCACGTCGTCGCTCATGGATTTCGTGAAGAACTGCATGTCACCATCGATGCAGGAGAAGTCATTAGACTGGTCCATATTATTGCTGTCCTGAAGACGCGTGTCTAACACCACATAATTCTGCTGTTCAGCAAAAGACTCCAAGTCATCCGGCAGAATCGAGTTCAAGGAATTCATGGCGTCTTCGTGTCTGAATTGGTTCGTATCTTTGCTGTAATTATTTTCGGGGTACGATTTGGGACCTATCATCATCTCTCCTCTTTCTATGGACTTGGATAGGTCGTCTATGCTTTTGATTTCGCTGGGATCTGCGACCTTTTCGATGATGTTCGGTTGTTCGATGACTTCGTACTGTATCTCACTGGATTGCACCATGTCTAGGAGGACTTGTTCGTTGACGTTTATGTAGGATCCATCACCTGATTCGAAGAGTATTGGGAGATCTGTAGGCAGACCGGCGCTTTTTAGGGCGTTTACATATTGCGACATGGCATTACTGATGCCTGTGTTGGACTCTGGGTTGGTAGGGTCGGTGTAGCTTGAGGTTATGGTCTCGTTGGTCATGGCGTGGTCCTTGTTGTAGGCTATCGTGGGGTCGTGCACGTTGGACGAGACGGTCTGGTCCATGTACATGAGATCGTTGTCGATGTTCATGTAGTTGCGTGCTGAGGACGTTTCGGGGCCGCAGATGCTGTTTACCGCTTGTGATAAAGACATTCTCTCCATGTAGTCCTGTACAGAAAAGATCGATTTAGGTACTATTACGTTTTTGGAGAGAACTGTAGGTCATAAATTTTCCTGGGTAGCTGTTCCTGGGTAGCTAAGAAGAACTGACTTTCAGCTAAACAGAATATCCGTCTCTGTGGTTGAGCTAATTGTCACCAACCTTCATGGTGCGCGACTGCAGGTGCTTGAGCTGGTGTATGGCTTTGCGCGAGTCCTGCTCCCACCCGCTTCTACCCGCTCCCACCCGCTGCCACGCTTTAGTAGAGCTAGTGACCAACCTTCATGGTGCGTGACTGCAGGTGCTTGAGCTGGTGTATGGCTTTGCGCGAGTCCTGCTCCCACCCGCTTCTACCCGCTGCCACGCTGTAGTAGAGCTAGTGACCAACCTTCATGGTGCGTGACTGCAGGTGCTTGAGCTGGTGTATGGCTTTGCGCGAGTCCTGCTCCCACCCGCTCCCACCCGCTGCCACGCTGTAGTAGAGCTAGTGACCAACCTTCATGGTGCGTGACTGCAGGTGCTTGAGCTGGTGTATGGCTTTGCGCGAGTCCTGCTCCCACCCGCTGCCACCCGCTGCCACGCTGTAGTAGAGCTAGTGACCAACCTTCATGGTGCGTGACTGCAGGTGCTTGAGCTGGTGTATGGCTTTGCGCGAGTCCTGCTCCCACCCGCTTCTACCCGCTGCCACGCTGTAGTAGAGCTAGTGACCAACCTTCATGGTACGTGACTGCAGGTGCTTGAGCTGGTGTATGGCTTTGCGCGAGTCCTGCTCCCACCCGCTTCAACCCGCTGCCACGCTGTAGTAGAGCTAGTGACCAACCTTCATGGTACGTGACTGCAGGTGCTTGAGCTGGTGTATGGCTTTGCGCGAGTCCTGCTCCCACCCGCTTCTACCCGCTGCCACGCTGTAGTAGAGCTAGTGACCAACCTTCATGGTGCGTGACTGCAGGTGCTTGAGCTGGTGTATGGCTTTGCGCGAGTCCTGCTACCACCCGCTCCCACCCGCTGCCACGCTGTAGTAGAGCTAGTGACCAACCTTCATGGTACGTGACTGCAGGTGCTTGAGCTGGTGTATGGCTTTGCGCGAGTCCTGCTCCCACCCGCTTCTACCCGCTGCCACGCTGTAGTAGAGCTAGTGACCAACCTTCATGGTGCGTGACTGCAGGTGCTTGAGCTGGTGTATGGCTTTGCGCGAGTCCTGCTCCCACCCGCTTCTACCCGCTGCCACGCTGTAGTAGAGCTAGTGACCAACCTTCATGGTGCGTGACTGCAGGTGCTTGAGCTGGTGTATGGCTTTGCGCGAGTCCTGCTCCCACCCGCTGCCACCCGCTCCCACCCGCTCCCACCCGCTTCTACCCGCTGCCACGCTGTAGTAGAGCTAGTGACCAACCTTCATGGTGCGTGACTGCAGGTGCTTGAGCTGGTGTATGGCTTTGCGCGAGTCCTGCTCCCACCCGCTGCCACCCGCTGCCACCCGCTCCCACCCGCTCCCACCTGCTGCCACGCTGTAGTAGAGCTAGTGACCAACCTTCATGGTGCGTGACTGCAGGTGCTTGAGCTGGTGTATGGCTTTGCGCGAGTCCTGCTCCCACCCGCTCCCACCCGCTCCCACCTGCTCCCACCCGCTGCCACGCTGTAGTAGAGCTAGTGACCAACCTTCATGGTGCGTGACTGCAGGTGCTTGAGCTGGTGTATGGCTTTGCGCGAGTCCTGCTCCCACCCGCTCCCACCCGCTCCCACCCGCTGCCACGCTGTAGTAGAGCTAGTGACCAACCTTCATGGTGCGTGACTGCAGGTGCTTGAGCTGGTGTATGGCTTTGCGCGAGTCCTGCTCCCACCCGCTCCCACCCGCTCCCACCCGCTCCCACCCGCTCCCACCCGCTGCCACCTAGTGTGACCTACCTTCATGGTGCGTGACTGCAGGTGCTTGAGCTGGTGTATGGCTTTGCGCGAGTCCTGCTCCCACCCGCTCCCACCCGCTCCCACCCGCTGTAGTAGAGCTAGTGACCAACCTTCATGGTGCGTGACTGCAGGTGCTTGAGCTGGTGTATGGCTTTGCGCGTCCTTCTCCCACCCACTCCCCCCCGCTCCCACCCGCTCCCACCCGCTCCCACCCGCTCCCACCCGCTCCCACCCGCTCCCACCCGCTCCCACCTAGTGTGACCAACCTTCATGGTGCGTGACTGCAGGTGCTTGAGCTGGTGTATGGCTTTGCGCGAGTCCTGCTCCCACCCGCTCCCACCCGCTCCCACCCGCTGTAGTAGAGCTAGTGACCAACCTTCATGGTGCGTGACTGCAGGTGCTTGAGCTGGTGTATGGCTTTGCGCGAGTCCTGCTCCCACCCACTCCCACCCGCTCCCACCCGCTCCCACCCGCTCCCACCCGCTCCCACCCGCTCCCACCTAGTGTGACCAACCTTCATGGTGCGTGACTGCAGGTGCTTGAGCTGGTGTATGGCTTTGCGCGAGTCCTGCTCCCGCCTCAGCAGCGCGCGCTCGGCCGCCCGGCCTAGAGCGCCCGAGTTGTCCCACCCGCTGCCGCCACGCTGAAATAAAAATAACCTTGAGGATGATTTCCACTAAAGCTGTTTGAGGTTAGTGTGCTGTGCTTTGGAAATGAGAGAAGGGTTTCCTTTCCACTTGAGCTGTGCGAGAAAAATGTGAATTCACCGTCATCTTCCTGCCATTATTCCAATATGATATAATATGTTTTCTTAGGACACAAAATAATATAGCAAAATGATTTGGCTATGTTTTATGACCGGACTATTGGCCATAGTCGACAGATACCTACTCAAATGCGAATCAACTCCTTGTATATTTTTTTCATCCCCGCTCCGCTTCTTTGAACAGCTTTGGTGGAAAACCTGCCGCGTTATTTTGCCATAATTGACTACAGCAGGATATCGCAAGAACGTGCCTGCGGAAGATGATGGCGAGAAGATATAGATGTCAAGTGCAATATTGTGATTCCACAAGGTTCTCTTTGAAGGCAGTGCTGCAACTGCTACAGTTCTTCCGTTCTAGGATTCTAGTTTTAAACATGAACTCTAGGTACAGTAGTGTAGCCGACAGTCCTGCTGCTAGCTTTCAAAGCACCCAAAAATCAAGAACAGAAGATAGATACCCTAACGGTAGGTCGACCACGGCGAGGTTTCATGGTTTCGGAGAAGTCCACGTTGTTCCCGCTGCTGTTGCCGGATCCGTTCTCTATGTCGAACGGTATACGCACCACCATGTCCTAAGGGTTTATGGAAATAATAAGGAATCAGATAGGTATATTTTTCATGTCTTATTTAAATTTAATTTTTATTCAAAATAGGATATTAAAATATCACTTATTGATAGTCATTACATTACGCAGAAATGGATTAGGCATTGTAAAAAAGAGAAATTTGCAAAGCACAATTTTCTCTTTTTTATAACAATTTTTATTCCTACTATAAACGCGGCTCGGGCGGGATAAAAAAATAAAAATAAAGGCACTGCCTCGGGGCTGGCCAGGCTAACCACACGTCATGTAACTTTATGCCTTAACGACCAGTAAGCGAAACTAAATTCGATCAAGATTTTAAAAAGGTGTTACATGTGTATAGTTAGTCGGACCTCCTGGACAGGAAAACCCCCCAAAAACCTGCCCAGAAGTGCTCCTATTCTAAAGATTACAATCTTTGTAGGCCCTAAGCTACCCTAGCTAAGATTGAAAAAAACAAGAATAGTAATAGCCGAAAAACGGCTCAACACAAAATTAAAAATAAGTAAAAATAAAATAAAAATTACAGTAGAATATTCTAACTGTATCGTCTTAAAAATACTGTATATAAACAAACATGTAAAACTACTCCCATGAAGATTTATCTTGCATATAATCGGATATTTCATAATAGCCTTTCTTGCACAATTTATGTTTTATTACTTCTTTAAATTTATTTAAGGGTAAATCTTGGATATTTTTGGAAGCTTATTATAAAAGCGTATACAATTTCCTTAAAGGATTTGCTTACTTTACTAAGCCTGCTCTTGTGTGCTACAAGTTTGTCCTTATTTCTAGTGTTGAAATTATGTATATCACAATTTTTCTCAAAAGTATTAATATTAGATTTGACGTAAATCAAATTTTCGTATATATATTGTGACACAAATGTTAATATATTGATTTCTTTAAATTTTTCCTTAAGGAGACACGAGGCCCTAATTTATAAATTGCACGAACAGCCCGTTTCTGCAGAACAAAAATGTTCTTTACATCCGCAGCGTGGCCCCACAATAATAAGCCATAAGACATTAAGCTATGGAAGTAACTAAAGTAAACTAGTCTAGCAGTATCTACATCCGTGAGATATCTTATTTTTTAACTGCGTATGCTGCTGAACTCAGTCTCTTCGACAATTTCTCAATATGAGGCCCCATTGGAGCGTGGCGTCCAAAGTTATACCTAAAAATACTGTTGAATCTGCAAGGTTCAACTGTTCATCCTTTACCTTAATAATTGTAGTGCTCGGTTTAACATTTGGCAATGCAAATTTTATACATTTAGTTTTCTTTTCATTTAATAGGAGATTATTTACTGTAAACCATTTTACTACATCGATTATAGTATTGTTCACGTCGTCATAGTCGAGTTGATGCCTCTTTACTTTAAAAGCAATGAGGTATCGTCGGCGAACAATACTATATCATATTTGTCTTTAACAAGATACGGTAGATCATTAATGTATACAAGAAACAGGAAAGGACCAAGAATCGAACCTTGTGGAACGCCCATGGTTAAATTAGATCCAGATGATCTTTCACCATTGATATCAACCTTTTGGATTCTATTATTCAGATATGATTCCAAAAGGCTTAGAGCCTGGTCCTTTACGCCGTAATGACATAGCTTTCTGACTAGAGTTTCATGATGGACACAATCAAATGCCTTGGACAAATCACAAAATACACCTATGGCGTCATGAGATTCCTCCCAGGCATCCATTATATGGTTGATGAGGTCAAGACCTGCATGAGTAGTAGAACGACCCGTGTGAAACCAAATTGCTGTAAGTGCATTAGGTTATTACGATAAAAATGACCTTGCAATTGAATTAGGATAATTTTTTCAAAATTTTACTGAGTGTGGGTAATATTGATATAGGTCTAAAATTAGTGGGGTCAGTTGTACTACCGGCTTTAAACAGCGGGATAACTTTGCTATGCTTCATCAAGTCAGGAAACTCGCCACTGTCAACACATTGATTAAAAATAAATGCTAGACATGGAGCAATACAATCGATTATAGAACTTATAATTTTGACAGAGAGGCCGTGAAGATCTGAAGTCTTTTTCATTTGTAAAGTTTTAAATATTTTTATAATTTCAACGTCACTAATGTGACAAAATCTAAAATATTTATCACAATGGCTTACATTTTCCTTCAGTACTGATTCAGCGAGATCGGGACAAGAGTTTAACGATTTGGTAGTCGAAACTGGAATATCAGTAAAAGTTTTCAAAAGCCTGAGCTACTTCCGAATTGGTGTTTTTATTTCATCATTTATCATGAGTTTAAAATTTTCGTTACGACGTTTAGATTTCCCAGTTTCGTTATTTACAAATTTCCAAGTAGTTTTGTTATATTCGTGCTGTTTTTAATATTATTTTTAATGAAGTTAGATTTTGCTACAGAACAAACTTGTTTAAAAGTTTTAGAATAACGTTTAACATAATCAGCAAAAGCTTTTGATTTATTATATGACCTTTCATCATACAGATCGTACAATTTTTCCCTGCTTTTATGAATTCCTACCGTCGCCCAATCACTAAATAATAATTTTGTGTTAACTTTAATTTTTTTAGATTTAAATACATTGTCATATTCTGTTTTGGCAAGGCTGAATACTGAGTTATATAAATTATTTGGATTTACATCATATTGTAATTCGGGTAGTTTTTCTATGATATTTTCTCTAAACCGATTTAGCCTACTTTCGTTTACCGGCACACACGTAATATCTTGTTTAGGTGCCTTCTCAATGTTTATTTTGAACGTAGCTAGCTGACCAGTATGGTCAGAGCTTAATTTATTTATGATAGACGCGTCTGCGGGTTTAATATTTGTAAAAATATTATCTATGCACCTGGCTGAAGTAGCCGTGATCCTCGTAGGCACCGAAATAAGATGTACGAGGTTGTAACATAAAAATAATGATTGAAACCTCTTACTAATACTAGATTTTTCAAGAATATTGACATTGAAATCTCCACAAACAATAATTCCTTTATTAGATTTTGTTGCTTTATATAAGGCAACCTCCATAACTTTTTCGAAGGAATCATATTTAGCATCTGGTGGGCTGTATACGCTCATAATAACAATATGCTCAAGTTCTACGCAGGCTATTTCGATAGTTCGCTCAACAGACAAGCTAACGATATCAGTGCGTTCTTTATATTTAAACTCATTTTTAAGTAATATTAACGAGCCGCCGCGTATTGCCGTAGATCTGTTGAACGAACTTGCTACTTGGTGATTATTAAAACTGAACATGAGCTGGTAATCTCTGAGCCAATGCTCAGTCACACAAAGAATATCAATATTATTGCAATTCATGAAAAGCTCAATTTCTAATTCCTTGCTTAACATGCCCTCGATGTTTTGGTGATATTTCGCGGATACTGAGGTTACTGGTTGGGTACCTATCTAAAGTAATAGATATCTATTTGGATGGTCCAGTTCTACTTATACCATTGAATTCTGATCTTCAATCTCTCACTTACGTATGTTTTTACAACTAGGTATTCAAAAAGAGGACTTAGTGAGGTCTAGAAGAGGACCATCCATTTTATCTACTTCGGGCAAAAGCACACACGTTACCTTTTTTGATAGAATCGAGGTAGAATGGTTCTCCCTAAAATTCACAAAAAAGTTCTGCTCTTACTCAAAACAACATCGCATCAACAACCAAGAATCGAAAATCGCAATAAATAAACTAAAAGGGTGATAAAGGGTGGTACGCGAGTGCAAAGCGTGGACTGCCCGGGTGATAGAGCACGTCTGAATCCGCTCTTTTACTGAGTGAGCCTGGGTATAACTTGCGCAGATAAAGAATGGATCCCAAATTGGCAACGTTAATGTTAACATCCTTTTCATACCTATGTCATATAATATTATGATAGAGAAACAAACAATAACGTTGCCAATCCGGGATGCATTCTTTATCTTCGCAAGTTACTCTGATTTTACGTAAATACAAAACTGCACGAACGTTTCAAAATGGGAACCTTGACCAACCTTATTAGGCCTTACGAGACTTTCCCCTGGCTGGCTGGTGCTGGTCGCTGGCGCCATCTGTGGCGGCGGCTGCGGAGGCTTCGGATCAGGAGTCATGTTCATGTTGTAGTTATCCTGCTACAAATAGTAAGTATGGCGTCACACACACATCAACACCCACAGCTGGACATATGTATATCTAATTGCACGCCCGATTATCTTAATCCAGGTTTTTTATCAGTAGGCAAGACATGGGCGTAGATACTTGTGTTCCTCCCGTTGTCCCCGTTAGGAGGATAGCGCCAAAGGGGAAAACTTCGTGTAGGTAAGGTAGGTACGTGTCATTTTCGCCTTCAAAGCTTGGTTTGGTAGGATGGGGAAAGGCGAGACATGGTAATATATTTCCCCACCCTCAACGGGATACGCTTACCGGGGACAACGGAAACACACAACGCATATAGCCTGAGTGCATCTCATCGTTTTCCGACAAGCAGCCATTTTACTGGTTGAAAATGCGAAAAGCAAAATTCAATAGAGACAGATATACCTAAGCCTATTGGAGAAATAGGGTCATTCGTCGACTCGGTCTTGAAAAGAAAAAAGAAGAATTGGAGCAATAGGCCACCAAATGAAACTTCAGAATATAAAAGTAAGTAAGTAAACTAATAAATAAAAATGTTTACCTGTGGTTGAAACTCATTCTGTGTAGATGATGGTGGTCTATTTATTACGACCGGGGGAGGGAACACAGGCAATTCACCTACAAACGAAACAGACTCAGATGAATGCGAGTCGTTCGTCGACTCGGTGTCCCACAACGAAAGAAGGGTCACCTCAAAACAGGGAAACGCGTTGATGTCTTTTCTTAGTAGAGTTGAAGCGTTAAGTTTTTGTTCACAAATTGATTCGTTTAATGTAGGTACGTAAGTTATACACTATTTTTATGAGTTGTAATAAAAAGAAAACCAGGGTACATTGGGTCGTTTGACGACTTGGTGTCCTATTCAAAAAGAAGAAAAATAGAAAACTGGTTGGCGTCCTATTGATTCGAATCACAACTTTACTTAGTGGAATTTTTTTTTTCTCTACATTAGGGTAATTTTGACAAATAAATAAGAAAAATTTGTATAGATGTATAGTTAAGATATTTTTCGGGACCTTTCTGGTTACGAAAATTTGAATTTTACTTACTGTGGTTGGTAATACCCAATCCTTCCTTTGTGACTTTCGACAGACCTTTGATTTGTAGGAACTGTGCAGCGGCCACGAGTTCGTCCAAGTTTTCTTCCAAACATTGTGTTTTTCCACAATACATGAACTCTACCAAGCATTTTAGAACACTAAACCGCATTTTCAATATTATTAGTGGCTCTCCTGACTGCGTTTGTAGCACATCCTGCAGAAAATGGCGCAAGTTTGAGTCAGTTTGAGTATAATAATGTCTACTTGCGAAAATTACGACAAATTTTCACTACGTATAATTTTTATTACATCGTAGCCACCAAGATACGCCTAACATTTTATGTACGTACGATATTTACCTGAAAATAAGCACTGCTCGCTGCTAAAACAGCTTTGTGCACACGCAAAGTATGCGAGCTGCACATCAGAGTCATGTCCACCAACGATTGCATTTGCAACAGTTTCCCAAATCTAGACATCAAGTGCTCTGAATAATCTTCATAATGGAGACTATAACGTATAGGAGCCATTTATGTTTTTTCTAGATATCATGTATTATTCGCACAGTTCTAAAACAAACTGTGTTGGGAAAATTGACAACTTTGTGGCAGTGATAGGTTAGAAACAAAGGAAACACGAAAATAAAAATTGGAATGACTTTCAAAAGATGTTTATCGAACGTGCAGCCCAAACAAATTAAATAGTGTAGACTTTTCTTAGAATATTTCATTAAACTTGGCAATCTGAAATTCGGCAATATTATTTTTTCAGACAAGATTTTCCCATTTCAGAAAAAAGATTTTATTTTTTTGAAAACGTAATTCCTTTTTCATGGATTATAATTTAAAGGCAAAGATATTTAAAATTATTCTGCCATTTGTAAATAAGGTTATATGTTGTTGATGAATAGAGGGTGTAGTTTTTTCGATGCCAAGTTATTCTTTATTAATTATTAAAACCACCTTATCAAATAAAGAAAAAATATTATTTAGTAAATTGGTATATTAACAAAAACAACTTTTCTTATTTTGGAATCATTTAATTCTTTAAAAAATGCAGAAAAAATAGTAAATGTTAGAAAATGAATTTATTACAAATTTGTATTCCTCGGGTAAAAAAACAGCACGGCAAATAATCAAAAATAATAAAAGACACAGATATGTATCACAGACTAAATTAAGTACGAAAAAGAAAAAATAATATGGACAGTTACCTAAATTACAGAGTAAGGAATAGATTAAACAGTCATTGTTATCTTGGAATGTAACTAAGGAATGTAACATTTTGATTTGTTCATAAGGCACTTGGAACAAATACAGAGTGATAATGGTCAGATACATAGTCTATTTTAATTCAATACCATTCCTGATAGAACAGAGTAAAATAAAGTCTATTAGTAAGAATAAGAAACAGACATACAATTTGGAAATTCTACTAACATACGTAATTTTATGAGCTATAAAACCATTAAATAGTTCCATAGAATCTAATCACATTTATTATCTTTTTGTAACATTTAACACACACTTAATTGTATATTACGGAAGAAGAATATTTTTAGAACTACGAGTAAAAGTAAGTAGAGTTTTTGTAACTTACAGCTGCAAACATTAAGAAATCTATTTACGCAGATTGTGAAGCTTATTGCTGCAATATCAAAACAACAACAGCCATAAAATGGAAATTAATAATACAAATTTGTAACATCTCCAATACTTTTAGTATCATCTTAGAAACCATATTATTTTACAGTTAGCTTTTACATTTTTATACCCTTACCTCCATACGACAAAGCTCATAGACGTCGTGCCGCAGCCGCTAAACTGGGCATCAAACACTTCGTTCGACTCAAAAAATATGTACTGTGGAACTTTCTGATATCTGAGATAGAAACCGTAACATTCTACTTAAATTCTAAGTACGTAGGTAAATTATATAAATAAAAAAATACGCCCTGTATGTTGTACTCAAAAATAACCCAAACGCGCATTAAAAAATATGTAGTACTAAAGCGCAACACATTTTTACGGTTTTCACTTAACATCTAAACTGCGTATTTTTTACGATTTCTTTATTAGTAAATGTTACATAATTTTACATTTTATTAGGTATTTATCTACTACAATATTGTCACACTAATACATTGATAACTTTGTTCCATCCCAGATATTGCAGAACTAAACTTTGTAAAGAAAAGAAGTGAGTTACAGCCATGACTTCTCTTATAATTACTTTCTAAGAATATAATAACTTTAAAATGTTTGTTAGTTCCGGTTAGATCCAATGTTTTATAGAAAAATATTCTTAAATACGATTAGACAGCTTACATTCGTTTCATTTATTATTGTTTTTGTAATGATAATAAGTATGTCATAGGATTCCTCAAGTAGATAAATATAGGTTAGTACGATTCTGGCTTATGTATCCCATGTTTCCAAAGTTATTATGATTCTGACATTTCTCTTTCGGAAAATTGATGCCTGAGTTTATTTATAACTGCCAACTAAAATTTTAGTTATTATTTAGTTTAATAACTTCAATTATGGTATGCGTAAGTCAGAATCAGTACCATCGTCTGGCGAAATTATTCACAACCCAAAAGCCCATCAAATATCAACTATTCTTTAACCTCTTTTATATTTTTTGTTGTTTATTTGACTAATCGAGTTCGCAATGTAGAATTTTAATAAGTATTTTATTTTTATAAAGATAATCATTGAGAACAGCTTTTTTTTATTTACATTACACTGAATGCAGTTGGCACACATTTTCAAAAATATATTTAACTGAAAAAGCGAAGAATCCCATGTTAACCTTAACATTAATTAAATATTTACAGAACTAGTTTGGTGTGGTGTTATTTTTTAATTAAAGATCTATTATAGTAAAACAGATTGACTCAATAATTGACAGCTATCTAAAAAAAATACTAGAATTGTTCTAAGCATATTTGAGAAAATAATGTAAAAAATAATGAGTAAGTAGAAGACTTATATGAACACTTTAAATATGAGTTAATTTGTACAATACATAGCGTGTAGAAAAAATAGAGATTCCTTTATAGAGATCGATCAGTGAAACTAGACCATTGCCAGCCAAAGGGGACCCCCCCCACAAAAGTTCAGCGTACTTAGAAATGTCGATAATGGCGCACCTAAACATTACTTAAGTTTTTTAAACTTACTCCTGAATCTTTCTTTAAGTAGATGCAGAAAAGAGACAAGAAATCATCCGCTGTTTCGATGCTAGCAGAATAATAGTGTCAAAAATACAGTAAGACTTAAAATCAGTTAAGGAATGCGTGCACCGGAATCGACACGAATTTAAAGCTAAATATAATACTTAAATGTACTTCTTTATTTCTTAAACAGAACTATTCATAAGTCGTTTGCGAACAGCAGCAAGAAACTTAATTTTAATCTGTACTTAACGCGTAGATGCTGAACTAAAACTAAGCAATGATCTGTTTCAGTGGCAACGTTAGTCCTAAATATAAAAAGCAAATTACATTATTTACACCAGCCGGCTCGATAACCTAATATACACATTGATTATTTGTTCATTTTGAAACTACGTTTAGTTGTCGATGATTTTGAGGAATTCCTCCGGGGAGATTTGAACGTCGTCCTTAGGTGCGTCTGCCGAGTCTGGGACTGTGTGTTTTAGTTCGCCGAACGTGTAAGTGGTTCGGTTTTTAGCGCGGTTTGAGACACGCGGCGCGCCACTAGGCAGAGACGCCTCGCAGTCTAAGCTGGCGCGCTTGTTCCAGCAGAACCCTTGACGAGGCTCCGCCCCGGCAGACATCGGCATAGCCAGCTGCACCCGCGACCTACATAACTCATTATCACTCAACTGCCTTTTCAACTTATCCTTGCCAACAACCAACTGGAAACTTCTCACGTCTCCACGCGCTTTCCCTAACTCTATCTCACTCAGCTGTCGCTTCAGTTTCGACATTTCCGTGGGACTGGACCGCGGTTTCTCGACTAGACTGTTCTGTCGCGATGTTCTGCTTCTACCGTTCTTCACTAAGACGGAGTCGTGTCGACTGCTGCCCGATGAGCTGCTAGAGTTGGTTTTGCAGGTGTTCGTGTTGGCGTTTGAGTTGGGGTTGTCGCGTCGTAAGGTCTCGATGACGTGGTAGAAGTGGTCTAAGTCCGTCGTGCTGTTATTGCGGGATCTGCTGACGTTGTTGGCGCTGTGTCTGTGCGGGCGCATCTGCACGCGCGGTAGATGTCCGTAGCTGCTCTGCCGCGCGATGCCGGCCGTGGTCTGCCGACGTGGCATACTACAACTCTTCGGCACGAACGCATCTTGCGTAACTAGAACGTTCTCGTACACGTGCATATTATCGTCTTCTTGGACGATCAGGTTCTGCCTACTTTCGGTCGTTTCTTTCTTCTGTCCGACCGAATTGCTCTTCTTATGTCCGCTTCTTATCTTAACTTCTGGCAATATCTTTCCTAGTTTACAATCGCTGGAGCTACGAGGCAGGTTCGCGTAGCCGTGGTCGGCGGCTTTTTCCGTTTGCGCCTTCTCTACTTTTGGAGGACTAGGGTTAGTGTTTTCTACGATACTTCTAGTGGAATTTGTGTGTTTGGGGGCTTTGTTATTGGCAGGATTAGATTTGGGCACATCCGCGGAAGAGGTCTGTAGCGGAGCGGCGTCGGAGCGTTTTCTGTCCAAGTCGGGTTTGGAAGACTTGTCAAGAACAACTTTTGTTTTATCGCTCTTGCATATTTTTACGCTGAACCTGAACGGTGGTTTGAATACTACTTGAAGTCTGGTTTTTTCTCCGGAGAGGAGGTTGGTCGCGCTTTTGGACGGTCTCGTTTTTCTGGTGCCTTTTTGGACTGGCCTACTGTGGGTTCGTTCGGTGAGGCCTAACGGGATTGATTTGGATTTGGGGATGACTGTGGGTTGTGGGGAGCTGAGGAGCCACTTTTGGACTTTGGTGAGAGCTTCAGTGTCCTTGGTGGGGGAGGAGGGGTGTTTCTGCATGGAGCTGTAGTCAATTGTTTCTTTCTTGTGTTTCGGTTTGCGCTTTTTCACTTTTCCCTTGTGTTTGGAGAGGAGGACGTGTTTCGGGGACTTTCCGTCTGCGTTCGTCACTACTGCTGTGCTCACTGCGGTCGTCATTTTGTGGCCTTCTTCTGGTTTAGGTGAATTGCTTGGCTTCTGAAATATAGAGATAAAAAGGTTATTTATTTTATCAACCATGTCGTCTAGATAGGTTCTTACTTTGTTATCATAAGAGTCGATATTACGTTGTTTTAGCATTCTACTACGCGTTACTCTAAAACAGTGATTTTCAAACTGTGGATCGCGACCCCCAGGGGGGTCTGCGTCCGCCTATTACGAAACCCGCTGGTAGAATAGACATGGGGTGTTGGGGCTAAGACAAATATTGACCGAAAAATGCACTTACTCTCTTATTATTGGCACTGTGAGACGGAGACGGCTTGTCAGGCTTGCTCTTGTGCTCCTTCTTGCCACGGTACGCTCGCGTACGTAGAGCCACCTTCTTCTTCAATGGAAGCTTAGATCTGAAACGATAAAATTGGTACTCGTAAATATACGAATTGAACGGTTTTCGTCTACGGCCGGGTTTGGTGGAGTATTTAATAGTCATGCACTGGATGACAATAACAGTACAGATGATCACAAAATAACGAAGTAGACAACGTCACGGAATGGACAAAGGTCTAAAAGCATTATATAGTCACGGAGCGGACGATGGTCACGGAGTGGAGGACGGTCACAGAGTGGACTATGGTCACGGAGTGGACTATGGTCACGGAGTGGACTATGGTCACGGAGTGGTCGATGGTCACAGAGTGGACGTTGGTAGCGGAGTGGACGATGGCGACGGAGTGGACGATGGTCACGGAATGGGAGATGGTCACGGAGTGGACTATGGTCACGGAATGGGAGATGGTCACGGAGTGGACTATGGTCACGGAATGGGAGATGGTCACGGAATGGACGATGGTCAGGGAGTGAACGATGGTCACGGAATGGGAGATGGTCACGGAGTGGACTATGGTCACGGAATGGGAGATGGTCACGGAGTGGACTATGGTCACGGAATGGGAGATGGTCACGGAGTGGACTATGGTCACGGAATGGGAGATGGTCACGGAGTGGACTATGGTCACGGAATGGGAGATGGTCACTGAGTGGACTATGGTCACGGAATGGGAGATGGTCACGGAATGGGAGATGGTCACGGAATGGGAGATGGTCACGGAGTGGACTATGGTCACGGAATGGGAGATGGTCACGGAATGGGAGATGGTCACGGAATGGGAGATGGTCACGGAGTGGACTATGGTCAGGGAATAGATGATGGTCACGGAGTGGACGATGGTCACGGAGTGGACCATGGTCACGAAGTGGACGATGGTCACGGAGTGGTCGATGGTCAAGGGGTGGACGATGGTCACGGAGTGGACCATGGTCACGAAGTGGACGATGGTCACGGAGTGGACGATGGTCACGAAGTGGACGATGGTCACGAAGTGGTCGATGGTCAAGGGGTGGACGATGGTCACGGAGTGGACGATGGTCACGGAGTGGACGATGGTCACGGAGTGGACGATGGTCACGGAGTGGACCATGGTCACGAAGTGGACGATGGTCACGGAGTGGACGATGGTCACTGAGTGGACGATGGTCACGGAGTGGACGATGGTCACGGAGTGGACGATGGTCACGGAGTGGACTATGGTCACGGAGTGGACGATGGTCACGGAGTAGACGATGGTCACGGAGTGGACGATGGTCATGGAGTGGACGATGGTCACGGAGTGGACGATGGTCATGGAGTGGACGATGGTCACGGAGTGGACGATGGTCACGGAGTGTAGGTATATGACGATAGAGAGCGCCATCTAAATTTTTTTTTTCAATAAATTGGTCACAGGCAAAGTGGTTTCTCATTGGACCCACATGCCACGATCTTTGGTGGAGTATTCGATAGTCATAGATGGACTTGATAACAATCACAGTACAGAATAGAACATATAGTGGTAACGGAGTAGACAACGGTTACGAAGTGAATAATGGTCACGGAACGGACAAAGGTCTGAAATTATTATGGTCACGGAGTAGAAGATAGTCACGGATTGGAAGATGGTCACGAAGTAAGTATACGGATGGTAATGGGCTCAAAGAAACAGCTTTGCTTCTTCTTCTAAAAGTCGTTGAACCTAAAGCTAGACTTTAATGCCTTTAGATTCAAGCTTAAGCTGGAGTGGACGATGGTCAGGGAGTGGACTACTATGGTCACGGAATTGACAATGGTCAAGAAATGGAGTATGGATAATCACGGAGCGGACAGAGACAGCTTTGATTCTACTTTCGAGTCAACGAAAGACCCGATGAACCCTGGTATTCTTACCTGACAGCAGTATGAACTATCAGCCCCTGGTCTGCGGCGTCGGGCAGCCGGACAGTCTCCGTGGTTGAGGAGTGGATGATGGTCACGGATTTGACAAAGGTCATGGTCACGGTGTGGAAAATTGTCACAGAGTTGGATATGGTCACGGAGTAAAAGATGGTCACGGAGTGGGATATGGTCACGGAGTAAAAGATGGTCACGGAGTGAACGGTGGACATGGCCACAGTGTGGAAGATTGTCACAGAGTTGGATATGGTCATGGAGTAAAAGATGGTCACGGAGTGGGATATGGTCACGGAGTAAATGATGGTCACGGAGTGGGATATGGTCACGGAGTGGAAAATGATCACGGAGTAGACAATTTATTATGTATGTTACTAGTTTATGTATTAAAATTATCTTTAATTGTATTATTGTGCACGTTTATCCCTATATCCGCAATGAAATCTCACTTCCTAAGGTCTGCTGGAAGAAATTTCTATTGAAATAAGCAGTGCCTATTGTACTAATATTCTATTGTCTTTTTTTGTTAATATCTGTGTACAATAAATTGTTAAATAAATAAATAAAATGGTCACAAAGTAAGTATACGAATGGTAACGGACTCAATGCAACATCTTTACTACTTCTTCTCAGAGTATTTGAAACTAAAACTAGACCTTATGAACCCTGGTTCTCTTACCTGACAGCAGTATGAACTATCAGCCCCTGGTCTGCGGCGTCGGGCAGCCGGACAGTCTCCGTGGTTGAGGAGTGGATGATGGTCACGGATTGGACAATGGTCACAAAGTAAGTATACGGATGGTCATGAATTCAAAGAAACAGCTTTGCTTCTTCTACTGAGACGTTGAACCTTAAACTAGACCTGATGAACCCTGGTTCTCTTACCTGACAGCAGTATGAACTATCAGCCCCTGGTCTGCGGCGTCGGGCAGCCGGACAGTCTCCGTGGTTGAGGAGTGGATGATGGTCACGGAGTGAACGGTGGACATGACCATGGTGTGGAAGATTGTCACAGAGTTGTATATGATCACGGATTAAAAGATGGTCACGGAGTGGGATATGGTCACGGAGTAAAAGATGGTCACGGAGTGGGATATGGTCACGGAGTGGATAATGATCACGGAGTAGACAATGGTCACAAAGTAAGTGTACGAATGGTAATGGACTCAGAAAAACAGCTTTGCCTCTTCTTCTGCAAGTCGTTGAACCTTAAACTAGACCTGATGAACCCTGGTACTCTTACCTGACAGCAGTATGGACTATCAGCCCCTGGTCTGCGGCGTCGGGCAGCCGGACAGTCTCCGTGGTTGAGGAGTGGATGATGGTCACGGAATGGTCAGTAGTCACAAAGTTAAGTTAGTATCCGGATGGTAATGGACTCAAAGAAACAGCTTTGGTTCTTCTGCTGAGAGACGTTGAACCATAAACTAGACCTGATGAACCCTGGTTCTCTTACCTGACAGCAGTATGAACTATCAGCCCCTGGTCTGCGGCGTCGGGCAGCCGGACAGTCTCCGTGGTTGAGGAGTGGATGATGGTCACGGATTTGAGCTTCTTCCCGTGGCGGCCTAGGAACTTCGTGCTTGCCACCTGGGGAGAAATAAGTCATTTTTAATACAGTGTGTCTGTGTAAAAAAGACGTGTTCTAGACATGAAAATCAAAATTTTCAAGACAAAATCCAAAACATACATTCATTTCAGAAACGAAACCTAGTCTAATCCAGTAATCCTTAGCAACATAATGAAGAGACTTGCTTTTGTCCGAGCATACTATGATGGAAAGATGATGGATAATAAAGTATCTAGCAAAACATATTTACCTATCCTGTAGCCTGTAAGTGACTACAAAATCGAGCCTTCCAAATATTATTATAGATATTAGCTTTATCGTTATAATGTTGTGAATCAGGTCTTATTAAGTTCAACAAGATCGTCCGCGCGATCTTCCCTAGGGGTGACAGACGGTGGAGAGGCGAGGTAACCAAAATCAAATAGTTATTCTGGCGTCATATTGGTAGTTTGAAAAACGCACGATAGAAGGGACACGCGTGCATCCGCGCCGCGCGTCATATTAGAATGACGTGCTACCTCACCCCCCACTTTCTGTACCCTGGAGGAAGGACGCACACGAAGTTGTCGAACGTGCATTGAGATGAGACAATAACATTAAAATGACTTGAAAAATAATGCTTTAAACGGTGTTTAGTTTCGTACCATAGGCGCGCGAATGCGATTTGAATTTCGCGCCATTTTTTCTGGCAGACCGCGGTGGCTGTGACGTTGGCGGTTCGGCCGGCGCCATCTTGACGTTCATTCTCGTTCCCCTGTGCGCCGCGGCCGATGATAGGCACATTTTAATGTAATTTTAGTGTTTTTCTGGTTTCTCGTGTGCAATTTCTACCAGGGAAGAGTTCCCTGTACGGTGTGGAAGTGAAACCAAAAATCCTTTGTTATTCGCGTTTTGAGAGCAGCGAACGTTTAAATGCTATCCATTTGCTGTCGCGAACTATGAACAATAGTGGTTGTGAGACTCTTCGGTCTAAATAGAGTGATAAACGTTGTGGTGAGGCAAAATTGTTGAAGGACGGAGTGCGAGCTCGAGCTGGTGTCCGGATGTCGTGAGTTTTGATTTACGTTCCCTTCCTATGTGTTCCTCAAATCCTGATACCTGTTTCCCTTCATATCTTGACTCACGAAGGAACGGCGTCATACCTACCACACGGTGAGCAGTTTGCTGTTAGTTTTGTATAAGTGCTTTATTTGTAGTGATTTAGCACCATAACGTGGATGTCACCCACTTTATGACCTTTGGTACAACCGGAACTTTGGTACATTTATTTTAGATATGAGCTGTGGTAGTACAGTGAAATATTAGTCATCTTGTAGGAGATTAAGGGCCGTCGCAGACATTGGAAACAAAAATTTCTCGACCGGAAATTTTCCGGAACAGAAAATTTTCTCATTAAATTCATTTTATTTAGCTATAGTAAAGAGCACTACGAATCGTAGTCAAATGTTGTTCCGAGGCTGATCGACCATTTAGTTTTAGATTTTATGATAACTTTAATTTGCTTCCACTGCGCTAAGATCAGCTTCGGAATCAAACATTTTTTGGTAGCAGAGCGTGGTTTAGTATTAAGCGTGTATTTTTATACTACCCACATATTTTATTAATTTTGGAAAATATTGTTTCGTTTTTTTCTTGTGACTATTGTTTGCCTAGTGAACGGTACCTTATCGGTAAGGTCTAGGCCAGTCAACTAACATTTGTTTTGCGGTATTTGTTTATTGGTTTTTCGTTTTTATTAAGTCGAGTGTGTAAAAGTTGGTACCATGGCTCCCTCGATCGCCAGGTATAAGGCTGCTATAAAGACAGAATTAAGGTGGTTTACTACCACAGCGGCAATGATCGGCCGCGAGGACCGGGAGGACGCGCTCTTGAAAAGTGCACTACAGGTAGATGAACGGGTTCGTGTTGTGTCGGAACACCTCACAGAGTGCATCATGCTCCTTGAGGAGACTCCTAACCCTGAAGATCAGGAGCTGGTCGAGGCCGATGTAAGCCAGTGCTTGGAGCTGGCACAGGACATTGAGCAGGCAGCTGCGGACATAACTAGGCGACGTGACGGACAGGGAAAGCCATTCCGTGGTAAAGTGGGACAAGGATTACAGGTGCCCCTTCCGCCTGTTACGGTTCCAGTCTTTGCAGGCGATTACGCCGACTGGCCGGCGTTTGAGGACCTGTATAGCAGCGTGGTCCACACACGGACGGACATAACGCCAGCGTACAAGATGGCTCAGCTGATGTCCAGGCTACAGGGAGAGCCTCATGAATTGCTGACGCATTTGGCTGTCTCGGATAGCAATTATGAGGTGGCATGGAAGATCCTTACCGACCAGTATCGGAACAAGCGCCTGATTGTAGACAGGCTGTTAGACCAGTGGCTGTCAATACCAACCATAACGCGAGGTACGGACCTCCGCGAGAAAATCTTCCACCCAGTCAGTGTCGCGGTCAGCGCACTAGAGCGACAGGGTTTGCCAGTGGCGGGCTACGGTTATATCTTGGTCCACACAGTGCTTCGCCGCCTGCCGAGCGAAATGGTCGCTCGATTCGAGCAGCTCCATGGGGGCAAGTCCTCGGACCACCTCCCGACCTTCGAGGATCTGAAGTCGTTCCTCGAGGCCGAAAGCAGGCGAGTGGACGTCCAGGCTGGTGAAGCCCCTCGCAAGGAGACCTCTGCCCCTCGCCACCCGGAACGGCCGGGTGCACCGGCGCGAGGAGGCAACAGTAGGCAACCCAGGCGGTAAAACACCGCATTGGAATCAGGGTGTGCCTACTGCAGGGAGACAGGCCACAGGGTAACAGCGTGTCAGGAGTTTGCTGCGCAGCGGGTTCAGAGGAGACGGGGTGTGGCACAGCAGAGGCGTTGGTGTTATCGGTGCCTGGGGCCGCATCAGGTGCGAGAGTGCACTTCAAGCACCAACTGTAGGTACTGCCAGGGTGCACACCATCCGCTGCTCTGCATGAATCGCTCCGGAGACGCCGGATCGGGTCAGCGAAGGGAGCCTGCCCACCAAAGGAGGGAGCAATGCTCCCCACCCCCTCCAAGGAGGAGCCCACCTCCGCATCGGTCACAGGGACAGGCAGGGGGACGTCAACAGACGGAGCCCACTTCCCAAAGGACGTGGGGACGATCTCCACCACGGCAGCAGGTGCCGGATTGGGGAAGAACGGCACAGGAACATGGCCAAGGACACCCATCCCAGGTACGGGATCAAACGGGCGGGTGTCAGGAGAGCACTAGGCAGCCACCAGGGTACATGCAGTATTCTGCGGGCTTGAGCCACCTGGTTGGGCCTCAAGACCCACGCATGCCTCCGCCTATGACTGAGTACCCGCGGCTACAGGCGCAACCTCGGTACGCACGTTTGCCGTCGGGATACTATAGAGCTCCAGCCATGGCCTTTATGGGCAGACCTCCCTACCAGCAGGAGTGGGACCCATACACAGGTTTGGGTAGCGAGGGGATACCCCCGCGGGACGCGGCCTCACCGCGTCTAGATTCCCGCTAGGTAATCGCCGCCTACTCGTCAGCTTCGGCTCCCCGTCCAATCACGGTACTTTTGCCAACGGCTAAGATTTGGGTATGGGGATACGGTGGCCGGACCATTCAAGTAAGAGCCCTACTGGATACAGGGGCTCAGGGATGTATTGTATCGAGTAAGCTGGCGAGTAGGCTAGGCCTAAATGTACAGCCAAGTGCGGATGAAGCTGTAGGCATCGGGGGCCTAAATGTGCCTGACATTCGGGGTCAGACGAACTTTGAGTTCACATTAGGTAGGTCATGTACAGGGGTCAGCTATCAAGTCTCAGCCGTGGTGCTGGATGAAGTGGTTGGGAAACTCCCTCAGGTTAGGTTACCACCAACGGTACGAGGGTTAACCACAGGGTTGGAGTTAGCTGATCCTGATTTTGATACTCCTGGTACGGTGGACGTACTTCTCGGGTCAGACGTCCTCGGAAGATTATGGTGCGGTAGGAAGAAGGTACTCCAGGAAGCTGGTTTGGTGGCCGTAGATACCACAGGGGTATGTTGTTTTCGGCCCAGTTTGAGACCTCAGGACCTACCAGAAGGGATACGGTCCTCTATGGTAGTGTGCTGTCAGAGGTGCTGCAGAGGTTTTGGGAGTCTGAAGAGCCGCCCACGGCGGACAGACGGAAGCCAGAGGATGACGAGTGCGAGTTGTTCTATCAATACAACACTGCGAGATGCCCGTCAGGCAGATTCGTGACCAGGCTACCTTTTCTCCCAAACCGCCCCGCTTTAGGTAGTTCGCGACAGCTCGCGGAACGGAGACTACTCGCAATGGAGCGGAAGATGAGGCGAGACCCAGCACTTCGGCAGAAGTATATAGAATTCATGCGGGAATATATTCAATTGGGCCACATGTCGGTGCCCAGCCTGGATTGGAGGTGTGTCGAGCATTATTACATTCCACACCTGGCTGTCTTGAAGTCACCTGAGGCGAAAATACGGGTGGTGTTTGACGGTTCTGCTCCTACCTCGAATGGTGTGTCTGTGAACCAATGTTTGCACGCGGGTCCTAAATTGAACCGGGACATTGTGGACATTCTCACAGACTTTCGTTTGCACCAGGTAGCGTTCGTCGCAGACGTCAAAATGATGTTTCGCCAAACCATGATACATCCGGATGACCGTCGGTATCAGCTGATTTTGTGGCGTGAGAGCCCAGATGAGCCGATGGTCACATACGAACTTAACACGGTGACGTATGGACTTAAGCCAAGTCCGTATTTGGCAGTACGTACGCTGCGAGTTGGCCGCACAGGAAAGGGTAAGATATCCTCGAGCCGCAGCAGTACTGGATCGCGACGTCTACGTGGACGATATCTGCACGGGTGCTGATAGCGTGGAGCAGGCGCTAATTCTACGAGACGAGCTGATCGCGATCATGGGTTCAGGAGGTTACGAGTTGCGGAAATGGTTGTCCAGTTGCCCAGAGCTCCTGGCCGGTTTGCCAGGCGAGTTCCATCAGGACCCGCACCTCTTTGAGAACCCGGACAATCCAAACACGTTGGGCATCCTCGGAGTGCAATATAGGCCAACGCATGACGTATTCACGTACAAGATTGAGCCCGACCTTTTGGAGAAAACTTGGACTAAGCGGTCGGTACTGTCGACAATCGCTAGAACGTTCGATCCTAACGGATGGATCGCCCCAGTTACGTTCATGGCGAAGTGCTTTTACAAAGGTTGTGGCTAGCCAACTTAGGATGGGACGACCAACTCTCCGGAGAGTTGTTGAAGGATTGGCTCAAGTTTGTGACCACCTTACCAGGGATTGTGCACATCGCGATACCCCGCAAGTTAGTCCCATCGGCGGGATGTAAGGCTACCCTACATAGGTTTTGTGACGCCTCGGAGCGAGGGTACGCGGCAGCTGTATACCTTCGGACAGCAAGTTCAACGGGAACTGTGGACGTGCGTCTGGTTATGGCCAAAAGTAAGGTGGCACCAGTCAGAACTAGATGGACCATCCCCAAGTTGGAATTGGCAGGGGCAGCTCTTCTAGCGCGCTTGCTAAATCATGTAACATGCAATCTGCGTGGTACCATCAACTTGGATGAAACGGTGTACGCGTGGACCGACAGTCGGATAGTTCCGTGCTGGTTGCAGACGTCGGTACATACACTTGAGGTTTTCGTGGCAAATCGGGTGTCACAGATTACGGGGTCGGAAACTCCGTTAGTGTGGAGGCAAGGCACGTACCGGGAGAATGGAACCCAGCGGACTGCGCATCGCGCGGGTGCAGGGCCCCTGATTTGGTGAGTCACTCACTGTGGTGGGGACCTCAATGGCTGACTGAGTCGCCGCAGGAATGGCCATTCAACGAGTGCAGGGCGCCGCTTGGGCCACCTGATCGAGGTTTGCGAGTGAACGCGGGGCAACTCGTACCGAAGCCTAACCCAGCTTTCTTGCTGGAACGGTATAGCTCCCTCGACAAACTTCTTGGGGTGACAGGTTGGATCAAACGGTTCGTGAACAACTGCAGGAAGCCTCAAGCAGAACGGAACTTTGCACCAGTCCTCTCGCCCGCGGAACGGAATGCGGCTCTATGCTCATTAGTTAGAGTCGTCCAGGCGGAACATTTTGAAGAGGAGGTCAGGCTGCTCAGGGATGGACGTGGAAAGCTGAAGGGAGGAATTGTGCGCCTCAACCCATTCCTGGATGAGCAAGGTATGCTCAGGGTTGGAGGCAGACTTCGGAACGCTAGCCTGCCCTTTTCGGCTCGGCATCCACTGTTACTTCCAAAAAAGGGACCCTTAGTTGAGCTCTTAGTCAGGGATCGTCATGAGAAAAACTCGCACGCGGGCTGTAATGCGCTATTGGCCATCCTACAGCGCGAGTTCTGGATCTTATCGGGACGACGAACGGTACGTAGCGTTGTGTTTAGGTGCTTGCCTTGTTACCGTTTGAAGGCAGCCACAATGCAGCCACAGATGGGAGATCTTCCACCGGACCGGGTGACGGAGGCCTGGACGTTTGCAGGTGTGGGAACGGATTTCGCAGGCCCTTTCATGGTAAAGGCATCACGCCTGCGGAACGCAAAGTCTATAAAGGCGTACTTGTGCGTGTTCGTGTGCCTAGCCACCAAGGCCGTCCACTTGGAGCTCGTGGCCGACCTTTCTACGGAGGCCTTTTTGGCAGCGCTGGAGAGATTTACGTCGCGACGAGGGCGACCAGCGCTGATCAGGTCGGATTGTGGTACCAACTTTAAGGGTGCTGATCGGTGTATGAAAGAAATTGTAACGTTCTTAAGGAGAACGAAGAAGCCATCAGCACGGGCCTCTCCCGTCAGGGCATTACCTGGGTGTTCGATCCACCAGCGTGCCCTCACTGGGGTGGTATTTTTGAAGCGGTTGTAAAGTCCGCTAAGACGCATTTGTTGCGCGTCGTAGGGTTAACAATTTTGACTTTCGAGGAGCTGGCAACCGTGTTTTGTAAAATTGAGGCTGTACTCAATTCGCGTCCTTTGTGTCCGCTCAGCTCAGACCCAAATGATTTAGAGGCCCTGACGCCAGGGCATTTCTTAATTGGCCGCCCACTTAACGCCTTGCCGGAATCCCTATACGGAGGTGAATAGCAATCGTTTGTCGCGTTATCAGTTGTTGCAGCAAATGTCTCAAAACTTTTGGAAGCGTTGGTCGCTTGAGTACTTGCACATTTTGCAGCAACGCCTTAAGTGGACGGACAGGACTGAACCCCCCTGCATTGGGGATCTCGTTCTGGTTAAGGATGCCAACCTACCGCCACTGCGTTGGCGCCGGGGGCGCATTCTCAACCTGTTTCCGGGTAGTGATGGCACTCCTCGAGTTGCAGAAGTTTAAGTGGGGGATTCAGTTCTTAAGCGAGCAGTAGCTACATTATCACGCCTGCCATGCATAGAGCGGACCGATGGGTCGGTCCGGGGCGGGTGAATGTTTAGTTTCGTACCATAAGCGCGCGAATGCGATTTGAATTTCGCGCCATTTTTTCTGGCAGACCGCAGTGGCTGTGACGTTGGCGGTTCGGCCGGCGCCATCTTGACGTTCATTCTCGTTCCCCTGTGCGCCGCGGCCGATGATAGGCACATTTTAATGTAATTTTAGTGTTTTTCTGGTTTCTCGTGTGCAATTTCTACCAGGGAAGAGTTCCCTGTACGGTGTGGAAGTGAAACCAAAAATCCTCTGTTATTCGCGTTTTGAGAGCAGCGAACGTTTAAATGCTATCCATTTGCTGTCGCGAACTTTGAACAATAGTGGTTGTGAGACTCTTCGGTCTAAATAGAGTGATAAACGTTGTGGTGAGGCAAAATTGTTGAAGGACGGAGTGCGAGCTCGAGCTGGTGTCCGGATGTCGTGAGTTTTGATTTACGTTCCCTTCCTATGTGTTCCTCAAATCCTGATACCTGTTTCCCTTCATATCTTGACTCACGAAGGAACGGCGTCATACCTACCACACGGTGAGCAGTTTGCTGTTAGTTTTGTATAAGTGCTTTATTTGTAGTGATTTAGCAACATAACGTGGATGTCACCCACTTGATGACCTTTGGTACAACCGGAACTTTGGTACATTTATTTTAGATATGAGCTGTGGTAGTACAGTGAAATATTAGTCATCTTGTAGGAGATTAAGGGCCGTCGCAGACATTGGAAACAAAAATTTCTCGACCGGAAATTTTCCGGAACAGAAAATTTTCTCATTAAATTCATTTTATTTAGCTATAGTAAAGAGCACTACGAATCGTAGTCAAATGTTGTTCCGAGGCTGATCGACCATTTAGTTTTAGATTTTAAGATAACTTTAATTTGCTTCCACTGCGCTAAGATCAGCTTCGGAATCAAACAAACGGCTATAATATAAATATGATGTATGATGCTTTAAATGGCTATGAATGAGCACACAGTTTTCCACGCTCCTTCTAGCTTAACACACTGCCGAATCAAATGTACCTTCCCAGAGGACAGATATTGGAGTTAAGAGTTTGTTTCAGTACTGTCAGTCTTAGTTACTTCTATTGCGGCGTCTAAGGTGTTGCAGGATCGCTAAAGGGAAAAACAAGTTATAAAACCGAGGATATCGAAACACAAATTAAAACATAAATCATACATAACAATAAATAACTTAAGTTTGGATATAAAGAAGTAATATAAAATATATGTAAAATTGTTTGTCATCAATAACTCGTGGCTAGATTTGAGTAGGAATCGGTATAACCATAATAAAAGTCGTCAATAGTTAATCGCCAACGTTGCAACACGTAACAGCAACGTCGGCGAGGCAAGCGTCGCAGCAACATCGACACACGTCGCGGCAACGTAGAAACATGTCGCGGCAACGTCGGCACACGTCGGCACACGTCCTTCGAGCATCTTCCGTTGGGGTACACGTCGCAGCAACGCACAGTGGTGCACAATCCGAAAAATAGGGACTTAGGCCCTCAGCTATCACGATGTCGGAATATCGAGCTGATTTTCAAACACGTTTTTTTCGCAAAATTGCAAAAAGTAGCAGCTGATTTATTTTTATTCGGGTACATAATAATCGCTCGTCTGTGGCAAAGTCCTACATAGGACTTTTGCCACAGACAAGCCTATCTATAAAAAATGGCGCCACAGAGGAGTGGATAACTAGATCTAACATATGTAAGGCATCATAGACCCGACAAATACGGACATTTTGAAAAATAAAATTATAATTGGGTTTTCCCATACAAATTTTTCTTAACTATTTTTTTTCTCGAAAATTAAACGACTTACGATAATTTTTGAAAGAGTAAAAGTTGTTTGTAATGTTATTATACGACTTATATAAAAAAATCAGCTCGATATTCCGACATCGTGATAGCTGAGGGCCTAAGTCCCTATTTTTCGGATTGTGCACCACTGTGCAACGACTCCAAACGTACTAGTAACGTCGACACACTTACCAGCAAGGCTGACACTGCCAGCAGGATGAGCAGCACCGCATACCAGTGCTTGAGCACCCAGCGCTTGAAGCCGGCGATGCTAGAGACACACGTCGCAGCAACGTCTCCAAACGTCGGTATACTCACAAGCAAGGCTGACACTGCCAGCAGGATGAGCAGCACCGCATACCAGTGCTTGAGCACCCAGCGCTTGAAGCCGGCGATGCTAGAGACACACGTCGCAGCAACGTCTCCAAACGTCGGTATACTCACCAGCAAGGCTGACACTGCCAGCAGGATGAGCAGCACCGCATACCAGTGCTTGAGCACCCAGCGCTTGAAGCCGGCGATGCTAGAGACACACGTCGCAGCAACGTCTTCAAACGTCACAGCAACGTCTCTAATTGTCACAGCAACGTCTCCAAACGTCTCAACAACGTCTCTCCAAACGTCTCAACAACGTCTCAGCAACGTCTCAGTAACGTCTCAGCAACGTCTCCAAACGTCACAGCAACGTCTCCAAACGTCACAGCAACGTCTCTAATTGTCACAGCAACGTCTCCAAACGTCTCAACAACGTCACAGCAACGTCTCAACAACGTCTCAGCAACGTCTCAGCAACGTCTCAGCAACGTCTCCAAACGTCATAGCAACGTCTCCAAACGTCACAGCAACGTCTCTAATTGTCACAGCAACGTCTCCAAACGTCTCAACAACGTCTCAGCAACGTCTCAGTAACGTCTCAGCAACGTCTCCAAACGTCACAGCTACGTCTCAGCAACGTCTCCAAACGTCACAGCTACGTCTCAGCAACGTCTCAGCAACGTCTCAGCAACGTCTCAGCAACGTCTCAGCAACGTCTCAGCAACGTCTCAGCAACGTCTCCAAACGTCTCAGCAACGTCTCAGCAACGTCTCAGCAACGTCTCAGCAACGTCTCAGCAACGTCTCAGCAACGTCTCAGCAACGTCTCAGCAACGTCTCAGCAACGTCTCCAAACGTCGGTATACTCACCAGCAAGGCTGACACTGCCAGCAGGATGAGCAGCACCGCATACCAGTGCTTGAGCACCCAGCGCTTGAAGCCGGCGATGCTAGAGACACACGTCGCAGCAACGTCTCCAAACGTCGGTATACTCACCAGCAAGGCTGACACTGCCAGCAGGATGAGCAGCACCGCATACCAGTGCTTGAGCACCCAGCGCTTGAAGCCGGCGATGCTAGAGACACACGTCGCAGCAACGTCTCCAAACGTCACAGCAACGTCTCTAATTGTCACAGCAACGTCTCCAAACGTCTCAGCAACGTCTCAACAACGTCTCAGCAACGTCTCAGCAACGTCTCAGCAACGTCTCATCAACGTCGCAGCAACGTCGCAGCAACGTCTTCAAACGTCACAGCAACGTCTCTAATTGTCACAGTAACGTCTCCAAACGTCACAGCAACGTCTCAGCAACGTCTCAGCAACGTCTCAGCAACGTCTCAGCAACGTCTCAGCAATGTCTCCAAACGTCGGTATACTCACCAGCAAGGCTGACACTGCCAGCAGGATGAGCAGCACCGCATACCAGTGCTTGAGCACCCAGCGCTTGAAGCCGGCGATGCTAGAGACACACGTCGCAGCAACGTCTCCAAACGTCGGTATACTCACCAGCAAGGCTGACACTGCCAGCAGGATGAGCAGCACCGCATACCAGTGCTTGAGCACCCAGCGCTTGAAGCCGGCGATGCTAGAGACACACGTCGCAGCAACGTCTCCAAACGTCGGTATACTCACCAGCAAGGCTGACACTGCCAGCAGGATGAGCAGCACCGCATACCAGTGCTTGAGCACCCAGCGCTTGAAGCCGGCGATGCTAGAGACACACGTCGCAGCAACGTCTCCAAACGTCGGTATACTCACCAGCAAGGCTGACACTGCCAGCAGGATGAGCAGCACCGCATACCAGTGCTTGAGCACCCAGCGCTTGAAGCCGGCGATGCTCTCGTCGGACAGCAGCAGCTTGCGCAGCGTGGCCAGCGGGCCCGACGGGTCCACCTCGCGGCAACGCTGGAACACGTCGCAGTAACTGCGAACAAAAAATGTACGTTAAAAACGTACATCAACTGTGTTACATTAACGCAATATGTATTGCGAGCGTACAGAGCTAGATGGGTGATTACGCTCTGCGTTATACCAACGCAATATGTATTGCGAGCGTAGTGAGCTAGATGGGTGATTACGCTGTGCGTTATATCAACGCAATATGTATTGTGAGCGTAGCGAGCTAGATGGGTGATTACGCTCTGCGTTATATCAACGCAATATGTATTGCGAGCGTAGCGAGCTAGATGGGTGATTACGCTCTGCGTTACATCAACGCAATATGTATTGCGAGCGTAGCGAGCTAGATGGGTGATTACGCTCTGCGTTACATCAACGCAATATGTATTGCGAGCGTAGCGAGCTAGATGGGTGATTACGCTGTGCGTTATATCAACGCAATATGTATTGTGAGCGTAGCGAGCTAGATGGGTGATTACGCTCTGCGTTATATCAACGCAATATGTATTGCGAGCGTAGCGAGCTAGATGGGTGATTACGCTCTGCGTTATATCAACGCAATATGTATTGCGAGCGTAGCGAGCTAGATGGGTGATTACGCTCTGCGTTATATCAACGCAATATGTATTGCGAGAAAAGCGAGCTAGATGGGTGATTACGCTCTGCGTTATATCAACGCAATATGTATTGCGAGAAAAGCGAGCTAGATGGGTGATTACGCTCTGCGTTATATCAACGCAATATGTATTGCGAGAAAAGCGAGCTAGATGGGTGATTACGCTCTGCGTTATATCAACGCAATATGTATTGCGAGAAAAGCGAGCTAGATGGGTGATTACGCTCTGCGTTATATCAACGCAATATGTATTGCGAGAAAAGCGAGCTAGATGGGTGATTACGCTCTGCGTTATATCAACGCAATATGTATTGCGAGAAAAGCGAGCTAGATGGGTGATTACGCTCTGCGTTATATCAACGCAATATGTATTGCGAGAAAAGCGAGCTAGATGGGTGATTACGCTCTGCGTTATATCAACGCAATATGTATTGCGAGAAAAGCGAGCTAGATGGGTGATTACGCTCTGCGTTATATCAACGCAATATGTATTGCGAGAAAAGCGAGCTAGATGGGTGATTACGCTCTGCGTTATATCAACGCAATATGTATTGCGAGAAAAGCGAGCTAGATGGGTGATTACGCTCTGCGTTATATCAACGCAATATGTATTGCGAGAAAAGCGAGCTAGATGGGTGATTACGCTCTGCGTTACATCAACGCAATATGTATTGCGAGAAAAGCGAGCTAGATGGGTGATTACGCTCTGCGTTATATCAACGCAATATGTATTGCGAGAAAAGCGAGCTAGATGGGTGATTACGCTCTGCGTTATATCAACGCAATATGTATTGCGAGAAAAGCGAGCTAGATGGGTGATTACGCTCTGCGTTATATCAACGCAATATGTATTGTGAGCGTAGCGAGCTAGATGGGTGATTACGCTCTGCGTTATATCAACGCAATATGTATTGTGAGCGTAGCGAGCTAGATGGGTGATTACGCTCTGCGTTATATCAACGCAATATGTATTGCGAGAAAAGCGAGCTAGATGTGTGATTACGCTCTGCGTTATATCAACGCAATATGTATTGCGAGAAAAGCGAGCTAGATGGGTGATTACGCTCTGCGTTATATCAACGCAATATGTATTGCGAGAAAAGCGAGCTAGATGGGTGATTACGCTCTGCGTTATATCAACGCAATATGTATTGCGAGCGTTGCGAGCTAGATGGGTGATTACGCTCTGCGTTATATCAACGCAATATGTATTGCCAGCGTAGCGAGCTAGATGGGTGATTACGATCTGCGTTATATCAACGCAATATGTATTGCGAGCGTAGCGAGCTAGATGGGTGATTACGATCTGCGTTATATCAACGCAATATGTATTGCGAGCGTAGCGAGCTAGATAGGTGATTACGCTCTGCGTTACATCAACGCAATACGGGGTGTTAGGGACGGTGTAACGAAAACTTTGCAGGCGTGCTCAGACCATGAAATTGAACAACTTTCACTATGGAGCCAATGATGGGATATTAAGTTTTATACTCGTTCTGCAGAGTAACAGTGGAATGATATTCGGGTTCAAAGAGCACTAACAAATTTTATTTTCGATTTAGATAATTTTACAATGTTTACACCTAGACACTTTCAATGACAGTATTTTTTCACATCACTGTGACACGACAACACTTGACACAGTCAAAGTCATACACAGATGAGCTCTATGCACAGGCCACTATTTTGTCCAAAAAGGTCTGCGCCTAACACTTTCCCTTGCACTTTAGGTATTTCTACTGCAAACACCTAATAGGGCACACGTTCTGGCTTGCTTCGGCTTCGGAACAGCCTTGGTCAAGAAGTCAGCCAGTTGCTCATCTGAGCTCACTTTCTTCACTACCAAACAGCCTTCTTCTACAACTTCTCTGACGAAGAAGTGTCTTATTCGGATGTGTTTGGTTCTCTTATGGAACTCAGGGTTGTGCGCCAGCCGTATAGCAGCCTCATTGTCTACATGCAGCAGTGGAACTTCTTTCAGTTTAGTAAGATCTTTGTAGATCCTTGAGAGCCATACTGTTTCTCTGGCTCCTTCACTAGCAGCAACGATTTCTGCTTCTGTTGTAGAAATGGCGACTGACGCTTGTCTTTGGCTTAGCCATGATACAATGCCTCCTGCGTAACGGCATATCAGCCCTGTGGTTGATCTTCCACTTAATTGACACCCTCCATGGTCAGCGTCACTAAAGCATTCAAGTAAGGGGTTCTTTTGGTGAGCCTTGTACTTGATTCCATAGGAGCTGGTGCCCTTGATATAGCGCATGATACGCTTTACTAAAAGCCAATCTTCTTTGGTTGGAGACTCTAGCTTACGAGATGCAACTCCGACGGCATAAGCGATGTCTGGGCGCGTTCCCGTCATTAAGTAAGCGAGTGACCCAACGGCTTCGCGGTAGGGGAAGTGTGCTTCTGTAGCATCCACTTTCCCTGATTGAGTACTCTCAATTGGTGTCCCGATTGGGTTGCAGTTGGCCATCCCAAATCGTTCTAGGACCTTCTTGGCATAAGCTTCTTGCTTGATAAAGATAGAACCGTCCGCTTCTCTGTTAATTTCCAGACCTAGATAGTACGACGCTGGCTTCGTCGTAATCTTTAACACTGTCCTTAAATCAGCCAGGAAGCTGTTCGCAAGCTCTTCATCAGTGGCAGCTACTAGCCCGTCATCAACATAGAGGGTGATGAGTATCTTTTTTCCATTGATCCGTTTGGTATATAGACAACAGTCAGCTTCACTCTGTCTGAAGTCCATGTCCAGCAGTATTTGTTCGAAGCAAGAGTTCCAACAGCGTGGTGCTTGCTTTAACCCATATAAGCTTCTGTTCAGCCTGAGAACATTCTGCGAGCCGTCTGCATAACCTTCTGGTTGTTGTACGTAGATCTCTTCTTGAAGTTTCCCATTCAAGAGCGCGGTACAGACGTCGAATTGTACAAGGTGCAGATTCTCTTGGGCGCTGACACTCAATAAAGCTCTTATCGTAGCCATTCTGGCGACAGGGCTAAAGGTTTGATCAAAATCAATACCTTTCCTTTGTCTAAAGCCTTTTACAACAAGTCGGGCTTTATACTTGTCTATGGACCCGTCCGGATTTTTCTTGATGCGCAGGACCCACTTACAGGGCAACGCCTTCCTACCTTTAGGTAAGGTACAAGGAGTCCAGACATTTAGATCCTTAAGCGAATTTATTTCACTGTCCATTGCCTTACGCCATTCTTCGCCATCTTGTCGTGCAATGGCATTCTTGTAAGATTCTGGAGAACTGTCATCGACAACAGAACACACTCCACAAACATAGTCCTCGAGTTTTCTTGGTTTCGCAATTAGTGATCTGTCTCTCAGATTATAGCGAGGTTCCTGCTCGACAGGTTCAGCTATCTCTAGCTCTTCCTCATTTGATTCTAAGATCACGTCGTTTGCATCTTCGGGATCTTCAATGCTGTGTTCTTCTTCATGAACTTGATCTTGATCTACCACTCTATCTCCCTCTAGAGCTAGTTCATGGTCTTCAGTTTCCACGTTAGGCTCGGTCTCGGTGATGTTTCTATCTCCGCTCTCAGCTCCCTCTGATTGTAGGGGCATACTAGTGGAGATTTTGAACTCTACGTCGGTTTGGAAAGAGATATCTCTCGACCTCAGCGTTTCTCTTCCGTTCCAAATCCGATAGCCGTCGTCACCTTCGTAGCCTATGAGCATGCCCTTGATGGCTTTCTTGCTCATCTTCTTACGTTTATGTTTAGGTACATGGACGTAGCATTCGCTACCTATAACTTTCAGATGACTAATCTTCGGTTTCTTTCCGTGCCATAGTTCGTAGGGTGACTTAGATTCCACTCTAGTAGGGCCCGTTCTATTTAGCACGTAAGCGGCCGTGTTGATTAACTCTGCCCATAGTATTTGCGGCATCTCTCCTCTCGCATGCATCATTGACCTTGCAGCTTCTACGAGGGTGCGGTTCTCTCGCTCACTACAGCCGTTTTGTTCGGGCGTGTAAGGCATTGTTAACCTGTGCTGCACACCTTGGTCTTGTAATATTTTTCGGACAGCGGCATTGTCGAATTCGCCTCCATTGTCTGACAGAATAGTCTTGATTTCGTGCCCAGCCTTCTTTGCTTCTTGAAGCATCATGATGAGCTTGTCTTTGACCTCTGATTTCTGTCTAAGAAAGTAGACAAGTCGGTAACTCGAGTAGTCGTCCTTGAACAGTACATAGTATTTGTACTTCGTAATGCTATCAGCGAAGGGTCCGCAGACATCTGTGTGGATAAGCTCTCCACATCTCGAGGCTCTTTCCCTGGTACCAAAGGGTTTTCTATGTGCCTTCCCATAGATACAGCCTTCACACTTCACTTTGTCAGGAGTAAGCTCTATGCCTAACTCGCGTTTCACTACGCGAATGACGTGGTTCTTATCCTGGTGAGCGAGGCGTTCATGGTATAGCTGCAGCATATTTGAGCCATCGATCACGTTAACCTCTATGGTTCGCTTGACTGACATGACTGTCTTCATTTCTAATTCATACAGTCCGCCAAACGCCGATCTTTTGCCGACAATTCTTGTCGTACCATCAACGTCAAACTTGCACTCTGTAGTCTTTGACGTGAATTCAGTATTCTGCATTCTATCATGTGCAGCGAGCGGCGAGAAAAGGTTCTTTGTCAGACTTGGTACTAGCCACACATCTCGGAGCATTATCTTCTCCTCTTGCCATCGACCTTCGCTTCGACCTCTACAGAGCCTTTTCCTACGGCAGGAATTATGGTTCCGTCAGCTGTTGTAACAGTGTGGTCTTTGTCGAATTCATGGAACTCTTTGAAGAAGTCTCTCCTTACAGCTATGTGTGTAGTTGCTCCGTTGTCGACAAACCAATTGTCTCTATTTTGAGTTTGACCTTTCGCACTGGAGCAAGCGTTCACCATTAGTGAGATCTGTTGCACTTGCTTGGATTCTGAGCTTTTGCCTGACGTGCCTTGTACTGGTTTGGGTGGCCTCCATCTCAATCCACTTCTTACACTTGCGAACTCTATGTCCTTTTGCATGACAATAGTTGCAAATCAGGTGCTCGTCCTTGCATTTGCGATATCCACTCGGTGCAGTCACTAGGGCTTCCATTCTAGTGGTCTCTTGACTGCCTAAGTCTCTTTCAAAGGTGCAGAGGTGACTCGTCAGACTGTCAATTGTCTTTTCAGACTGCTTCAGCATGAGCCAGCTTGACTTAAAATTGACGAACCGGTCATCCAGAGTATCAAGAATCTTGCATATTAAGAACATTTCGGGTAGTTTCGCAGTTGTGTCTGTTTTGGATAATTCAGCTTTCAGATCGTTCCACAGATTTTTCAGCTTTGACATATGTGTCGCGATGTCATCTGCCTTGTCATGTTTTGTGCCGAAGAATTCCATGCACAGCGTGTATGCCCTGTCACCCGTGTTCCCGTCAAATAATCTGTGCAGCTCCTGCCATACCTCTGATGCCTTCTTGTACCTCATTACTTTGGTTAAGGTGTCTTCTGACATGTTTGTGGTCAGCATTAGCAGAGCGCCTGTTTCAGTTTTCTTATATTTGGCCAAAGCCGCATTATAAGCTGTTACGGCGGCGTCACCTTCTGGGCCTTCTACAGGAGTTGGTGGAGTCAATTTGCCCTCGACGGCTGCCATTGCATTCTCCGTCCCTTCCAGCATTATTGACATTTTGTATTTCCACGTCGTCCAGTTTGATTTTCCGGCCAGCTTCCCAATATCAATTTTCGTCGTAAAATCCATCTTCGAAAAAATTATTCGCGACTCTTCGCCCAAATATTAGCGGGTCCGTGACCTATTAAGTTTTATACTCGTTCTGCAGAGTAACAGTGGAATGATATTCGGGTTCAAAGAGCACTAACAAATTTTATTTTCGATTTAGATAATTTTACAATGTTTACACCTAGACACTTTCAATGACAGTATTTTTTCACATCACTGTGACACGACAACACTTGACACAGTCAAAGTCATACACAGATGAGCTCTATGCACAGGCCACTATTTTGTCCAAAAAGGTCTGCGCCTAACATGGGAAACGAAAAAAAAATTCCGACCTCCCATACAAAGTCAGTCAGCTGATAGTGAATTTTGTATGGCAGGTCGGAAATTTTTTTTCGTTTCCCACTATTGGCTCCATAGTAAAAGTTGTTCAGTTTGATGGTCTGATCATGCCTGCAAAGTTTTCGGTACACCGTCCCTAACACCCTGTATGTATTGCGAGAGAAGCGAGCTAGAAGGGTGATTACGCTCTGCGTTACACCAACGCAATATGTATTGCGAGCGTAGCGAGCTAGATGGGTGATTACGATCTGCGTTACACCAACGCAATATGTATTGCGAGCGTAGCGAGCTAGATGGGTGATTACGCTCTGCGTTATATCAACGCAATATGTATTGCGAGTGTAGCGAGCTAGATGGGTGATTACGCTCTGCGTTATATCAACGCAATATGTATTGCGAGTGTAGCGAGCTAGAAGGGTGATTACGCTCTGCGTTACACCAACGCAATATGTATTGCGAGCGTAGCGAGCTAGATGGGTGATTACGATCTGCGTTACACCAACGCAATATGTATTGCGAGCGTAGCGAGCTAGATGGGTGATTACGCTCTGCGTTATATCAACGCAATATGTATTGCGAGTGTAGCGAGCTAGATGGGTGATTACGCTCTGCGTTATATCAACGCAATATGTATTGCGAGTGTAGCGAGCTAGAAGGGTGATTACGCTCTGCGTTACACCAACGCAATATGTATTGCGAGCGTAGCGAGCTAGATGGGTGATTACGATCTGCGTTACACCAACGCAATATGTATTGCGAGCGTAGCGAGCTAGATGGGTGATTACGCTCTGCGTTATATCAACGCAATATGTATTGCGAGTGTAGCGAGCTAGATGGGTGATTACGCTCTGCGTTATATCAACGCAATATGTATTGCGAGCGTAGCGAGCTAGATGGGTGATTACGCTCTGCGTTATATCAACGCAATATGTATTGCGAGCGTAGCGAGCTAGATGGGTGATTACGCTCTGCGTTATATCAACGCAATATGTATTGCGAGTGTAGCGAGCTAGAAGGGTGATTACGCTCTGCGTTACACCAACGCAATATGTATTGCGAGCGTAGCGAGCTAGATGGGTGAGTACGCTCTGCGTTATATCAACGCAATATGTATTGCGAGAGAAGCGAGCGATAGGTATTAACTAAAGTATGATCAACGAAACGAGATAACTAATGTAAATAACTTTTGTATGACTCGGTGGCAGTTATTCCAATCTGTCCTTATCTGTCATATGGTATAATGTCAGCTGTCTCTTTCAGATTTGTTTACACTTTTTATCTCGACTGGTTGGCCTTACTTTACAAACATTACAGCAATACGAAACATATTGCGAGCGAATGGAGCTCGCATTTTTGACGTTACAATAACTAATTAGGAGTCGTGCTCTGCTGCAATACACAGACACGAAATATAATGCGAGCGAAGCGAGCCTGATATTAAAGGTTGAAATAAATTAAAATAAAATACACAGTACATCTTGCGAGCGAAGCGAGCTCGTCGTTTAACGTTAAAATTATAGGAAGAGGTTATTTAAAATTAGTGTAAGTGTAGTTAGTAAGTGGCGTGTTCCAGTGGAACGAGGACTGGCACTCCCCGCCAGGTTTCCTGTAGCAGAGTTAGCCTCACTCACCCGTTGTAGTCGTTGCAGGGCGTGCCGGGCTTGGCGTACATGTCGGGCACGTCGAAGGGCGGCGTGTTCCAGTGGAACGAGGACTGGCACTCCCCGCCGGGTTTCCTGCAGCACAGCTCGCAAGCTGAACGCGGGTCGTCCTTGCGCGGCGCGCACTGGCACGACTCCAGCCCGTACGCGAGGCAGATCGAGCCCGTGCACTCCTGGAATAATCGAAAACGTACGTTTATTGTGAGATCACTGGACTTGGTTTCACTCAAAGACAACCTAGAACCTACCTACATATAATAATATCATTAATTTCACTAGATTTGAAACTACTTGATTTGACCTGACTTGACATGACTTGGGTTGACCTTACTTCATATGACTTGGCTTGATATGACTTGGGTTGACTAGACTTAACTTGGCTTTGCTTTGCTTGACTTGGGTTATTGAATTTCGTGCTCTGATTGTAACGTTTTAATTTTATTGTAAACTTGAGCGTAAAGATACCTCTACACATTCCTAAAAAAAAATTGTGAGATTGCACACCACTAGCAAAATACTCTGGATTTACCAAGTGGTTACAATACAATACGCAAAAAGCTTCAAAATGTCTAGAACGTCACAGGCACAGGTATTGAGTTCTGAAAAATGATGCTTACCCCTTGATAGCAGACGAGCTCCTTGTCGCACCTGGTGCGGTTAGGCTTGTGTCGGCTCGCGGGGCAGGCAGCGCGTTTGCCGTCGCAATGTGCGGCGTCGCGGCACCCGTTGTCCGAGCGGCATTTGTCCCCGAACTTGAGCGTGCAGGAGGCCGTGCAACAGGGGCCCTGGAAGGACATAGTGTAGAGATTAACAAAGGATAATCTAGTAGTTATACCCAGTACAGGGCAATGATAGGTAGGAATTTCACTGATATCAAAATTGGTCGTAACCGGGCATGCTACCACCGTATCTTCTGTATAAATTACGGGGCTTCATTCAGTCTTGGGTTAAATGCGTCGAGATTGCTGTACCCACTATATGCCGGCGTAGCCGGCCCTGGGTTGCTTGCGTAGAGATTGCTGCACCCACTATATGCCGGCGTAGCCGGCCCTGGATTGCTTGCTTAGAGATTGCTGCATCCACTATATGCCGGCGTAGCCGGCCCTGGGTTGCTTGCGTAGAGATTGCTGCACCCACTATATGCCGGCGTAGCCGGCCCTGGGTTGCTTGCGTAGAGATTGCTGCACCCACTATATGCCGGCGTAGCCGGCACTGGGTGTCTTGCGTAGTGATTGCTGCACCCACTATATGCCGGCGTAGCCGGCACTGGGTGTCTTGCGTAGAGATTGCTGCACCCACTATATGCCGGCGTAGCCGGCCCTGGATTGCTTGCTTAGAGATTGCTGCATCCACTATATGCCGGCGTAGCCGGCCCTGGGTTGCTTGCGTAGAGATTGCTGCACCCACTATATGCCGGCGTAGCCGGCCCTGGGTTGCTTGCGTAGAGATTGCTGCACCCACTATATGCCGGCGTAGCCGGCCCTGGGTGTCTTGAGATTGCTGCACCCACTATATGCCGGCGTAGCCGGCCCTGGGTTGCTTGCGTAGAGATTGCTGCACCCACTATATGCCGGCGTAGCCGGCCCTGGGTTGCTTGCGTAGAGATTGCTGCACCCACTATATGCCGGCGTAGCCGGCCCTAGGTTGCTGGCGTAGAGATTGCTGCACCCATTTTATGCCGGCGCAGCCGGCCCTGGGTTACTATATGCCGGCGTACATACCTGGCTAGGACTGCACACGCTGTGCTCGGTGAGCGTGCAGGGCTTGTAGTGCGGGCGCGCGGCTTGCGGGCGGCAGCACACGTCCGTGCACTCCGAAGCCCAGCCGCAGTCGCACTCCTCGCCCTCTTCCACGACGCCGTTGCCGCAGATCGCAGGTTGGGGCTCTGTGTAGATAGGATAAAAATATTACCAGACAGTTGTAAATAGAATGTATTATGTCCAACCACCGACAGTTGCATGGTTGCGTTGCGGCAAGTTACTATAGATATGATTACCAGTGAAGCAGCCCTTGGGCGAGCGAGCCTTGTTGTTGAGCACGGGGTCGATGGCCCGCAGAGAGCACGGCGAGAACTTGTTGTTGTTCTTGCGGTCGCCGCTGGTGGCGCGCGCGAACATTATGTAGTTGCCGTCCTCGCCGAACGGCGTGCACACCTCCGGGTCGTGCTGAAAATGAAAGGAAATGGAATATAATACAGGGTTATTGTTTATTAATAATCAACTTAAACTTTGAATGGTGATTCTGCTCTTCTGCCATATCCGGAAAAAACATTCAAATAAAATCTTCTACACATTTTGATAACATGTGTCTATGCAGAATGGGGTCGACTTGTATCAAAATTTCCTTAGTTAACCTTTTTTTTTTGAAAAGTCCTCTGAAAGAAAAATCCTCGATGTGAAAGATACTCGATGTATAAGATCTTGACGTAATTTATTTTTATAGCTAAAAGATATTATGTCCCCGAAGACTGTCACCTACTTTGACCCCCATTTGCTGGTACAAAGCTGAATTACGTGAGCTCAATGAAGCGCAAGGAATCGGGTCTTGAAGGTCTGCGGTTATCATTTGAGAAGGTGACCTGGTTCAGCGGGACCGTCAAACTTTACGATATTTTTAGCTTGGCTTGGCTGAAAAAGGGCGTTTGGGCACCTTCTTTGTTTTGATTGTATCGAATCACGTTCGATTTATGGGATGGGGGTTTGGGAACCCATTTGGGGGGTTTTCCTGTCCAGCCGGTCCGGCTAATTATATGCATATGTAACATTTCTTTTTATGTTATCTGAATTTGATTCTGGCCAGCCCCGAGGCTTTATTTTTATTTTTTTATCCCATCTGAGCCGCGTCTATACTAGGACCGCAAAATTGTTATAAAAAAAAGAAAATTGTGTCATTCAATTTTCTTTTTTTACAATGACTTATCAATATTTTTGTAATGACTATCAATAAGTGATATTTTTTGTATCCAACTTTGAATAAATGCTTTTGAGTTTGAGTTTGACTCGAAGAAGAAGAATCTCTTACCGGCGATCCAAAGTTGTGTCCGATCTCGTGCGCCAGAGTGACGTGAGAGACGGCCGGCGGAACGTGCTTTCCGTAGTTCAGAAGCGTCACGATGCCGGTGTTTAGCGACTTCATGCTGCCGCGGTAATGCTGAAATAAAAATAGATTGTTTAGGATTTAAAGATGAAAAAGGGGCATTGTTGAAAGGCACTACCGTGCTGTAATATCAGATGCGCTTCTCGTAAGACAATCGTAACACTGCACGTATACCTACCTACGTATGTTTTATCATATCATATCACAGAAGTTTGATGTGATGATAGGATCTTGGCTATGACAGCGTTAAAAATTAAATGTCATTGTGTCATAGTGTCATACTTTTATGTTTTGTTTTTTATGATATGACGAATATTCATGTCATGATGATGTACAGAAGTGTACAGAAGCATTTTGGGATGTGCCCGCGTAGTCTGGCAAAAAACTCGTAAGCGATTTTTTTACCTACATTCAACAACTACAAATATTATACGTACCAACTTACCTACTATCTTTATCTACCTACTTACAATATCTTTTATACTTAACTGTTTTCATGAGCAAAAATCAGCCTTTATAATCATAGAGCCATTCCTAACTAAAGTTTCAAAGACAAAGAGTAGAGTAGTTAGTCCCGATGGACGGCTTTTGAATTAACTTCAATTTTCCGCCGTGAATTTTCGCTAATTTAGAGCCAATTTATTCTCAAATTGACTTGTCAAGATTGAGGTTGTTGTTGGACTGGCCAATCGTGAGCCAATCAGTAAATAAACCAGCCAATCAGTAAACAAATTGGCAGTTCATTGCGTAAATCGAGAGAGAAAATGTTAATCTAAGTCTGATAAACATACCAACGTTTAAATGATTCAAAAAGTTTTCGTTAGTTGTCATATTCCTATACTAACTAAAACTTCGGTTGTCCGCGATGCGACTTTAGACACGACATAGGATACGTAGATAAGGTCTAACCTAGGCAAACTCAACAGAATAGACGCGCAACATGACACCTGTCAGATAAGCGATCGTCAGCCGTTATCGATGCGACGCGCGTCTAACGTGTGTAGCTTTGTCTCTTCTGTTTCATACATTTCATATGGAAACGGTCCCACGTCTACGACGATCACTTGTTTGACAGATGCCATTTTTATGGAGCTTGCGCTCTACGTCATACAAAGATGGCAACAGTGGTACGCCGCGGAGACTACCTACCGAGCTACCTACCTACCGCGAGCGCGGCGTCGTCGTGTGAGAAATGGTTCTTATCTTACCCCGTTCTTTTCACAAACGCCCCCGGCATTTTTCAGATCGCCCGTCCACGCTAAGCCGAGTGTTCCCATTTCGAAGTCCCGATACGTAAACATGTACGCCAGGCAGAATGCATCGTAGTCCTCCTCTGAAAATAAATAAGACATAGCGTTAACAAAAGATGTTTTTCTGGTCCATGGATAATCGGCTCATAAAACTGAACCATCTCACGATTTGCAGATCTCTCTATTCCAAAGTTCTTTGAAATATGAACAAGCTCTTGGACGTTGAAAATGATAGCCGGTTTTTAAAGGATGTTAATGAGCTAAGTAGATGAACTCTATGTCCAATGCTGGACGTAAGCCTTCCTCAGGATAAGCCACGAGGTACGATCTCTTGGGAAAGGGGGAAGGGACTTTCAGTTATCATCATCATCAGCATCTGGCGAAAGGCGTTCAACGCTACGCTTGCTGTGGCGTGACCACCACTCGGGAACTAGCTAATTCCACCGTTCATCGGTTCCACGAGTCTCTTTTAAATATTTAGGGCTTTACCACAAAAAAGATAGACCAGCGTTCACCGCGTGTCCAGCATTTTTTTTGTATGAAGTTTTATTTTAAACACGCGTTCGACTCGCGTCTAACTTTTTTGTGGTAAGGCCCTTAGCATTATATTTTTAGATCCTGTACGTACTCTATATCATAGTAAGTCTTCCCTAAATAAATAATCATTCGTGAGATACAGTATCCCCAGCGTCTTTGTTCCAAATAAATAATAAGTATCGATTAATGATAATGAGGCTCCAAAAATAGAAGAACAAGTAATGTACTCTATAAAAGCTCTTTTTATTCTATTTCTTGTATATGAGATGATTATATTGTTTGTTATCATTAGGTTGGCAATGGCGTATCCCACTTTCCATTGGTGCTAAAGAAATGGTATGTTGGGTCTACCATAATAAGTATAACAGAGATAGAGGTGCCTATCAAGTATTGCGTTGCTTCTGCGTCAACATTGGTTTATAGTAAGGGATTGGAAATTCCGTTTCATCTGGCAGAGGGCATTACCCTAAAAATAAATAAAAATGCGCAAAATCAATTAGTATGGGACAACACAACACGATAAAGTGCTTGCCAGCCTAAGGAAGTAGGTAATATTATAAGGGTTTTTAGTAGACTACGCAGCCCTAAAAACTATATTACCTACCTACCTAATACCTAACCAATAACCCAAATCTTCGATAAATCTTTCACGCACCTATCATGTAAAGCTTCTTACCAAAAATAACCAGGTAATAAATAGTTCTGAGTGTACCTAGTAAGAAGCTAAGAACAATACTTATTATTCAGACACAATATTTTACTTTCATATTTGCATATTTATTAGTCTAGGTTTTGGAGGAATATCGCCCAGGTGCCTTGTGCCTATGAATTAGTAATTTGATAGAAAATATCAACAAAAAATATTAATACAGTAGGTAATATGTCTGGAGCTTTTTAGCACAAATTAGAAAGACGGCGCGCCAGGCGTCTTCTTCTTAGTACAATGTAAAAGTAGGTAATTTATTCATAAAATTTAGGCAAACAGAAATTAAAGCGTAGAACGAAGGTTTACCATATTTCTAGACTTATTTTATTCAAAACAATAGGTCTTCCCAGAACAACTCTTAAGCCCGGTATGGGTGATACGGCTAGGGCTAGGGCGTGATTGGGCAGGTTGTTAAAATAACTACAAAAGTACTTCAGAGGCAACCCTTTTCAATCACAGACGCAATGGACGATATTTTGCATTTGACAGACGCATGCGTTACGGATCCGCTAAAAATGCGTAGCAACGGATGTTAGGTGAGTTCAACCTAATGAGTAGGTTTTAAGGTCCTTCAACGAGACCCGTGTGTGGACATATACGACCGAAATTACGGGACCGAAATTCGGCGTCTGGATTCCGTTTTGTCAGTTTTCGCCGTTTTCGGTTGAGATGACACACTATACGCGCTGAAATTACATACAAATCATGCTGAATTCTTCGGGCCGAAATTCGGCCACGTAATTTCGGCTGAAGTGTGTCGTCGGTAATGCACAAAACATTGCTGGCGTAATGCGCCGAATTCCGTCATGTAATTTCGGCCGTAGCGTGTCGAGACACATAAAGTAGAGACCATAAAAATCACTAACCTGAAAACAGTTCCAAATACTTCTCGACCCCGTAGTTGTTGGGGAATCTGTACGCGGGGTCCTTCAGGGCGTCCAACGTGTGAACCTTAATCCTCTTGATCATGAACGTGATGTTGTCAGGCTTGCCGTCCTGGTTGAAGTCTGGAACAAATAAATGAAGAATTCGGTAAAATGTGGGTAAACTTGAACCCGGGACCGCGGCTGGATCACCCTCCGGCTACTATACCGACTAAACTACTAAAGCTCAACTGCTACCACGGAATTTTCGACCTCTTGATGATCAATCGATAGATAATATAGTAGCACTGCGAGTGCTAAAATTATAATGCAAGCAATTAATAGTCTTTTCAATTCTTTAAAAGCATTGGCTTGATCTGGTTCCCACCTCCAGGCCTGATCTTTCTTTGTGAGCAGAGTCAGCGGTTATAATGCAGGTTGGAAATGCCAACGCAAGTTATCACACTATAATACGGAATGTTCTTATCTAATCCGGATATTACTAATAAGAGAACTAAGAACATATTAGGTATAGGAAGCCAGGACTTACCAGTAACTTTGTAAATAGCGTTGACCTTCTGCACGTGCCGGGTCATGACTTCGATACACGCCTCTTCTGATCCATATCTCTGGTAGAACATGTGGTCGGCCTGAAGATACACCAAGCATGTGGTCTTCCTAGGGTCCACTGTCGCACGCTTGTTCACGTGTCGTCCATCGTCGGTACCATTCGCTGACAGCACCGTATACCCTACTGGCTCCTTTTTTACTATGTCTTTGCTAACTGTCACCACACCAGCTTTAGTCTTTATCACTTCTACGTGCGTCTTTGGCTTCGGTCTCGAGTCTTCAGAATCGAGTCGCACTTTCGTTATGAGATTGCTTTTATCGATTTTCGTTTTAGGTTTCCTAGTGCTGAACTTCTCGAAGGGATCACTGTTACTCGTGTAAGGAACGTCTAAGTCTAGAGGTAATTCTGGGTTCTTCTTTGGCTCGTCGTCTTGCATCTGGTCTTCGGGAAGCCACCGCTTTTTTCTTCTATTGATTTCGCTTCGAAGGTCTTCTGTGTGGTTGAGGATGGAGATTTCTTCTGCGGCTCCGTTCTCTGTGAAGTTGAAGAGTTCTCCGTGGTGGTTTTGTGTTCTTTTTATGTGGAGGAGATGGGAAGCGCATGGGGCGTCTTTGTCGTTGGGGTGTTCGACGTCTGACCGCCTGTAGATGACGCTGTGCATTGAGGGGTGGTCTACGTCGTAGCGCGATAGAGGCTCGATGTAGTACTCCTCGGTTGGGGTCCAGATGGTCCCGTCGAAGAGGCCATCGGCCGTGATCACCCCGTACACGTGAGACAACTCGTCATCTGGAACAAAAAAGTAAACAATAAGTAAATGCAACAAATCTGAGGAAGAGAGACAACTTTTGCTATAATATTATTCGGTAAACACCTCGCGTACCATTTCAAAATATCCTTCGAAACGCAAACTCGTCGACGCTCAAACAAATGGCGGACGATATTTTATGCAAACTAATTCGAGGTGCAAAGAGCCTTGGGACTCTGAATGAATTAAAATCACGGCTTGCAGTAGCGGGGGATTCAAACCGCTCATAAATAACTGTAATTACTGAGCTCGCGCCCCTTTGGCTTCAGCGGGAATGAAAAAAGTGTACCTACAATACAAGGTTCAAAAGCCCGAATGGTTCACCAAATTGGATCCATTGATGATTTGATTAGACCCAGTAGAAGTGTCGACAGATTGCTCCACTGTTTTTGACGATATAGCCTTTCAAAAGAGGTTTTCGTCGAAATAAGACGGTTTTAAAAATTGCCTCTGTTTTTGCTGTGCGGTATTACAAAAAATCAATATATCGGGTACCATGACTTGTGTCGTCTGATCACTGCTATAAACCGAGGTAAGTAAAACATGGGTGGGTGAACCGGTCTTGAAAAAGCGATGGGAAACCTGTCCGTTTTGGAGCAGGGGTCTGGCAATGCTACCAATGGGTCTAATCAATAGTAGGTCTTATTGACAGTGGGTCCAAATGGTGAAATTCAAAAGCCTAAAGCCTGAGAGGAACGGGGCTTCATTGAAACGAGTGTAATGAGATTGGTGTCGCGATGGAATCTGAGAGGCAAGTTCAAAGCCCCACGTCACCGCGGCTGGTTGGCTCCAGATTAAAATGAATTCCACCAATACCCCTCATGCGTAATTTGATCGAGCCTCGGGTTTTTGGCGATTTTCACAATTGCCAAGTGGTTGTACGGTTTGTTCTCGTATCCCGTTGTTAGGTGAAAGTGTCTTTGGGTGAAAGGAATCGAACAAAAACCAGACCATACGAAGTCCTATTCAAAAATTGGATACCATAGCAATAAACCATGGCACACGAATAGCATATATGTCCCATCAAAATGGATGTTTTTTTGAAGATAGGTACTAATCTCAAAGATGGCGCAGTAGGTACGCCACTACTTATATATATATAAGTCTATGCGCCACTATGAACTAAGTCTGAATAACTGTAATTTTTTTAATGTGAATCTATGGCGGCGTAGGCAATGGCGTAGGCGCTCGCTCGGCGTAGGCGCCATGCTGAGGATCAGCTTCTTCAAAAAACGCTTCGCTTGTCAGCTAAGCTGTCAGTATCTAGTTGTACGGTGGCTGTAACAAACCGCAATATTGTCCGGTGCGTGCAAAGGTGGGTGCGTGTGCGATCCGCTTTTGCGCGTTCGTCAAGATTGAAGGGAAATAATTCAAATAATTTACGGACCGCGAATTTTAATATCGTTTCAGGATCTCGCAGACGAAGGCGCAAGATCCATAGAGTAGACGTGAGACGTGAGACATAAGATGACATCTGTCAGACAAGTGGTCGTCAGTTGTCATCGCGTCTCATGTGTGCAGCTTTGTCAATTCTGTTTCAGACATTGTCAATTCTGTTTCTCTATTCCTTGCGACTGTCAAAAATAGCATTTTAGAATAGCGCTGTCACTTTTTTGGTAAAATAGGCGTAAAAAATTATGGGAGACGATTTCAACTAAATAGTTTACGACTTTAAGAATTTTACGCGATATTTGTCAATATTAAGCAGCTATCAAAAATATGGCAGCTGAGCATGGAAGAAAATGTGCGATTTCGAAGAAACATTTTAAACAAGTCAGGACTAAAAATGCTCTATGACATCAACTATCCTTTTACAAGTCTATTACACTAAAAGCGACAGCACTATTCTGCAATCGGTATTGGGAGTTTGACAGTCACATGAAATTGAGACCATTTTATGGAAACGGTTTCAAGAGTCACGATGTCGCACGTCTCACGTCTTCTCTGTGGAGCTTGCGCCGAACGGGGATTTAAAAGACTTTGCTCAGCGTTTCAGAGAGTTCAATTACGTTCCAAGTTGTTCGAATCTCAATCTGTTTGCCTCAAACGTTCACAAGCATTAATTCCTATCCTATATTCTTAAAGGTACGATGTCGTGAGGTGCCGGCAGAGTAGAATAGCACCACCCCCTCTCTTCCCGTGGGGGTCGTAAGAGGCGACCAAGGGATAAACCCGACCCAAACAGACAGGGCCAACTGTATGGTGGCGGTTAATCTACCACAAAAGCATTCCCAAGGAGGGTTGACGTCTGGTAGGCGGCTGGTCGTACAATTCAGCCAAATCCTTTTGCAACACGATTTTGTGTTTAACGAAACGTGTTGCGCCGACCCCAAGTAATTGGGATAAGGGCAGGAAGATGATGATGATTCTTAAAGGTACTATCGCCAAATCCACCTGCCCATTTAAGGGATTAACTTATACTGGATTTTCTTAGTATTTGTATGAAAATCAGAATAAGTTGGTCCCATAAATGGGTAGGCGGATTTGCTAGCGATAGCTTTTATTATAATCGGGATCTCGGAAATGGATGCCACGTCTTTTTTACCCCACTCTGCATCAGAAGGAGGGTTATGTTTTCCGACCTATGTGTGGACAAGAACATTCTTTATAACGGCCTTCAGCCCAACAAGCTGGGCGGATCATGACAGATGAGGTGGCAGCAGCGCGAGTGATAATTTCATAAATTCAAAATCATCATCTTGAGGGCAGGAAGATGATGATTTGTTTGAACACAAAATCATGTTGCAACAGGATTTGGCTATGTTTTATGACAGGCCGCCTGCCTGACGTCAACCCTCTTTGGGAATGCTATTGTAGGTGGTATCACCGCTACCATGCGGTTGACCATAGTCGACCGATGTTCAGTCGAGGTCAAAACTCTACGTCGCTTTTTACGAAACACCCTGAGTGGACTAGGGGTGGCAGTATTTTTAGCCGCTACCACACGGTTCATAAATTCAAAATGGCGGATGTTAAACACAAAATATCTTTGAAACTACCGCAGTCGGGTTTTTGTCTATTGTACAAGGATGTGACAAATTCTGTTGTTTATCGACGCTGAAACGTTGCCTTGACGATAGCGATAGCTTTGAGGTATATGTCTGCGTGAATCGGAACGGAACACTCGGAAGGTTTTCTAATTAGTCTATAATTACCTGTTTTACCTACTTGGGTATTGAGTGTTTGATTAATTCGACGTAGATCGGGTAAAGTTCTGGTTATGATTGCAGAACTTCAGAAATAAGTAAAGCCTCAAGAATTTTGTCATATTATACGATGACGTTCTGTAGATATAATTACGGTTTCTATTTTGTTTCATACATACTTACATCACGCCTCTTTCCCGGTGGGGTAGGCAGAAACAACATCTTACTACGCTACGATCCTGACACACCTCTTACGCTTCTTCAACATTCATCAAGCTTTTCATGCACGCTCGTCTGTTTCTACTTAAGTATTTCCTGTTCCTACTTAAGTAATTCCTTACAAAAAAAAGATGAAAATTATGCTTCTCATTTTCTTAAGCAGGTAGATAAACTAGCGGCAGGAGTCTGACAGTTTGTCATGTTATTTCCTTATGAATTCAAAAGGATAAAGTAGGTCAAAACAGGGTTCTCTCGCTGGCAGAATTTCCGAAGCTTCGCATCTACAAAGTAGAGTTGTGGAACGCCAGAAACACGGTTGGTTTTAAGGCGGCGATCACACTGCCGACTGCCGGAGGAGGAGTTATGTTTTTCGAGAGTATGTAGGTCTGTAAGTTCATAAATATAGACAGCCACAGCCCTAATGGCAGGGCGGATCCGTCTCACCAGAGCTAGTGACACTGGCTATATTAAAAATTCATAAATTCAAGATGGCGTATTTTTATCGCAAAATACAACTTTGTAATAACCGAAGTCGGTTTCATGTTTTTTATACATCTGCTTGTTTATCGCACACGTTAGACAAATGCGAAATTCTACCTTATTTCTATACAAATACGGTGTCCGTCAAACGTAACGGTTACGCAGCATTCCGGGCTGGAACGGGACGGAAGATGCGTTGCTCGAAGCGCTGCATCGACAGATACGTCTGTCAAACCTAAGGTTCAAGCTTCACAGAATAGATAAGTGCTAGAGCTACAACCTTTTTGTACTAGAGTTACACACGATAACGGCTGACGATCGATCACTTGTTTGACAGATGTCAAATTAAGTCTCATCTCTCACGTCTCCGCCTATGTAGAAGAACCTGTGAATATGTTGGAAATTCACATTTGACTAACGCATGCGTTACGGTCGCGATGAAAAAAACGCAGCTAGGAACGTTATACGTGATACCCGCCATAGAAATAACCAAGTATTTCTTTACCAGAATAGTCTTGAGTTTATGAAGTTACGAGCAGCTGACGAAGTCTGAAGTTGAAAGTTGGGGGTCTGGCCGCGGGCTATTCAGACTACCAGGTGAAATTCAGGATAGTTTGTGTATTTTATTGTAGGTTTACTATTCATAACTAAATAAGGTAGGAGAAAAACAGGTAGGTATTTAAATATGATGTAAAATAATAACTGTGTGGTAGCGACTAAGAATACTGCCACCCCTAGTCCACGCGTGTTTCGTAAATGGCGACGTAGTGTTTTTGACCTCGGCTGAATATCTGTCGACTATGTTCAACCGCATGGTGACGGTGATACCACCAACAATAGCATTCCCAAAGTGGGTGGACGTCAGACAGGCGGCCAGTCATAAAATAAAGCGAAATCCTTTTGCTACATGATTTTGTACTCTAACGGAACATGTTGCGCCGACCCTAACTGATTGGGATAAGAGCAGTAAGATGAAACTGAAAAATAACTTGACAAATTTGCTATCGATATGTAGCCGCCTCGAGAGGCCGCCCAAGGCGAAGTTTTTGCGATTTCTGCGGAAAAAGTTTTTGTCTATTAAAAAATTAATGTTTTAAAATTTGCTTCATTTATTAGGTCACCATAAAAGTACAAATAATGACATCAGCTCGTATATCCCTTCGTAACGACAATATCCGATGTTAAGATAAGATAAGATAAGATAAGATAATTTCTTTATTAATAAACTTAATTACAAATAGGTAAACTTATAAAATAGTTACGAGGGTTGCCCATTTCCTAAACTAAGAATGGTAACGACAATATCGGGCCAGAAATAATTTCAGTTTAGAACCGATAAATACTTCTGGTGTATCTCGAAGGCTTCGGAATCCTAAATTCCTGTTTAAGAATTTCAGGCACGTTCGTCGACAGGTTTTGTTTTAGGTAAACTGTACTACAAGGAAAGGAATACTTGTAAATAGAACAACCTTATATTAAGGCGAAACGTCACGTCATACAAACGAAAAACTGAACTTCAATGGACTTAAACATGAGTTGCAGAGTTGCAGAGCGAATTTTTTAATTATGAATTTCAATATCAATTTTTCAATAGTGAAATGATAAAGGCACACGTAAACATACTCATGGTTTAAAACTATTAAGCATTTTATCCACAATAAAACAAAAGTATTTATTGCAGCAGTAGCTCTATCTATTTTCGTAAAGTGTCTATTGATTTTGATGACTTGGTATTGGATTACTAAGAACGTGTTTTTCATTTTAAATAGTCGTTCGGAAACGGACTCAGTAAAAGAAAGTTGAGAGAGACCCTTATTACTCAGAGGTTGAGCGCTATCGGGACCAATTTAAGAGCAGTTTATAGTGAGCAATTAAAGAAGAGCCGAGCAAAAGAGGGGCTTTAAGAGAAAACAGTTTAATCCCTTAAGGACAATTACCGGGCCGGCAAAAACCGGTCAGGGGAAACCGGTCGGGCGTGAACCGATCAGAGGAAACCACTTTGCGGGCTTTTCTGTAAGGGACGTGACGGTCACATGCCCATCTATTATCCAACGGCCTTAATAAAGTCGACAATCTGTCTTATATAAGTCTAGCTATACACTGTGTCGATGTATGTAATAATAACTAAGTCATCACATCAGCCAAAACCAGTCCAATGCTGAACGTAGACCTTCCTTAGGATACGTCATAATGATCGTTTTCGACATCCAGCACACCGCATCCGTATGCAGGACGTATCTATGCGTGCGCGTTATCACGCGCGTACCGGTTGGAATTGTATGACAGGCAGAACATTGCCTGCGTATGCGTGCGCGTACCGCGATGTGATGACGTGCACGTTACGCATACGGAGGCGGTATGCTCTTGTGAGCCCTTATATCATCGAAGGGCGTCCAACGCTACTCTTGCCAAGGCGTGATTGACAACCACTCGAAAACCTGCTTACTCCACCGTATATCGGTTCTACGAAAGATGTGACCAGCCCACTGCCACTTTAGTTCATTCACTCTAAGAACACCATAATTATAAAGACTCCCTTTTATCTTTTCAATGCATAATTTTAACTTAAATCCACAACAAAGAAATGTGTTTACCTTAATACAATAACTAATTACCTAAGCACACAGCTCTCTAGATAAAATACTCAGATCGTTACGCTCTCAGACGGGCTCTTAAGGAACCACCTTTATTTAAAGCTGGCTAATTAGAAAACCTTTCAAAGACCCTGTGATGCCGTTTAAAATAACATCATCCCATTTTCCCGCCAGACTCGTAAAAGGCAACAGGACTAGAGGGTTCTAAATACATGTATTTTAGGCAGTAAGTTGTAAACCTGTTATAATCTAGTGATAAAAATTTAAAATAAACACTACTTAAATCCGGTAAAGTTGTTTCATTGTAACAAATATAGCAGGGAACTTTTTTTTATTCCTACGGTAAAGGCCATCGGCTAATTGTGATTTTGTGTGAAAAAATGTATTTGTACTCGTTACCTGGAATATGTTTCTAGGATAAAGTTGTAAAATTTCCTAGTCTTCATGCGCCCTATCGGTATTCTGAGGGCTGTCCCTTACACCCTACATACATATAAAGGGTGTTTATGAAACGCGGATGGGGAGCGAATGCCAGCAGTACACCTCATTAAACTTTTGAACTAATTTCATCAAAATTCACTTTGTCTTGCGCGCGGCAGATGGGTCGCAGTACATAATTCCATTTTATTAAGTTACTCAGAGAATGTACAAGTTTCTTGGGCTCATGTCTAATTGGCTGCTCCAACAGCGTGGAAAATGGAACGGGTTAATATATAGCCGGTGGCAGTTGTTTGCTTTGAGTGTGAATTTGAAGGAATTTAACTGTTTTCGATTATTTCGCGCTTCTGGAGTGAAACTGTGAACAAAGGCAGAGTTGTCGTTGAAAAGGCGCGTCGTGAGACAAAGAGTGCTCTACGAAATGTGCACTAAGCTGAACTAGCACAAGTTGCGCAACACTCCACTAGTAATCGCACGACGGCCCATTTCACAGGTTGCTAATTAGATTTAGAATCATGCCTTTACCGCTTGCGGAGTATACGTAGTGTCAACAGCAGTAAAACTGTAGTTTTAGTCAATGGCTATCAGTAGGTATAGGTAGGTATTCGTAAGGATGTCCCTTATTAATAAAAATACCTTCAATCCCTCCTTTCGAAAATGAAATCTAGCCAGACCGATTTATCACGTACCACAAAGCACAAAGTTAATATTGGCGGACGACCAATACAGAGAGACGGCTACAAGGAAACGTTACTTCACTCATACAGACATTTATCTATCTACACGTCATCGTTTATATTCTCTATTTCGTGCACGTTTCTCAATACGCAAACCTCGATGGCTTCAAAGCAATTTCAAACAGCAAATTCTATAATAGACAGGACTCGATGGCACTCTAGTCAATAGAGCGGTTTCAATAGGTATTTTAAGTGGTCCTCACTCGTCACACGTTCTATAAAGAGTTTTACAGTCCGGTTACGTACACGAGAGAGTTGCACGATATTACAAACTGACAGGCGGCTGTCATTTTCCAAATATGCTATAACAAACTGCACATGTAACTGTGGTTTTGTTAATTTCAAGTGGTTTTTTAACTTACGGGTAAAATCACACAGATGAGGATGTAGTCAGTAGATACATACTCAGGGTTGTTATTTGGAGCGTGTGCCAGCAATTTAAACGCTCTGCCTACCCCGCAAGGGATATGTATAGGCGTGATAAATGTATGTAAGTAGTTAGGTTTTTTCTTATTTCGTGTAGGACACCGAACGAAGTCGACACTCACCTCGATTTTACCCATGTAGCAATATTATTGCAATTCAAAAATCTCGTACTTACAATATCAATATGACAACTAGCGAGACGCTACGTACATTTTCTTTTACCTAACCTTACCAGTAAATACGGCAAAGGGCTTGCAAGCGAGTCACGTATTTAGTCTCATTTGTGTCAATTCAAGCCCTGCTCGATATACGGCCCGCGTCCGCCATATTGAGTTGAATCGCTACGCTACGGTTCTCACGGAGATATATGGGAGTTAAAAAGCTGAAAATCGACATACAGGTACTTCCATACATTTTGGTCAATAATAAATACCTACTAAATATCAGCTGGTAGCTGTAACAAATAACTCCCGCATCACATCACATTGTGATGTCAAAATGTGTACATGCGATGCGATTTGGTATATAATGCAGCCACGCAGCTACAAATTAGAAACAGACGCACGACGCAGACGCGTCCCCGCAGGTAACAACTTAACTTATTGCCAAAACACTAGATTGCGATTAGTGACAACAATTTCTGTAATGCTATTGATGATGATGATAGTCTCTCCGACCGATTCCGACCATGGCGACAACTTCTCCTAATCAAGTTGGCGCTGATGCGCCAGAAGTTGGCTATTGTAGCCGACTTTGACAGTAAACTCCCGCCCGTGCAGTGTGGGCACGTGAGTTTGCCATTGACTTAGTTGATGGCGACGGGAAAACGGGCCTTCAATATATCGCGTTTATCGTCGAGGTCTGCTTTCCGCTGCTCCTCAAAGTCACAGATTCGTTTCTTACAATAGCATCCAGTATGGACATAGTGACTGTGAATTTGTTTTTAGTTTGGTCAGTAAACAAGAGGTTGTAGAAGATCCTCACCTTCCAGCTTCCCCGAGTAGACCTGCCTGGTGTTGTACTCCAAGGGTCCGCTTGAGGAGTGAAACTGGACCCCGTCTGCGAACACCGACGCGGGGTCCGGCCGCAGGACCAGCTTGAACTCTCTGAAACAAACAAGCGAAAGTTAATACCAATTTGTTTACTTAGTCAGCATTTAAACTGAAGAAATGAGGAAAAGGAAAGTCGAGATAGGTATAGTTCATCTGGAGCTTACGTGGTTTGAGCGCGTAGCTAGTACCAGGTATGTTAGGTATGACATAGTAGTGTCTACTGATAGGAGACAGTAGCAGTATTGCAACTCAAAAACATATTTAATGTATATCTAATACCAGTAGCTTTAAGCTAATCCCCTAAAAATCCTTAAGAGCACGAAACTGCATAAAATAAGTCATTCCTTAGTCGTAAAAGTATACCGCAGTTTTCAGAAGAGATATAGTTGTTATGGTTAGTATTGCCAACTCCAAAGAATGAAAAAAGAACAATGATATTAATGACAAGTAAATGTTACGTTAGGTTAGTGGTTTCTCGGAGCAACTGTCACATAATATGAGCCGTTAAATAAAATAGCAACACTTTAGATACTGAACTAAGCAACGTGATGACGCGCATGCAGCGGTCTTCTTCTTCGTGGCAATGACTCAAAACTAGTAATTAAATGAACTTTTGCCAGTATTAGGGACGGCCACGGCATTCTCTGTTGCCAAGTTTAGGTCCTCCACGCTGCAGGTGTTGGGCAAAAGAGGGCATGTTATCAAGTGAGAAATTGATTGGGATGGGGCCACAATTGTTCCTTGGCTAGTTGCAGATAATGCGATAATAGCTGTCCTTCAATGTAATTTCAAAGTAAACCTTTATTTGAGAATGCGCCTTTTTCAAATACCACAGGTGGCAGCACCGTGCGGGCATCGCAGGAGCTCGCAAGTTCTCAACTGGCCGCATAAAGTGGCCGTCTGGACCCACTATATCACACTTTGGTGGATATACGACCCATTATGCACCACTAAATTTTACAGCTCTTGAACTAGACCGGTAAATTATAATTAGCTCTTTATAAGGTGTACGCCGGGGGATTTATAGTCTGAAGTAGAAGTGTTCATACTTGAGGAAAATGTTATTGTAGTTTTATGAAGTTTTCATAGCTTTTGGTTGATTTGATGTGTTAGCGGGTTTATGGACTGAACTTGTCATAATAAGTCATAATTTTCACCTTCTGACGATGAAACCAAACGTGGTTTTATGACATAGACTTACCACCTACATGTGACAGTAACCTACGTTTTAACTCATTGTTCAACAAGTGTGTAAACAAAAGTAGGTAGGTACCTACTTCTTGCATAGCATTGTAGGTGCCTACTTAAATGAATTGGAGAATTAGTCCTCATTTATTAGGGTTGCATCGTTTTGTTTTGAATTTGAATTCGGATTGTTTTAATATGACATCGAGCAAGTTGTCATGTCATATCATATCTCCAAATATCCCGGGCTTTAATCAAAGTGATGGGATTTCTTTTGTCTTAATTATATAATAAATAGAGTTATACGCAATGTCGTTTTCTGCATCATACAATAGTAACAAAAGAGGTCGCGTCCGTGTTGCGTCGAGTAATATAATGGAATTACTTCGTAGCAGCTTATTAAATCCTTCCTAGGCAGCTGGCAAGTAATTTAATATTACAGTCTATTAAAGGAGTATCCTGTGTGTAGGCTTCGTCGTCATGGTGTACAGGATGTTTATTATTATTATTATAAATTATTATTAGGTTAAATTGACAGCCGATGTGGCGTAATGATTAGTACGACAGCCTGCGACGCAGAAGGTTCCGGGGTTAATTCCCGATGGGGTCGCTCAAAAAGTTGATATTAATCACTTTGTGAATTTGTTCCCAGTCTGCTCAGAACATTACAGGGTGAACCACATGATTGTCTGAAAAGCAAGATGGTTCCGTGGTCGGGGGGCCGTTAAGCCGTCGATCCCTGTTGCTATCTATATGATTACTTAGACGGCGGTCGTTACACAACCATGTCAGGGGCCTGCTACTTGCAGTAGGCGGTTGAAAAACTCTGACACCAAGATTCATGGGGTCGTTGGATGGCTTCGTGGTCCACTCGAAGAAGATAGCTTTATGTTTAACCAAGTTAATGTTTAATGCCGTGTGAAGCCGGCTTAGGATAGCATCACCCCATTCTTGTGGGTGTCGTAATAAGGGACTCGAAGTTTTCATGCATATTGCAATTTTAGGCGACAGCCTGTTACTATAGCGATACACGACAATAGATAAAACGGCCCTCAAATACCTATTTGTCAGACGTGGCGATAACGAACGTATTTTTACGGCCATTGACGCTCTGCCTACCCCGCAAGGGATAAATGCGTGATACATGTATGTATATTTTACCGTAGATAACACTATGCCTACTAGGCTTACCGAAATAGCAATTAAGTTCATCACTAGAACCCGTATACGTTAACCGGTATTAAGTTAATGGGGGCGCAAAATCTCACGCACCAAGGGGCCCAAATAAGACATGTTTAAATTTAAATAGCGCCCCCAGGAAGTTCAAAGGGAGCCGAGGATTGGGTTGCGGTACTTGCGAGTACACATATTTTGGAAAGTACCTAAGTACTACATTACTTACTATTTTAGGCAATGGGCGATAAACTTGTCATTAGGGTGGTGCACCATTTTCTGAATGACTCTCAATATGTGACGTAAATGCAAAAGCTGTTGTTAATTCTCTAGATGAATTTATTCTTTATTCGCTTCTTACGACACCCATAGGTTAAAATGGCGTAATACTATTCTAATCAAGCTTCACCATATTCTAGTAAAATAACAATACAAATGCCCCTGTACATTTTCTTTATTGTTGTTGTGTAAAATTTCAGCGTGTATTGTAAATGTGTGTTTTTGTGTATTCCAGTTTCATTATTCTTTATAACAATCATTAATTATTTTTTCATTAACATACTTATAACGTTCCTGAGGTCTTTATGAATATAACGAAAACAAATGAAGCCTTAATTTTCTCTGAACATGTTTGTGCCCAAGCAGAGCAGGCATTAATCAAAAGTTTTTTAATTAAGTGGTTGTTTCAACAATACACAATATTGGGGAGTTTATTAGTGACAGGAAAGATATTAAAAATACCAAAAGACATAAATTAAAATGTCTTTTAGTGTGTTTAACAGGTATACCTAGACAACGCTTATGATCTGAAATGGAAGATAAATAATTTTTGTGAGACAGGAATTTGTTGTATTATATCTTATCATAGCAAGTCATGAGCTAGGTACTTTTTCATTTTCTTTCGTGCGGGTCACCAAGTCGACGAACGACCCGATGAACCCTTGGTACTAGGTAAGTATTTTGTTCTTGATTATCCTACACTCCTAAGTCGGTATATGCAGGCATACAACCACCTAACCCGAATGTAAATCTTGTATTAAAATTTAACTGCTGTGTACTGAGGCTGCCACGATATGGGCCGTGTTAATTTAAACCTAGAGATACCCCTATCTATACCATAGTACAAATACGACGACGCGTAGCGAAAAGGGTTGAATTTAACCCGAAAGGAGGTCGAGGTAATAGGATTCGAAACAAAAATATTTCAAAATGTAGAATCATTTTACGTCTTGTATCAGATTTAGAGATGTATTTCGGCCTCGTATTGAATCTAGCAACCCTGTCTATGTAACAAGCGACAATTGCGAAAATCCTAAGTAGGTTCGAGTGATCCTTCTGTAAACTCTCTATTTTGCGTCAACATTGTCCTTGTCACTTTTATAAGTAAGTAGTTTGTTGTTTCAGCGAGTTGCCCTCGGGGCCCAGCCAACTGGCCACTTGACTACTTGACTAATTATGGCCCCAATCTCTTAGAAGACAGTGATTTGATTATCTCGCCAATCAAGGGCCGGCCCTTAGGGACCGAGAGAGAACTTTTACCTCAAGCTTTTCGGCCACAGAGTAAAATACTGAAATAGTACGGTATTTTTATTTCCAATTCTCTGCGCAGCGGTAGGTAATGAAATAAAGGCGAGACAGCGGAGATTTTTAATTTATTTAGTTGTTATAATTTGTACAATACATGCTATACAGGGTGGACCATAGAATGACGTCAATAAAAAGAAATTAGATTCCTCACATCTTGGGGTATTCGAAAATACCCCATGTAACTATTTTCCGCGATCATTTTTAGTTTCCGAGTTATTCAACTTTTAAAGTTGTATGGGAAAATAAAAAATGGTAATTTTTTCCTTTCCCGTTTTTACTTCCGTATAAAGGCGTGCGGTTGGTTTCATAGCATAATCTTTATGATTTATACTTTTTAGCGTAGGTACAAAAAAAGAAAACAATCTGCCATTCGAGTTTTTCCCATACCTACATCTTTAAAAGTTGAATAACTCGGAAACTAAAAATAATCGCGGAACATACATGGGGTATTTTCGAATACCCTAAGATGTGAGGAATCTAATTTCTTTTTATTGACGTCACTTTATGGTCCACCCTGTATAGTTCGACAAAAATTACATAGTGCAAAATAGGTATTTCTGCACCATTTCGTAGCATATGCTACAAGCCCAAGCTACGCGCCTACGCCGTAGACACATCGTAGCAAGAAGGTGGAAATGTCGCAGTACGATGGCAGAATCAGGTTTTTGGCCAAAAACCTAGGTTTTTGGCCAAAAGCCGGCATATGGCAGAATTGTAGACTTCCTTCGGCCATCGTCCTAAGCTGATCCAAGGTTTTTGGCCAAAAACCTAGGATTTTGGCCAAAAAACTAGGATTTTGGCCGAAATCCTAGATTTGTTTAGTATTTTGGCTTTTTTGCATTTCGGGGGAACTTCTTCGTCTTCGAGTGGTACACCAAGTCGCCCAACGAGCCGATGGACCCTGGTATCAGAATTTTCAACCGTCTACTGCAAGTAGCAGGCCTCTAACATGGTTGTGTAACGACCGCCGTCTAAGTGATCATAGAGAGCAATCGGGACCGACGGCTTGCCGTACCCGTGTGGTTCGGGGGAACGAGGAGTGGAGAGTTACTTTATGTATCTCCTTCTAATCTTTTAAGTAAATGGACACCCTGAATGACGGGGGGTAACATCAGACAGTCTGAACAGCAGTATTGCCTCGGATTCCCTGAAGGGCAGGGGGGAGCATCAGACACCATAAGATCAGGACGTACCACTGAACGCCCTAGAGGATTGGTGGTAGCGTTAGACGCCCTGGAGACCAGGAGGTAGCGTCGGACCCCCAGAAAATCCAACGCCCATCATCTAACATCCTCCAGAGCGTCTGACGCTACCTCCCACCCTCCAGAACGTCCAATGCTACCTCCTGCCTTTCGAGATGTATGCCCGAACTACACGGGTACGTTAAGCCGTCGGTCCCGATTGCTCTTTATGATCACTTAGACGGAGGTCGTTACACAACCTTGTCAGAGGCCTGCTCCTTGCAGTAGGTAGGCGGTTTAAAAACTCTTCGGGTTCATCGGGTCGTTGGGCGACTTGGTGTACCACTCGAAGAAGAAGAAGTTTCCCCGAAATGCAAAAAAAGCCATAATACTAAACAAATCTAGGATTTCGGCCAAAATCCTAGTTTTTTGGCCAAAATACTAGTTTTTTGGCCAAAAACCTGGATCAGCTTAGGACGATGGCCGAAAGAAGTCTACGATTTTGCCATATGCCGGCTTTTGAACCGAAAAACCTAATTCTGCCATCGTACTGCGACAGAAACATTGGATTCGCCAAGCCACTGGAAGTCCACCCTAAACACTATTTTCGTAATATTCTTCTTCTACCATGTGTTGAACGCCGAGTCAAAGTCGAATCGGCAGCAACCGGAACCGACGTCTTAACGTGCCCTCTGAGGCACAGTCTATCTTTTCGGACAATCAAGTGGTTTGACCTATACACAAAGTGATGAGATGATAAGTATCAACTTTGTAAGTGCCCCACCAAGAATTGAACCCGGTACCTTTGCGACGCAGGCAGTTATAACTACCACTAATCACACCGGTCACTTTAGAATAACATTATTAAAACTTGTGATTGTGACCGATATAAAACATGTGGGAAGACCTACGTCATCATAAAGTTGCTTCCTACGCACTATGTAGCTTTTAACGGGTCTAGGGGTCGTCACGTCATTCTAAATTGATCAAACCTAAAGCGTGGGTAGCATAAATGTATTTGTATCGGTAAGAATAGAAATAGAAAACAGAAAATTACTTGCGGTGTGTAGCCACTGCCGCCGTGTGGTGCCGGCTTAGAATAGCATCACCCACTATCTTTGTTGTGGGTTTCGTAAGAAGCGACTAAGGCAGGGCTGGGGAAATACATTTTGGAAAGGGCCATATCAAAGAATCACAATTTGTAAGCGGGCCAAATAAGTTTATTAATTACTAAAAAAAATGTACAAGATATTAAGTTTGTTTTGATGGGCTTGGTCGATGAGATAAATGAAATTTTGACTGTTCGTCTACAAGCACGTCAAAATTTGGTTTCAAATTACTTGACGTAACTTTTAAAATACACTCAAGGTCAAGGTGTTCATTAGTCAATTTGTTCCTCAGTTTGTTCTTACGCAGCTTCATTGTGGAAAACACTTGCTCACAGATATATGAAGATCCAAATATAGAAATGATTTTCTGAGCATGTTTTCTTAAATTGTTAAACTTACATTTTGACAATGTCTTGTAAAATTCAATTTTTGTTGAATTGTTGGACATTTGTTTCAACGTGTTATCACACAGAAGCTCAATCATTTCAAGCTGATATTCTGGTGCTACATCCTCGCATTTAACTGCGAATGGGGAAGAGAACAATCGCAAATTAGTTTCTATTCTTTTGAAATCCTGAAATCGCTAGTTGAATAGATTTTCCAGGCTATTTAATTGGAAAACAAAAAACGAAAAAACGGTAGCTGGTAGGTCGCTCGCGCCTGTATACACCTAACTACCAAATAGGTACCTACTTATTAACGTGATTAATTGAACTTAAGGCCAAACTTAATAAAAATCAGTCAGTGATCGCGGGCCGGATGAAATCAATCCGCGGGCTGGAATTGGCCCGCGGGCCGCCATTTCCCCATCCCTGGACTAAGGGATTTGAAAGTTGATACGTACACCTATTGCAGTTTTAGGCGACATGCTGACAACCTGTCACTATATTGATCCACAGCACGATCTTTTGTCAGACGTGCCTACGCCGCAACGGTACCGCTGCGTGTTTAGGTATATCAAGGTTTTATTTCAATAGTTGAAATATGATGTCAAACAAAATCTGCGCAAGTACGATCCTTTTATAAGTATATCTAAAAATTCCGCTACTTAATTTACCCGATGACAGCAAAGCAATAACGAGAGTTATGATTTTTGATTACTTGAAGAGTAAAAAACTTTCGAGATTGGTTATGGAAATCTGAAAATTGGAAAAGTTGGAAGTGTTTACTTAGTATCACATAAAAATAATAAATAATAATGAGTTAAATTTAATATTCTGATCTTGTGTTGGTTACCGGGATTACTTGAAGAGTTCTAAATAAAAGCTTTTTCAAGTTTAATAATTTATTGTACCTAATTAAAATTATCAATATCATGCTGAATTCTCTGAAAGTAAAATCTTCGAAGATGAATTAAAATTAACTTTACTGGATCGTTTCGGATTCAATCTATCTTTTAACTTTTACTTTTTATGTACCAATTATATCGAGAAGAAGTCGGTTTAAATCACGAAAAAAAGTTTTTAAATAAAATCTTGTCTCCTGCGCTTTTTCTACACATTGCTTTTTATTGCTCTCGGAATAAACAAATCCTTTTCTTGGAAAACAAATCATAGGTATAAAATGTGCATAGTTTCTATCATATCTTTTGCTAGAAACAAATGCGCAGGAGGCACGCCTTAATAGCGACTGAAGTAATCAAATATCGTCGGCATGATTAGCGTATCCACGTCCTTGCCCCAGATGAAATCTAAATGACCAAAGCATGTAAAGTTGACTTTTATGAGAGCTATACAGTTCCCCAATCGCTGGCAAAGAATATTGACGTCAACATATGTAGCCAGCCAATCACCTTCACCCCAAATGATGACAACAGGAGTTGAGATGATTTCAACTGCATACTCAGGAGGTGTCGCTGTACCGTAATAAACAATGTTTAGTGGCGTACCGTAATCATACTTCTGGAATCTTTTAGACGTGACCAGCTGTCCGAAGTGTACCACCTGTTTCGTAGCCGAAGGTGAAGGGACGTGGGCGATCTGTACAGGCAGTTGTGTGCAGTTCAGCTGGGGGTAGTCCACTCCGCCGATCAAAGAGAGGAGCGCCGCACAAACCGTGTACGCTTGCACCACGCTCCCGCAGAGAGCATCCCTCAACGCACTTATCAACGGGTTGTTCGGGATAAACTCATACATTCCAACCAGCTCAGCCGTTACGTTGAGAACGGGACTTCCGTAGCCGAACAACCGCATGAGAGGACTCTCCGTATTTCCCATCCAAGCGAGAGCAGACAGCGAAATTATTATCGAAAATTTCAAGTTGTACTCTGGTCGTTCTGAGAGTAGTACATAGCCGGCGGTGCAGCCTTGTGAGTGACATACATATCTGATCTTCTCGGAGCCAGTGGTGAGTATAATATAGTCGACCATAGCGGGAATGTCTTCGCGGCCGATTTCGTGCCAGCTGAAGTTCCAGAACTTGGCAGCGTCGGCGTCGGGGGAGAGGGTGCGGTGGCAGCGCGAGTAGGTGTTGCCGCGACAGTTGCCGAGCCACACGTCGTAGCCTGCATCGTTCAGTATGAACGCAACGCTGCTCATCTTGTATGACGTTATCCATTCTGTGGAGCTGCTGAAGAGCCCATGAACCATCAGTACAGGGCCGGGTCTAGAGCCGTACAGTCTGTGCAGAGTCAAGCAGTACCCGTCTCGGGTGTACACTACATGCGAGCTGACGTTTCTTCCGTATTTTGTGGCCAGTTGTGTGAAGTTCATGTACTTGTCTTCGTTGTTGATTCCCTGGTCATATTGTAGCAGACACTCTTCGCTGGGCTGCGCACAGCTGGCTGGGATGTCGATGGTGTTTAAGAAGTTTGGCACCAGGGCCAGCGCTTCAGAAGCGTTCAGTACATCACCGATGACTGGTGGTAGAAACTGTGCACAAGTTAGAAGCACTTCTAAAATTACAACCAAAAACACTGTCATGTCGATCGATGCAACTGATAAACTACGACGAGTAATACTTTACAAAGATGTGTCTTGCGCTTATATACCTAAAATTGTTATTTTTTATTGATATAAAAACATAATGAATTTATTTTGTTTGTTTTAGTAAGGTGACTAAGAGAGGACACAGGTGTGTTTTTAAGTAGGTAAGTACGATTGTAAACAAATTTGATACGGGCAACTGCAGAATAAGAGTTGTTATGCAGAGAGCACACAATAACTACTACATTTCAATGGCAAAATTCGCAAAATACGCTGGATTGAAACACACATCAAGTCATCACGTTATCAAAGGCCTTGAGACACCGATACTACTTTATTTTACAGCCGTTTACGTTTTGCCTACCCCGCATGGGATATAGGCGTGATATATGTGTATGTATAACACCATTTTACCGCTAGCATACCGCTTTCAGTGTGCATGTCCTTTATGTCAATCGCAACGCGAACCAATGTCAGCATACATTACGCTTTTGCTCATCAAAGTCAAATGAACAGTAGTACAGCGAAGCCACGCTTCACACAAGCCGCACGTTGGTCGGTGGTGCCAGACGTACGATAATTATCGTACATCTACGGAAAATTCAACACTGGTACGATGTACTATATAATAAGTACATACTAATAGGCATGATATACCATGCATTACGCTTTTTGCTCATCAAAGCCAAGTGAACAGTAGTACAGCGAAGCCATGCTTCACACAAGCCGCACGTTGGTCGGTGGTGCCAGACGTACGATAATTATCGTACATCTACGGAAAATTCAACACTGGTACGATGTACTATATAATAAGTACATACATACTAATAGGCATGATATACCATGCATTACGCTTTTTGCTCATCAAAGCCAAATGAACAGTAGTACAGCGAAGCCACGCTTCACACAAGCCGCACGTTAATGGCTGATCCCGTGGTTCCCGTCAGTGGTGACAAGCAAACGATAATGTACGATAAATATAACACTGGTACAATATAATATTATCGTACGCTAAAGTATTTATCAGTAGTAAGTAAATAATCGTATTTTCGCCCACGATAATACATATTGTATCGTACATTGTACCTTGTGTGTTGTATGACGTGATGGGTTCAAAATTATCGAACTTTAGCGTACAATGGTTTTTGTCTACTGATTTTTACCAAATAGTCGTTCAGTGTCATAGTTTGAATGTGGAAATGTCAAAACGGCGTTGCAAAATGTTGGTACGATAATTCGGTTGACCACGTCTGGCAACCCTGGTTCCCGTAGTTCTCGTAGTTCACGTAGTTTACAAAGTTAGCTCGTAGTAACTACGTCACTCGCGCGGTTAACGTGCGATACAAGTTCCAACGAATAGCTGATGTTGGCTTGCTTTGAATGTGTTTTGTACAATTCAGTCCATTTGGAAGCTGAAATTCCTGTATTCGCAGCATGCGCACCAAAGGAAGACCTATCTCGCGCGAAAGAAGACATAAGATGTGTCAAATCGTATGGAATTAATAAAAACAAGTGAAGAATTTTGACATAGTACAGGTGTAGAGAAAATGGTCACATGTTATGGGTAGTGAAATTAATGTCGATTTTTACAAGGATTATTAGTATCGACTTGCCTCCTGATTGCATACGTGCCCCACTGACATTATGCTTTTTGAAAACCAGTAAGCAAATGACAGCCGCAGTGCGACGCGGCGGAACTTTACGATTTCATAATTATGAACTACAATACAACTCACTTTTAAAACGGACTAATTACCATCATACAACGAATGCGTGTATCCACGCCACAAAAGGAGAAATAGAATAATAAAAAAAAAGTCAGTGGAAAGTCACAGCAAGGAAAATATAACTCAATGAAAACCTTAATTGCATACATTCTGTTTCATAGAAATCTAATCTCCTTCTGCTCTACATGCGGAAAGTCGCACGCGCTGCGGAGTAGCACAATTTACATCAATTATTAAGCCGAGAATCACACGAAACTTCTGCATGTGCGTTATTTTTGCACTGCGTAACGCATGCGTTGGGACAATACTAAATTCGACCTTATTTTCACACAAATATGGCAGATATTTATGTCAAATTCGCTACCTGACAGGGTCTTAAATAAAATACCTACAAAAGTAGTATGTTTAAAAAATGTGCCCAAAAATACTACAGACTTCATTCGTCGTTTGCCAAAATAATAATAAAGTTCGCATTTATAAACATCAAAGTTTTATAAAAGTTACTGTTTCGACTCCATCTAAAATATTAAATTACGACGTCATATTTCTAGAATTTCATACAAAATGTCGTTTTCGGTCGTCTTAAAAAGTAGCTCATTTGACCTGTCAGTCAAGTATCGGATATGCTTCCGTCAGCGCAGCGTTCTGCGCTATTTTTGTGCTAACGAATGCGTCTGTCAAATTGTTTCACATAAACCGCAGTATGAAAATAAAGTGGAATATCATATTTTTCAAAAGCAACAGATAGCGCTGCGCAAAAATAACACACCAACGGAGGTTGTGTGTGTAAAGTGCCTTAGCCCCCCCCCCCCCCCCCTATTCTGCCCTCCCCCCTACGTGGTGACATCACTTGATTGTCTCCCCCTGGCCAGCAGCCGAGTGATAGGAGAGCGCAGCGCAGCATACAAATTAGTCCATAAAGCTATTTAGGTCTAGCGTTTTTTCCAACTCCCTCCAGTTTAATTTGGTTTGTGATTGCGTATTTATGACTGTGCTTTAAGGTGACATGTAATTGATATTTATTTAGAATTTAATTTTGACATTTTGTATTTCAATACAATTGTCTTGCAATACAATTGTCAAATACAATTTGAAAGTGACTAAAAATGTTTCACATAATTTTTTGAAGCCTACTATCTGCTGTCTTATATATAATTCACCATTTTCCTGGCAAATAAAAATATAAATCTAAATCCTTCAACTCTCTTTAAGACATATATTTTATTGAAAGCTTTGTTAAATGTTGCTGGACTGGATATAAAATGCATGACGGCGCGCCGTCTACACCTATGAGATGCGCGTCCCATCGCCGACGGCCGACGATCACTTGTCTGACAGAAGACAACGTACATCTCGCATCGCATGTGAAAACTGTGAAGATAGCCCCTTACATTGGCAAACTCTTTATTTGGCTTGCTTCTTGGAAAATCTGTATCCCTAAGCGTAACAAAATGAATTGAAGAAGTATAAAACTCAAAAAAGGACCAAAACAATGTTTAGCTTTAAGTTCCAAAGCTTTCCCGTGACGTTGTGTAAATAGTTAAGCTTTAAGGGGATCTCGAACAAAAGTGGCGCCTCTATCACCTAACAAAATCCCTACTAGGAATACCGTATTCACAATAACGAGCAAGTAGAGCGCCATCTCAAACGCGTTTTTGCATGTGAGTAAAAGGGACAAATGACAACTGTAGCCGCGTTTCTGCACTTAAGTAAAAGGGACAACGTAATTTAATAATGCATTATGTTTTATTGTAGTTTTTCATTCTGTATTAAAATTAATTGTTTTGGTAAAAATACGAAATCATTTAAGTACAATAAGTTTAATCCTATGCCAGCCCTATCCGAATATATTTAAGGACAGCGCATCAAGCTTTAATTTGACCTAAACAAATTTTTGACAAATTAAGTATTGATGGAAGAATGGTCTTTCTAAGTGAAGAGGGCGCTACCTTTAGCCAGGAAGGCTCTTAAGCTGCAAACGTAAACGACTGCCGCTATTCGGAGGGAATGAAAACTTTTATCAGGATTTCAGGATCAACCCCGAGCTTAGAGCTAAAAATAAGTAACAAGAAGGATAAAAGTAAAATACAATGAAGCCTGAAAATAGTAGTCGCGCTCTCGCATGCTTATTTTTATACTAGCCGCTTAGCGTTTGATTTAGGTTGCTTCTACTCGCTTCCCCGTAGCACAATTCTACAATATCACTGGTTATTTAGTTCGAAAACTTAAAACGAATCGTACCTAATGCATTTCTATAATATAGTTTATTTATCAATACGCACGTAGTTATGGATTATAAGAATTATAATAGTGCTGTTTACGATCAACTTCAAAGATCATGTTTAAGTTTTGAACATAGATGAAGATTTTACAAGGTAAGATAGAATGTAACAATTTATTTGACGAAACGTTACCCAAACAAAGAAAATGTTTCAAGATTTCAGCTTCATTCTGTTTGCAGTTCCCTCTGCCATATATCTTAGCTCTGAACTGGGAACTTTTAACGTACAATTAAACTTGTGGCTGTTAAAAGACCCGGTATAAACTTCGGGTATTTGTGACCGCCCTTTGTTACGTACTCAACCGACCGGGGGTTATAAGAGATATAATATTATCTCTTATTTTTTACGGGAGGGCAGCAAAAAAACAAGTATTTTTAGAGAATACAGATTTCACCGAAAGAGGCTTGTGATGCCGCCTTAGAATAGCATCACCCTTCTCTACAAGTGTCGTACCTGCGTGTTTAATTTTAGGTGACATGTTACGATACTCACACAGCATTTTTTGGTCGCAGTATCTTAAAAAAGTCACAGAGTCGTAACTATTACGTAACTAAATAACGATTTTGATTTTGGTTGCAGCGTGTCGTAACGGTGTCAACACTTCGCGCTGAAATTTTTTACAGTAACTATGTGCCGTCTTGGTGTTGACAAGTTTCGACTTTAAGGTTTCGAAACGCATTCTCGACGCATTGTGTTTACTTTGAACTAATGTGTCAATATTTAAATTAAATTGTTGACTTAATGTCGAAACTAAGTTACAGAATTATTTTTGGTAACGTAGGTGTTGTAACGGTTACGTAAATAGGGATATACTCGTACATACGGGGTGTAAGGGACAGCTCTCCGAATACTGATAGGGTGCAATCAGACCATGAAACTGAACAACTTCCCATTGAAATTTTTTTCAGTAGACGTAAAAATTCTTTCGACCTCCCATACAAAATTACGATGAGCTGACTGCATTTAGTATGGGAAGTCAAAAAAATTCTTACGTCTCCTGAAATTTTTTTCAATGGGAAGTTGTTCAGTTTCATGGTCTGATTGCACCCTATTAGTATTCGGAGAGCTGTCCCTAACACCCTGTATATTTTAGTCGATGATTATCAGCAGAAAAAAGTCCATAATGACAGGCAAAGAATAAATCGGTAGAATCTATTTTGATCAATTATGAAAGTTGCGTTAATTACGAGTACTAAGAATTAACAGGAGTGGCTTCAAAATCGAGACAGTACTTAGTAAAAAAATGTTTTCCATAACTGAGGGCTTTGTAAATTCCGTGCGAAGAAGTTATTATCAGTGCCAATTTTTTGGGTTGCCATAACTCAGGGCCGGTCGCTAACTGGCCCCGGCAACCGACGACGGGCTATTAAGCACGTGGTTGGAATAGAGAATTTTTGTATGTATCGAAATTGTATAAGTAGCATGTCAAACCACAAAATAGAGAGTACAGAAGGTTCACTCGACCCCTTTTAGGATTTTCGCGACTGGCAATTATTGTTGCTACTGTCAAAAGATTCAAAGTAGAAGAAAATTAAAAACAGCAAAATCTGATGCAAGAACGTCATAAGATTCTGACCCCATTTTGTCCAAGAAATATGACGTTCGTGGCAATATCTTCTTAGTTACCTTGACTTCCCTGAGGTTCCAGTTATTTCCAGTTAAAGCCAGTAAGCGTCAAAATCGTCGCTAGCAATGAGTGAGCCATCTGTAAAGGCGCCCCGCGCGTCGTTTCCCTAATTTGTGGTCAAACTATCATTGAAGGATCATCTTACACTGGTTTTTCATACAGTTATAGGCATATTCACTATAAGTCGATCCCTTAAAGAGTTAGGTTGATATTCTGCTATACCTACTGCTTGTTTTACCGGATCTGGTTGTCAGACGAAAGGAAATTACGAGACCCAAACCGGATACCGCCTCATTTGAATTGCGGCTGTCATATGTACTCATTTCTATACATACATATATCACGTCTTATATACGGTATCCCTTTCGTAGGCATAATTTTTTTCCACTAATATGTTTTAGCATAACATGTTTCGCATAATTTTTTTTCGCCTACCATTGCTTTGACATAATAGTTTCTTGCCATAATATTTATCTTGGCATAATCATATTTTAGACTATTTTATTTTATACTAACAATATTTTGGCATAATAGCTTTTGTAATACTTTTTTTTGGACTAATATAATATATTTTTTATTAAGTTCAAATGGCAGGAAATGTAAGTCAGTTTAGTATTTTTTAAGATATATTAGGTTAAATTAGGTCAGTTTAGGTTAGGTTAGGTTAGGTTATTTTTATTTTTTTATACAATTTAGGGTTTCTTCTAATGCATCAGATTTTTATGCCTATTTTGATTATGGATATGACAATTTATGGTTTCGTATTTTAGGCCTATGTACTATTATGGCAATATTTTTGTGCGTAAAGAATTTATGCCTAAACTGTTATGCGTAAATGAATTATGCGTAAGTATTATTAGTTTAAATTACAGTGTGCCAAAATATATTATGCCAATTTTTTTTTATGCAAATGGATAGAGAACCCTTATATACCACTCTGCCTACGCCTTGCGGGGTAGGCAGAGTGTTTTATTTCAGCCTATCGCAGTCCACTGCTGGACGTAGGCCTCCCCCAGGGAACGCCATAAGGCACGATCTCTCGTTTTTGCAATCCAGTCGCTACCAGCCGCCTTTTTTAAGTCATCGGTCCATCTGGCCGGAGGGCGTCGACGCTTTCGACGCCCTCCGGCCAGATGGACCGATGAGAATCATTCAGATATCTGTGTAGGTATAACCGTAGTGACAGGTTGCCAGCCTGTCGTCTATAATTGCAAGACTAATTTGTGGTTAAGGGGTCAATGAACTTTTATACAGAAAGCTCTAGTTAGTTAACGTTATTAAGAAACCGCAATAATCAACACGTTAATTACCTAAATGTCACAGCCTAATTTTCTTTGCAGACTCCACGAAGTGAACTAACGAGAGAAAGCCAGATTAATTAGTTACCTCCATTTTGTATTTTAACTTCGTCAAATTCCTTTCAGAGGACGCATAAATTGTGCTCAAGGTTGACGACAATGGTTGATTCCATGGTATAATAAGATACTCCGCCTGGTATTACATTCCGAGACTCGTGAACCACGTGACTAACACAAGCCTACGTCATCATGCTTGCGGGTTACCAGAATTACCCACTCTTATGATGTTTTTTGTAAATAATTTATGATACTGTTAAGTAATAAATACAATTTAAGTGTTGTGGTAAAGTTCAAGTTAATACACACGTAAATCTAAATTATAAAATTATTAAGAAATATTTAAGCTCATTTTTCTGAGATTGAATTTACCCCATAACGTATTTTATTGAAATAAAGTGGCAATACTAGTGACGTCGGCTTGTGTTTCTCTGGGAATGATGTTTTATTAGACTATGGTTGATTCGAAATGTCGAAATACCTAGTCTTGAGAATACCGAGTGTAAGGGGAGGTAAACCGAAAGAGAAAGGCTCAGAAGTGCCCCACGTTGGGCATCGATGAGACGAACCTCAAAACATTGCTAGTAATTAGTACTAAAACGTCGTCGTCGTCCGTATTCCATCATTACATAAAAACATATCTGGGGTAATTTTGTATGGACGATGATCCTTGTTCTTTAGCAGGCTTGTTCAAACCATTTGCCTTGTGGTGCTGGCTTAGAATAGCATCATCCCATATCTTTCTCGTAGATTTCGTAAGAAGCGACTAAGGGATTCGACAGTTGATGTGTATTGCAGGCGGATTGGCGAGGGCAGTGCAAGATGTAACATTCACAGGGACCGCAGCTGCCCATTCCCTGTATGAATGAACAGCCAGTCTGTTTCTACGACACCGAACCGTGTTTCGTAGCAGCTACTACACTAAGCTTACGACATGGCTACGGGATCTACTACGAAGGAGAAATTGCTACGAATTCCGTCCAGAGTCTTGGAACTTTGGAAGTAAGACGATACGTTGTGATATACTACGGTTACGTGGCGTAATTGAAACAGGAACGTATCTTGAACGGCGAGAATCACACGTAACGTCCGTTTTTGCGTTATTTTTACGCTGCGCAACGTATGCGTTAGGACATTACGAATTTAAATACGGTTTATGTCAAACGGTTTGACAGACACATCCTCTAGCGCTGCACATATATAACACTGCGTCTGTCAATGAAATAAGATAACCTCAAAACTCGCAACCGCAATTTTCCAACGCATGTGATAGCGCTGCGCAAAAATAACGTACAAACATGAGTTCCATGTGTTTCTCGCCGAAAACGTACTAGAATGTGAGACGCCCTTACAGACATCTGTTGCATGCTACATATTCTACATATTCCGTAACTTTAACGTGTCTGCGAAATAGTGCAATTATGTTCGGAGGTGTTATTCTGGTAAGAAAATTAATGTCCGTTGCTCGGTCCAATGCGTATAAAAATACGATTTTCAACCTTAACTTCGTTCATGAAAACGGTTTGACTGACGCATCTATTAGCGCAAAAGTACCGCACAGCGCTGCGTCCACAGACGCGTTTGTCAAACAATTTGACATAAACTATATTTATATGAGAATAAGGTCGAAATTAGTATTGTCTCTGCGCCGATGGGAAATTCGAAAATATGAAGCTCATGCGTCTGTGCATGCGTAAAATAGCTCAGCAACGAACGTTACGTGTGTGCCTCGTGATAAAAACATAACCAAAGCACTCTGTATTTTTATGACACTGCTTTAATCCAACAGCCCTCAAATATTTGTCAGACATTGCTAAATTTACCATGTTTTTACGGTCATTAACGCTCTGCCTACCCCGCAAGGGACAAAGTCGTGATATTCTATGTACGTAAAAACTTCTAACACTAACTACTACTTAAAATACATAAAATAGTACTCGTTATTATTTAAAGGCGAGTGCAGAGTTCCAAAAATAAGCCTCTTTGTAATTGCAGCCTGGCGATTAGGTCTATTCTTTTGTGCCATTACATCAAGTGGCAGCAATTTCTGTAACTACAGGCCAGCATTCCCCAAAGTGTAAATCTGTCTGGCCACTGTTTCAGAGATTTTTGGTGGGTTCTATGAGAAATTCTCTTAACAGTTCTCGCCCATTGCTCGCCTTTATCAACCAGCTGGTGGACCGAGCTCGCTTGTTTTTTGTTTTTTTATGCGTTAGTTTTAAAACAACGTACCTACGAAAACTGTACAGTCTTACTCACTGCTCGTTCTAATGGGTGATTTAAAACCATTTACAAAAAAGGGCGAAGAAACGTTTTTTGAAAAATTTTACCTATCTAGATGGTTTTATCGCCCCCGAAAACCCCTAGATACGAGATTTCGAGATAATCGCTGGAGCCATTTCCGAGATCACGATTTTCTCTATACTCTTATGTAAAAGTCTTTACTTGTTTTGATAAATTCCATACAATTTGACACATTTGCAACTTCTCGCGCTCGAGATAAGTCTCTCTACAGTGCATATGCTAGCCCAGCTGGCGGGTAACATTTGGGAACCACTGCCACAGACGACGGTGTACAGGCATTAAGAACATCCCTACCGTTCTAATGGGTTCTAATTAATTCTTTACACCGCCCTCGTTCGGTGCAGCGAAGCCTGCAGCTAACAGCTGGATACAAGCCGCCCTTTTCAACTGGTGGCGGGATATATGGTTTTACACTCATGTTAAATAATAAAAAGAATGCTGTGGGAAATCTTTTGAATGTTGAAGAATCTATTGATATATATTTGTCAATAAGACTAGCTGGTTTTGCCAAGAGATGGCTATCTGTCGAATGAAACGCCACACTATGCTTAACAAAATTTCCTACAGCCATTTTCGTACCTCTTACAGTTCTCATACTCCTGGTGTTCCACTTCAGACAGGTACTACAGTAATCATGCTAACTGTTACGCGATAGATAATTGCCACAAGCGGAAATGCCTTATTTAGAGGGTCCGGCGGGTACAATTTGGGAACCACTGCCGCAGACGACGGTGTACAGGCATTAAGAACATCCCCGCTCGTTCTAATGGGTGCACTAATTAATTCTTTACACCGTCCTCGTTCGGTGCAGCGAAGCCTGCAGCTAACAGCTGGATACAAGCCGCCCTTTTTAACTAGTGGCGGGATTCCAGTCGCTCGTTATGTGGTTTTAATGTTAGTGGTGTTTTTGATCTTTTTCTTAGCGAGGTGGCTATAGCCCCGTCAATATCGACATAAAAATAAATAAACATTGCAAACGCGCATGTATGTAACTACGATTTTTTTATATGTTGTAAGGTCCCTTGAGAGTAGTTAATACCCAAGTTTGCAACACTGAAAACCTTGTGCTGCCTCCACGGTGCTCAATAAACAGCGAAATTTTGGCCCATATTTCAGTTTTTTATAAAAATCTACCATAACGAAGATTTTTTCAAGTACGTCTCATACAACTTTATTCAAGATAACTAAATTTGCTACAATTTCAGCGAAACCTGAGCACACTATGTCTTTTGGTTGCAAAGATTCAGCAAGTCAAGATGGGCAATTCTTCCGCAGTGCTAAGAAAGCTGTGAAATCACAGAATTTCCAATGTAACAGCTCTTGTTACATTTTTTTTTTTCAAAAATTAATATTATGTTGTCCGACTTGCACTTAGCCAGTTTTTAGGGTTCCGTACCCAATAGGGTAAAAAACGAGACCCTATTACTAAGACTTCGCTGTCTGTTCGTCCATCCGTCTGTCACCAGGCTGTATCTCATGAATCGTGATAGCTACAGAGTTGAAATTTTCGCAGATGATGCATATCAAAATCCGTTCAGTAGTTTTTTCGCGTGTATCTCATGAACCGTGATAGCAAGAGAGTTGAAATTTTCGTAGGTGATGTGTTTCTGTTGCCGCTATTACAAAAAATACTAAAAACCAGAATACAATAAATAGTAAGGGGGGCTCCCATACAAGAAACGTGTTTTTTTGTTGGTTTTTGTAAAGAGGCTGTTTCTCATGAACCGTGACAGTTAGATCTTTTAAATTTTCACAGATGATGTATGTTTATTGCCGCTATAACAACAAATACAAAAAAACTGGCCAAGTGCGAGTCGTACTCGCGCAAAAAGGATTCCGTACCATCATTTATAAAAATGACAGAAATATCATATCTGTTGCCCGACTCGCACTTGACTAGTTTTTGGTATTTGTTGTAATAGTGGTAATAGACATACATCATCTGTGAAAATTTCAACCATCTAACTATCACGGTTCACGAGAAACAGCCTTCGAAACATTATCCACAAAAACGAGCAAAAAAATCACGTTTCTTGTATGGGAGCCCCTCTTAATATTTATTGTGTTCTGGTTTTTAGTATTTGTTGTTATAGCAGCAATAGACATACATCACCTGTAAAAATTTCAACTCTCTAGCTATCACGGTTCATGAGATACACGCGCAAAAACTTCTGAACAAATTTTGATTTGGCGTTGACATTGGCAGCACAGGGTTTTCAGTGTTGCAAACTTGGGTGTTAACTACTCTCAAGGGACCTAACAATATATAACAAAATCGTAGTTACATGCGCGTTTGCAATGTTTGATGTCGATATTGACCGGGCTACTAGGAAAAACGGAGAAACAATCTATTGAATTTGATTTATCATATATTCATATCAAGCCTTTATCCTTTGAGGGGTAGGCGGAGTGCTAACGGCCGTAAAAACATTGTCGATATGGCAATGTCTGAAAATATTTTAGGGTTAACTCAAGGGTTAAATATACAGAAAAATCATGTATAGGAGTAATAAAAAGGGTATAACAGACCGAATTGAAATTAGATAGAGTAGTCATCAAAACATGAAATGAAAAGGGTCGAAATATGATAAAAAAACTGGAAATCCCATACACATTCGACGAACAGCTGGCTGATTTAGTAGGTATGCGAGATTCACATCTTTTCTTATTTCGACCCATGTTTCATGGGGAAAGTTGTTCAGTTTCATTAGTACTTTGACCTCCTTTCGGCTTGTTATACCTTAGGTTACACCATTTTTGTTACTCCCGGTATAGAGACAAGACAAGTTGTCAGCCAGACGCCTAAAATTGTAATACATCAGGAAGCCTCAGTCATATAGAATTGTAATACACAGGAAGCCTTCAAGGCAGCTTTTTCTACGCGTTTCTGTAAGAATATTACAGGTAAGAAGCCCAACAACTGGGATTGTGTGGAAGTACGTGATTCTACAGAATTACCCTCCCGTGCTGGAATTTGCCAGCGAATGTTGCAGCAGCCGCTGCAAATGCTTCCTCAGAATGACACCACTTCGGGCAATTCTCACACCTACCGCAAGTTTTTGAGGCGTTTTGTCTGACGAAGGAAATTACGACAATACACTAGATATAAAAGCGAATAATCATCTGCCCGCCTTTATCTCGAATCAGTTGAGGTCAGCGCAACATGTTTTTGTTAGAGCGCACAATCATGTAGCAAAAGGATTTGGCAATGTTTTATGACCGGCCGCCAGCCTGATGTCAAGCCTCTTTGGGAATGCTATTATCGGTGGTATCACCGCCACCATGCGGTTGACCATAAACGACAGATAATTCAGCCGAGGTCAAAAACTCTACGTCTGTGGATTTAAAAAAGCGTATCGAAGTTATGGAAATTCGATTGTAACAAGTTACCATTTGTTTAGTAGTTGTTTGTTATTAATCGCAATCGCAATATCGTTCGGTGCATGTGTGTTTCGCCCTACTTCAAGTCGAGCTACTAAAACTCACTTGCTTACACTCAAGTCTAGCACGTAAAGGTAGTTTCAGCAGTAAATGAAAACCGTAAATGAGTCGTGAATCTCAAGAATAGCCCTCCTGCGCTGAAATTGGCTCGAGAACGGCTGTTTCTGAATGCTTCTATGCAACAATGACGCCACTTACGTCCGGGCGAACCTGTGTGCAGTTAATGTGCACTGGAGTATAGTGGTTTACTAACTGCCCAAGTGTATACGAGTCACACAAATGCCATCTCAGATGAAGCTAACTACCCAAGTGTATAAATGCCGTCTCAGATGAGGCGAACTGTCTCAATGTTACTTACTATCCTCTAAGCTAGCTAACTATTCTAGGCTACCGCACAAGATGTCCTTGAATTCTTTTAATCCTAGGTCTGTCAAACCATTTGAATCGGATGTGTGATAATATGTTTTAACTGGTCTGCAGAGCCCAACTACTTTTTGCATTAAATTCATTGTTAAATGTATGTTTTGTCATTTTATGCAAGAAAAGTTAAGTGATGATGGTGATGTACATTAAAGTATCCAAATAGTGGACCATCAAAGAAATTTCACAATGAACCGTGAACCGCGGTAGCAGTGGTTAAAGGCGTCGCTAGTACCTAGGTTCGAATTCTGCCTTCAGTGTATTCTAGCAAGCTTATCTAAATAATTGAGATATTTTAAATGTTCAAAAAGCACCAACTTTGGGCTTGAACTATTTGGGTTTAAGAACATCCAGCACTCCATTCAGAGTAACTAAAAGCAGGATCCAACTTTCAAAGATGGCTGCAGAAGCGAAGCGGCCCAAGTTTTAAAGTGAGCCAGAAATAAGAACTTTACCTAGCTTGGATTAAGTTAGTGCCTACATAGAAATGTATTTTGAATTGCATTAAAATTGTTATATAAATATTTTTTTTAAGAAAACGAAACGAAAGATGGGAAACGAAAAAGATTTTCCGACCTACCATACAAAATTCACGATCAGCTGACTGACTTTGTATGGGAGGTCGAAATTTTTTTTCGTTTGCTACCATTGGTGTTCAGTTTCATGGTCTGATCTTGCCTGCAAAGTTTTCGGTACACCGTCCCTAACACCCTGTATATTTTTCACGATAACTTAGGATATACTGCACAGAAAATCGCATATTCTAATGATTAGAAATTTGGCTATTGAACTAGGTAAGGTAGCAGTGGTGAGGGTGGCATTTTAACGAAGTTAGGCTGAAGCGTTACTAAAATGAAACTAGATTGATGTGAGAGTACGGATTTGTAAATTTTTGAAAGGAAACCCGTTGGGAATCGTCATGTATGGAGTCATTCCCATGCCACAGTCACGCTCACCTACATTCAAGCTGTAAGTTTTATATGCGTTACAGATGGCATAAGAACACTGACTGTATCTACGTCAATGGCAATCTAGTGTTCCGTGATTTGTACTTGTTATTACTATAAACAGCCACAATAAAGGCCACTGCTGAACATGGGCCTCCCCCTAGTAGGGGGGTACCTATTGTTGTCTAGTTTCTAAGTTCACCTGTTTTATAAATGGTACACAATAAAGAATATATATAAAGAATATATATATACCTATTTGCCATACTCACCACGCTTTGCAGGCGGGTTGGTGAGCGCAATGCAAAATGTTGCAATGCGATTGCGAAATTCATCCCTGAATAAATTGATTGAATCCCTGGATAAATTTATCCCCGCCTCTTACGACACCCGAAGGGAAAGATATGGGGTGATGACATTTTATACCGCCATCACAAGGCAACTTGTACTTGTATGATTGTAGTTATTTGGCTGTTACCGTGATTGTTACTTAGCAGGAGTTTGAATCGAATATTGCCCTATGGCAGTAACTCAGTTACCCATTGGAGCGGGTTATCTGTGGAGCACTGATGTTCACGAAATATGTACGGAATATAAATCAGCTGTCAGCGTAAATCAACGAGAGTTTCATGCGAAATCAGATATTCAGCTACGTATGAAATTAAATTACAGACCTAATTTCGGTTACATTTTTAGCATATTATATCCTTCGGATGAAGAATATACTGGATTTGCTTTTTATTACTTACCTAGTTGATTTTTGGTTTTGGTTACCTAGTTATGGCCGTGTGGTGCCGGCGGAGTAGAATAGCACCACCCCCTCTCTTCCCGTGGGGGTCGTAAGAGGCGCCCGAGGGATAAACTCGACCCAAACAGCCAGGGCCAACCCCAAGGAGGGTTGACGTCTGAATCAACAAAACGTGTTGCGCCGACCCCAAGTAATTGGGATAAGGGCAGAAAGATGACTATGACCTAGTTGGTAAAGTTAGTATTTACCTACAGTCCGTTTATAAAGTCGTGAACGAAAATTATTGCTCAACTTTACGTTTAAAAAGTATAGTTGATACAATTGCCGATTTATTTGCCCATATCTATGATATACGAAGATTTAAAGGTTGTGCACGTCAAACATTTTATTAACCACAATATTATTAACAGTATCTACACAGACACTTGTGTTGATAACTCATCATGGCCATAATTTATTTACCTCTTTGATTTGTATGTCAATGTTTGAATATGCTGTTTCGGTCTGGATTTCCGAACAAATTAAAATAATAATTTGAGCTTAAAAATTGATATCTATATTGAGAGCGTTCATTTTTTTTTAAATATCAGCAGCACATTAAGCTTTCCATTGAAAGGATTAATCAATTATGGGAAATCTGATTGATTTTCTATTTAATTTCGAAATAATAAGAAGCTATCACTGCAGAGTTGACTAGATTTTCTGAACGGTCATCAAATATTTATCATATTTTTACGACCGTCAATGTTCTGCTTATCCCGCAAGGGATAATGACGAGATGCATGTATGTAAAGTCCGTTCACTCAGATGCGGCGCGTGCCGGCAATGGTCAAAGGCACTCAAAGGATGCCGCCCTCCCAAACAAAGGGCGCCGCGACACTATCTGAGCGAACGCACTTTATACTTATTCAACATACTTATTTTACCGAAGCTGACCCCTCATATGAGGTAAGTACCTAACTATTCGATTGGCAGTTGTGGCTTTAAACCACACATCTCATTGGTTACAACTGCGACCGCCTTGTTTAGGCTGCAAGACCGCATTTAGTCAACCTTAGAACAAGGAATTTTTCGGACGGACACCTGGGGCAAGCATAATGAAGTCATACAATTTTTTTGCACTCAGGTTTGGTGCGGGCTCACACATAACTGAATTCAATTAAACACATAAAAACCTACCCTCAGTCTTCCACCTTGCAGTTTTGCAACCTACGTCAATAATGCCCGTAGATTTTTGAACTCTAATCACTTCCTTTGAGGCCAAGGACGCTCCTGTCCATCACTCTTTGCCATACTTTGAGATTGAACACTCTTTCAAGAGTCACTTTTGCCAACCAACTAAGTGTAGGTAATTCAAGTATACAAGTCATGTCATCAAATTGCTCATTTCTTTGTATACGAATTGTACCCATTGAAGACAAAATTGTTCTGGTTGTAGGGTTATCTAAAGAGTAATTTACTTGTTCTGAGGGAAGCACCAATATAAATACAATTTAATTCAATACAATGTTTGTACTGATCGGAAAACGAAGCAGAATTGGAAATATAAATGAAATTCGAATCCTCGTTGTGGTGAGCTTAATTAAATGCTGCAGCTGGATCCTGCTGCATATTTAAACGTTTTGGAGAGTCGCATACGCGCCAGACGAAATTACCACAAAATAGAGAGTTTATAGAAGAAACACAAATTAGGGAAACGGCGCGCGGCGCGCCTGATGAAAGTTCACTCGACCATATTTTGTCACTTGTTGTTTGTTACATAGCAAAGCAAGTGACAAAAATCTCAAAGTAGGTATAAGAATATCAAAACAGCAAAATCTGACACAAGAACGTAATATGACTCTGAGCCAATTTTAATCCAAGAAATTTGACGTCCGTGACAAGACAACCATCTTCTTAGTTACGTTCAGTTATTCTGAGGTCCAGTTCATTCCAGTAAGCATCAAAATCGTCATCAGTACTGAGTAAACCACCTGTAAAGGCACCGTCTCCCTAACTTGTGGTACTACGGTTCGTGACAACCACTTTGCAAATACTTAATACCGGTAATGTGACGCGCCGACGTGTGCCATGGTATCCCGTTTTAGATGGGATTTCGCCAATAAAATCGACCAAGACTCCGTAAACACACGTGGTATGTGTGAGAAGCGCTTTTCATTAATTACCTATGCTTCATTAAAAGCTATTAACAGTTGTTTTGGTTCGTACTTATATTATTAAATGTAATATTCATTTTATGTGCTCAAAGGAATAATGGATTTAATAATAAGTAGCGAATAAAGTAAAGAATACTTAGTATTTTATTATTCTTTATAATACAGCAGGCATATTTTGTGTGATTAATTTTATTGTCTAGTTTCCAATTTCTATAACACGGGCTTTGGTTAGTTTGAGCACAAATCAGGGAGACGCCGCGCGGGGCGCCTTTACAGATGGCTCATTCAGTACTATCGGCAATTGTGGCGACAGCCGATGTGGCGCAGTGGTTAGTATGCCTGCCTGCCACGCAAAGGTTCCGGGTTCAATTCCCGGTGGGGTCACTCACAAAGTTGATATTTATCACTTTGTGAATTTGTTCCCAGTCTGGTTAGGACATTGCAGGCTGAACCACCTGATTGTCCGCAAGTAAGATGGTTCCGTGCTTCGGATGGGCACGTTAAGCCGTCGGTCCCGGTTGCTGTTTATGATGGCGGTCGTTACACAACCATGTCAGAGGCCTGCTGCTTGCAGTAGGCGGTTGAAAAACTCTGACACCAGGGTTCATCGGGTCGTTGAACGACTCGGTGTCCCACACGAAAAGAAGAAGAAGAAGATCGGCAATTGTGACGCTTACTGACGTTTACTGGAAATAACTGGAATCTCAGAGGAACTCAAGGTAACTAAGAAGATGGTTGCCACGAATGTCATATGGTTGCCACGAATGTCATATTTCTTGCATCAAATCAGCTCAGAATCAAATTTCGTTCTTGTATCAGATTAAGAGCAGTATTTCATCCTTTTTGTATTCAATCTAGCAACCCTATGTTACAAGTGACATCGCGAAAGTCCTAAATAGGGTCGCGAGATCCAGATGTAAACTCTCTATTTTGTGGTTTGGAGCTAGGAAGCACTGCGTGTATCTTCCAGAGATATTTATTTATTTATTAAATTCGTTTTAATTCGTCAACAAAGCATGGCCGATGCAAACAGCAAGTGTGACTTTGTCAGAGCAATCACCCGCTTCCTCAATTCTGGTCCAATTGATCAAATTGTCGTGCTAGCTGCTAGGGGGCATTCATTTAAAACGTCGTAGGACGACTCAGTGAATAATATTGGTTTCAAAGTCAAATTTTCTTGCAAAATGTCTTTTATTCTGATGAAGTTTTTCCAAGTACACAACGCTATGAAGGAAACATACTATATAGGAGAGTCAATCTAGCTAGAACAAAAAATCGTTTCTTAACATTTCTGATAAAATTCAGATGATCCAGAACCACCCAGATGGCGCTTTAAATAAAAGTTGTAGTAGTTTAAGTTGTAACTATTTACCAACCAAAATAAATCAACTGGCTAGCCTATAGTTTCATAACATGAGGCACAGAAGTAACAAACCTAAAATAAAAAGCTTAAATCTGATTTACTAACGCCATCTGTAGAAACCATGATTTGATGAATACCAACAGAAGAAGAAGAACTTACATAAAGACATAATACTAGGGACCTTTCAATCAAGTGACTAGAATTCCTTATGCCTGTCTGACGACATAATTCAATATGGCCTAAGTAAACATTCCGATTCCGCGAATCCGCCTGCCAAGCGTGGTGAGTATGGCAATACCCCCCGTTAGGGGGAGGCCCATGTCCAGCAGTGGACTGTTGTGGCTGTAAAGGTCAACATTCCGAACAGCGATTCCGAAAATAAAATCAGAAACTACAACTGTGATTCAACCATAGCAAGACTACGGCTTGCTATCAGGGATGCGCAGCCGATACACCTCAATACGTCTGTAGTACGTTTAATTAAGGGAATGGATCGCTTCGGGCGCCACAAATGGATTGCGTTGGTTGCCATTACGAGGGCGGCGTGGCCAGAGAAACGGCGACAGGTGTACATTAACTTATTAAACGAAGAAGGATAAATCTAAATAAATCTATCTAAACGACTGACCTTGCTTAACTGACTCTCTCTCTCTCTCTCTCTCTCTTCGTGTGGGACACCGATGAACCCTGGTGTAAGAGTTTTTCAATCGCCTACTGCAAGTAGCAGCCCTCTGACATGACTGACGAGGCTAATAGAGTCTCGACATTTCGATGCAATAGATAAGTGCACCACCATCGGGAGTCCGTAGCAGCGCCGCCATCGCTCGCAGGAATACAGTCAAGCTCAAGCTATGTTAGAGAGTTTAGACTCTAAACTGTTCTCATGCAAGGCTTAACATTGGAATTTTGAGTGTCTTACCGGGCGTGAGATAGAGTGTACGACTCGACAGCATCAATATTTCATTATCATTTGTTTAATCAAAGCGATCTCTATCTTTTTTTAGGCTCTAAGGAAAGTGACTTCTTGATGAGAGTGTAAAAGATTGTCACGGTGGTATCGAATTGAGTGTGTTTCTTTATGTTTACAGCAGAGAAGGCATGTGCATAAAACACCAACATTAACAGCCGCAAAAGCAAGACGTGGGCTTCCTCCAATTGGGAGAGTACTTTCCATACTCTCCACACATGGTAGACGGCTTGGTGGCCGAGTGAAAGCTGTTGTATCCCAAGAACACTGCTACCCATTCTCTAGATTCATCCTCATGATACTCACATGAAAAAGGCACTGACACCTACGTATTTCAGACATAATACATCTTTTCGAATTTGGGCCATGAAGGTTGTACACCTTAAAGCTGTTCTAGTGGCCACGCAATATTACTGAGGGTCTGGTTCGATACGATAGGCAATCGTTGCGATATGTTTTCATAATCAAGTGTTTGAGTGATGAGTTCCCAAAATGCAGGTTTTATATTTACAAAGCTTACCGATCAATATTTGGAGTACCTATATCTACATTTGAAGGGTATATTTATATAGGTTTTTCATACAGTTATGACGAATAACCACTATAAGTTAATTCCTCAAAACCTATGAAAAAATAGAACAATAGCTGGTATACATGGTACCGTCGGCTAAAACAGTCAACGGTTTAGAAGTGCTTACAATCAAACGTTGGTTTATATTGGAAAAAATATGTTTCGCTATTCTGTGAAGTATTGCAAACATGAATTTTAATTGACAACCTAAAAGAGCAAGCATTGTTGTACTTAAACTAGAAAAAGCAAAACAAATATTAACAATGCGGGATGTTCGTTCGATTCTGAACATAGTAGCACAATTTCGAATTGCTTGTCATATTAGAGGACTACAATATGATGCTGTGTGGTAGCGACTAAGAATACTGCCACCCCTAGTCCACTCAGCGTGTTTCGTAAAAGGCGATGTAGAGTTCAACCTCGGCTAAATTTGTCGGTTATGGTGCGGTGATACCTATGATATATGTAGGGTCTAGGATACCACCTACTACAGCATTTCCAAAGAGGTCATTGTCAAAGGTTAAACGTTGCCAAATCCTTTTGCTACATGATTTTTTGTTCTAAAAAACATGTTGTGCCGACCCCTCATGATTTGGGATAGGGGCAGGAAGATGATGATTAGAGAAAAGAGTTTACTCTCTGTACTATAATAGCGTCCGGATGGACTTTAAATAATCGTTCTATCGATGAATAATTAAATTGATCAATACCAAGCTTGTGATTGGACATAAATGAATCAATGACGTATGAATGCTTGTCTCGATCTCTCAGGACAATCACACCGTGCATGCAATAGCAAGTACAATTGGATTATACTGCGCTATTCACACCGGACGTGCCAATGATGGGTGGCTTTGTATGTACATATTATGTATGTTATACCTGCCTACCTACCTACAGTCCGTATACTATATATGTCGTTATTTGTATGGTGGCTGTCAAGAACTACAATATTGTCCGGTGCACATGTGTCACATTTACTTAAGGAACAGAGGTACGTATTTAGGACTGCTACGACTTCCGTAGCAAGCATAGCTTTGGTACTAGGTACGGATACTAAAAATAATATTCTACGCAAGAATTACCATCAATATCAATCATCATCATAGTATAAAATGAATTTACTTTTTGTGTTTCTGTCTGTTTGTCGTGGAATTCGCTGACTCCTCTAACTACGAAACTACGCAACAGATTTTGATGCGATTTTTCGTAATGGATAGAGTGCTTCAACAGGTTTATATGAATACATGCCGGGAAAATGCCTTATTCCCGAGGGAAATGAGTTGCAACGGGTGAAATAGTTGGACATAAATGAATCAATGACGTATGAATGCTTGTCTCGATCTCTCAGGACAATCACACCGCGCATGCAATAGCAAGTACAATTGGATTATACTGCGCTATTCACACCGGACGTGCCAATAATGGATGGCTTTGTATGTACATATGTATAGGATACTTACCTACCTATAGATATACGAGATATAAAAAAAAATGTTGCATATTCTAAACCAGCCCATAAAAGCAAAAACATCCCTGGGAACATAGTTAAAAATAAATAAAAGAAATGTCATATTCATAGTCACATGTTTATTGCTATGCATTGCATAATCAATGAGGCGAACATGGCGGCTGTCATGTGTTTTATTGATTAAATGGTGGCTGTCAACAACTAAAATACATAGTCAGGTGCACAAGTGTCACACATCTGGTACTTATTATATTCAGGACTGCTACGACTTCGGTAGCTAGCGTAGCTTTGTACTACGGAGATTAACAACAATTTTCTACGCAAGAACTACCATCAATATCAATCATCATCATAGTATAAAATGAATTTATTTTTTGTGTTTCTGTCTGACTGTCTCTCGTGGAATTCGCTCACTCCTTCAACTACGAAACTACGGAACAGATTTTGATGCGGTTTTTCGTAATGGATAGAGTGGTTCGAGCGGAAGATTTAGTGAAACCGCTAACGGGCCGCTAGTTGGACATAAATGAATCAATGACGTATGAACGCTTGTCTCGATCTCTCAGGACAATCACACCGTGCATGCAATAGCAAGTACAATTGGATTATACTGCGCTATTCACACCGGACGTGCCAATAATGGATGGCTTTGTACATTTATAGGTAGTTATGTGTGATAGATGCCTAAATACTATACAATAAATAAGATAGTACCTTCCTATCCAGTCCTGTTTAATGATTGAAGCAGTTTACGAAATATCATACAAAGACCAGATATCGTCCTTCACGTTGCATATATATTACGCAGTACGATGGCAGAATTACGATTTTGGCTAAATTTCTAGGATCTCGGCTAAAAGCCACCATATGGTAAAATTGTAGAAGATGTTCGGCCATCATCCTAGGAAATCTTGGATCTGCTTAGGGCGGTGGCCGAACAACGTCTACGATTTTGGCATATGTCGGTTTTTGGCTAAAATCTTAATTCTGCCATCGAACTGCGACATTAGCGACATCTTCGAAGCATCATTCATAATGAAATTGATCAATAGCCTACTTGTAATTGGACATAAATGAATCAATGACGTATGAATGCTTGTCTCGATCTCTCAGGACAATCACACCGTGCATGCAATAGCAAGTACAATTGGATTATACTGCGCTATTCACACCGGACGTGGCAATAATGGATGGCTTTGTATGCGAGTACGTAGTTAGTTATGTATGATAGACGAAAATACTATACCTTCTATTCGGTCCGTTTAAATTATTGAAGCACTTTACGAAATCCCATACACAGATATCATCCTCCATGATGATTTGATGACGGCTGTCAAAGGTTGTCATTTGTTTAGTGGATGTCCTGAACCGCAATTTTGTCTGACGTGTGTGCGATTCACCTAAATCAAATGTATGTAGATACTTTGTGCTACGACTTTCGTAGCAAGCGTAGCTCTTGTACTACAGAGTTTAAGCATAATTTGCTACGAAAGTATTTTATCTATCACTATCACTCCAGAGGAAATCAAGGAAATCTATCGTAGCTATGTTTAAATTAGTTTATGTATGTTCGTATACATGCACATATGTACGTAGCCCTTCCTTAATTTAATTAAGTAGTCATGTACTTTATACCTACTTAGATAAATACAATACAGTACAATACGTAAGCAGCTTAGCTAATGAGTCTTTCGTGTAAGCGAAACACATGAGTAAATGTAAATTAGAACTTGTTCAAATAAATGAGCTGAATATTATTCTCTGCGGGTTAAAAATACCATCAACCTTGTTTTCTTGGGGTTTCAAAGAAGCAAAACCTATTTCGGTTTAAAACATTTGGACCGTGTAGGTTTAATTTCAGACCTATTTTTTTATTATATGGGGTATGACGGGTTTTTCTAGGGAGGGAACGTACTTGTCGAGCGCTCGGAAGGTGAGCCGCAGCGGGTGGGGGGGTGCCGGCGGCAAGGAACGCCGCTGCCGCTGCTACAACGGGGAGGGAACGTACCTGTCGAGTGCTCGGAAGGTGAGCCGCAGCGGGTGGGGGGGTGCCGGCGGCAGGGAACGCCGCTGCCGCTGCTGCAGCGGAGGGTACGTGGCTGGCTGCCAGTGGCGCACGAATGGTGACAGCGATACTCCTGCAACGAACAGAATTATACATTTAATACGAATAAATAAATACCTGATTTTAACTCTTCAGCGTGTTTATTAGTCTCAGATCCGATCTAGGATCGAACTTCACCCATCTGGTAATTTCATCCAAAAAGTGTTTCAAATTATAGGTAGTATTGTTAGATAACATTGTAGCTCCAACAAAAATCGGTCAAATAAATTGACAATGGTCCCAATTCCATACGACGAGCATAAGTTAGTATCAGTATCCGCAACTGCTCGATGAATAACGCTAGATTCTGCTTTTTTATAGAAAACCTGTCTTAGGTTCACTAACTGACTTTCCCACAGAATTTTCAAATCAACTAGTCCCCTTCCGCCTAAACTCACACATGATTTTCCGGGGCCCCGACAAAACAAAAGACCTAAAATTGGTTGCTTTAGACTCCAGTTGTCGGATGTAAACCGTCGAACCACGTGGAGGTTCCTGGCGAAGCGTACGCATCTTCTGCACGTGCTGTATGATGTCCTCCTTTGTCGTATTATTATCCAACCGGGACACATACAGCTGCGCGATGATAACTGACATCTTTTTGATAGTCGCTTAATTTTGGTTTTGACTTAGATAACGCGTAAAATCATAGACAATTCAGTTGAAATCATCTCCTATTCTTTTTTAAACCTATTTTAATAAAGGTGGCACTATTATAATATTACTATTTTTGACATTCTCGTGGGATAGAGACCAATAGCAACATTGTTTGTTTTTTTTATAGGTTAATTTTAGTGCCTCTAAACGTTTTTCTTGCTCTGAGATACCAACAAAACTAAAACTCTTTACAATAGCTGAAAAGGTCTTTGCCCTGTAGCGTTATCTACAACAGTTAGACGTAGAAAAACTAGTTAGTTACAAACTTTACCCTTTCCAGGGTTCAGATGAAGTTCATTTAATGAGAGAGTTCATAAACCCAAGTTGATTTTCAGTCGATTTACATAAACCATGATTAGTTATTACGAAAGTTGAAAAAGGTAAACGAACTCGAAAATTCATTGCATAATTTTCCAAGGCTGTGTGGTGCCGGCTTAGAATAGCATCACCCCAAATCATTCCCGTTGAAGTCGTAAAAAGCGACTAGGTATTTGAGAGTTGATGTTTATTGCAATTTTAGGCGACAGGCTGACAACCTGTCACGATGGTGATACACAGTCTTCTGAATGACTCTTTTTTAGACGTGGCCTTTTACTAACACACTAAACACAAATTAAGGAAACGGTGCTATAAAGGCGTGAGTATGTTGTATGATTTGTGTCATACGCTTGTCATTTAAATGGTGGTTGTCGCAAACTGCAATATTTTCCCTTACGTGTGTTATTCGCCGGACAGTTCGTGAGATTGTAACATGACAGCCATAAAAATGACAACCATTGACAGCCGCCGCATTGATTAGCCATTTTAACATATTTAAGTTCATCTGTGCCATTTTATTCCGTTTTGTCTGTCAGCTGGATCTGGCAAAAAAATATTGTTGAGTCAATTTACATTTCGAGTCATTTTCAATAATTTCACATACATTTTCATTGAGAATACCAAAAGATATACCATAATACCTACTACATAGGTTATGTATACATTAGGTTCCTATTTTTTTACCTAAAACATTATTTATTCATTACAAGCTTCATCGTAATTTTTGTATTGGTGGCTTACGTTCAGATTTAAAATAACATTTATTATTGGCAGGTCGACATTTCAGGTAGGCAACATTAGCATTGGCGGCTCGTTACGGATCAGCTTCGGATTTAGGGTTCCGTACCCAATGGGTGAAAACGGGACCCTGTTACTGAGACTCCGCTGTCCATCTATTTGTTTGTTCGCCTGTCTGTCTCTCATAAAGCAAACAGTTGGGTAGAAAGATTAAATTTTTACAGATGAATTACTCAACTCTAGCTTCGCTACGACAAAAAAAAAACATCATCATCTGCCTCTTATCCAAAATCAGTTGGGGTCGGCGCAACTAGTTTTACAATAGGTAATACAAATTAATGTAGCAAAAGAATTTGGCAATGTTGTAACTAGGTGGTATCGCCGCCCCCATGCGGTTGACCATAGTCGACAGATTATCAGCCGAGGTCAAAAACTCTACGACGCCTTTTACTTTTACAACGTGAGTGGACTAGGGACGGTGGCAGTATTCTTAACCGCTACCACAAGCAACAAAAACTTAATTTAATATTTTTAAATGTATGTATGTAAATGAACTGCGAGGCCAACTCCCACTTGGCCAGTTTTTAATTAAACTGTACCCGCAGCTAATAAATCCACGTGATGGATGCGATTTTAATAAATTGGGTTTTTTTCAGCTGAACACTTTTGTTTTGGCTTCGTTTGTGGATAATCGGAAACGGTAAATAATACCATTAGGCTTGCATTTGTATAACTCGAATTGCAAAAAAATACCGTCCATTCTTTTTTTAATCTGTTAAATGAGAAAATACTGGAGAACTAACGGCGACACTCTCTGACACTCTCGAGCAATGATATTCTATGTTACTAGCGTAACTAGATTCGCAGTACGGGCCCTAATTTGCTGTCACTTCGAGTATGCCCAAAAATGAAAGGTGGGCACACTTAGACGTCAGTTCATATTATTCAATCTTGTAAGTGAGATGTGTTTTCAAGTTTACGAAAATGTCGAAATGTGTAGTGAAACAGTGCTCATCGATAAAAACATCTGATAAAAACAATAAATCAAATGGCGTTAGTTTTTACAGGCAAGTTTAAAAAAATTGGTTAAAATAATCCACAATTTCATGAGAAAATTAATTTCATTTCATTATTCAACAAATGTTGCCAGCAACAACCGTTTACCCATTACCCACAATGTTGGGAGTTTCGACCAGGATGTATAGTCGAACTGCTTATATGCACCGAAATGACGTTTGGTGGGTAGCCGCCTTTTTGGGAAAAATAAATAGTGCTATAAAAAGTTAATTCAATCACTCATTTAGTGATATGTTCATATAATGTTATCAATAAGTATATTCGATTACATAATTATAAGTACAATAAATGGTGTATGCTACTACCTAAACTGATTAACATTTATTAGAAATTTTTCTTCAAAATATGAAAAAAAGATTGATCTACCGTACTAAGTGACATATTTTTTTTTTGTATTAGGTCTGCAACTCATTTTCCTGAAGGAAAAAGGCATGTTGCAGGTGTGAGTTATACATATTATTATTATAAAATTTCTTCTTGAATCACATAATCTACAACAAAAACCCGCATAAAAATATGTTGCCTGGTTAAGAGGAGTTACCAAATTCCACGACAGACAAACAAAGAAACGCAAAAAGTGACTTAATTTTATACTATGTTTCGATTGTTTCAGCTTCTATCATATTATCGATATAATGGCCATTAAACACGATTTTTGCTGGAAGAAATATTAAATTTCCTGTTTTTATTTGTTTATAATATTATCAGAAATACATCGCCATCAAATTTTTGACTGACTTTTCATTTACATTTTAAGTAAAGGTAAAAGAAAAAAAAAACTTATGTTGGGGAAAAATATTCGTGGTCTGGCAATTCAGTCTGTTTCTCTATGAAGATTTCTTGTCTCATTCAGAGGTCATTTGTTGATGGTGGAAGAAACAAGTCAGCAATATCAGCAATAGATAACAATGGAAAATATGACAAATGTGACAAAGTCAGTTACAGGAAAAAGTGGAAACGTTTTTTGGTATAGAGTTTGTATGGCACTATCGCCCCTTGCTCTCGAGTGTGTCTTTTTCTGTGATAGGTCAAATCGAAAAGTCAATGTCAAAGTTTAGTTTGGTACTTCTTATTGGTTGTCATTGCGTCATCTAAGCAAAATTGCACCTGCTTCCATAAGCCATATGCAATAAGCTTTGAGTTTCTCTCCCCACTGGCAGCAAGTAACAATGCCAAGGGCGCCACATACCACCTCCGTATGCGTGACGTGTACGTTACCATGCGCGGAGCTATCACGTTGTATTGTACGGGACTGTATGAGACACCGCACAACGCGCGTGATAACACGCACGCACATGCAGGCCGTAAGCCACCTCTCATACAATCCGATAGATTACAACCAGTACACGATGGTTTATCTGTGAATGCAACATCTTGCACTGCGTTCGCCAATCCGCCAAGAGTGGTGAGAATACCCTTCCACCCTGTCCTCGATAGGGGAGGCTCATGTCCATCAGTGGATTTAAGATTAAGGTTACGGTAAGCAATAGCATTATAAGCGAATATTTGCTAGTGTCAAACCCTTTTCTACCTTACGTGACACGTTAATAGAATGTGCATGGCTTACAAAAGTATTAAGTAGATAAATAAAAACAATCAGATTTACCCAACTTTTTTATCAATACAATTTAAAACTTGAAGACGGTCTGCAATATGTCAGCAGCAGACCGCGCCAGCTGAGACTGACGGGTTTGCGAGAAACACACACAACGCCCGTTTGAGCGTTATTTTTGTTACGTAAATGCATTTTCCAACCTTATTTTCATACAAATACGGTTTATGTCAAACGGCTTGACAGACACATCCGATAGCGCTGCGTGTCGCAACAAGCTGTGTCGACAGATACGTAAATCAAAACGTTTGAAATAAACTGTATTTGTATGTTGTATGGGAATAAGGTGGAAATTCGTATTGTTCTAACGCATGCGTTACGCGCTAAAATAGCGTAGCAACGGACGTTATGTGTGATTCCCGCCTTAGTATGGCGATATCTGAAAATGTATCTATGTACTCACGCATACGTTATGTTTATGTGATACCAGACAGATATACGATAACAGATAGGTAGGTAGGTACATATTATTTTTCTACATTGAATAAATAAATTGTATGTAATGCGGACTTTGGCTTCATACTGTCCGCTACTGGACTATTCTATCGGGGGGTATTGCCATACCTACTGGCAGGCAGATTGGCGAACGCAGTGCAAGCATTCCCTGGATCCATCCATCCCCTTAGTTTATTTACGACACCCACGAGCAGAATAGGGGTGATGCTATCTAAGACGGCATCACACGGCCCGATGCCTACTACTACTAGATGCACTGTGTTCGCACTAGTACAGTCACATACATTTGGAATGATAGCACCAAATCCTGAACTCCGGCTAACTAGTTGGCAGGACTTATCTCACGACCGTTTCGAGTTGAATTTCGAACTAGGGTTGATAAGGATCCCGCGTCCTCATCCTCATAATGCGGAAATGTATTTTTTAATAGGTAACTCTAAAGCAAAACATGTTGCGCCAAATGAATTGTGATGGGGGTGAGGAAAGTAGAGAAGATTGCTCCTTTTCAAGCAGAGTGAGATGTATTTGTGAATTTATTTTGGTGCTTAAACAGCACGTCGACTAAACTAAAAGTAGCGAAACTTAAGAGATTGGTAATTCTGTCTCTTCAACAACCGCTTTCTTTTTCACAACCTAAGGCGAGAATCACACGGTAACGTCCGTTTGTGCTTCATTAGTTTGATTTAACGCCTTATTTTGACAAACGGTTTAATAGGCGTATCCATCCGCAATCCACAATTCACGCTAAATAGCCGCATTTAGACGTCTAGTTGCGGAAAACAGCCCGTGTTACCATTACCAGACGCATCCGTCGACGCAGCGTTGTGCGATGCCGTTTGACATAAACCGTACTCGCGTGTAGGGTTGAGAATCGAGTGAATGACGCACAAACGGACTTTGCGCGTTATTCTCGCCTAATCCTCTTCCTCAAAAATACCTAACTTTGTGTTGGCTGCTACCACATCACTATAATTTAGTGACGCTTCCTCTTCCTCATTGGCTTTCCTAACAACCCTACCTCGAACGAGATATGACCCGGGTAGTTTTGAGCTACCCGGTAATTGGGAAATCACAAGTCATATATTTCTCGCAACCCCGGGGACCTGGATTTACAAGTCTGGGGAGATAGGTTCCTGTTGCACCAGCGGTTCTCAAACTGTAATTGGTTTTCGTTTTGCTGCGGCGTGGGGTAAAGTTTTTGATTTATGTTATGTAATGGTGAATTAGTTATGTTTGTGCTAGCGGTATCGAAATTGTGCGATAAGTTGATATTACCCGGTAAAAGCAAAACGTTCTGGCATCCGTGCGAGTCGTTTTGTGGCCAGTACCTACAATATTGAATGAATTTTTACATAACATAATCCGGATTTCACTAATTGACGCTTGTTTTGCAGCGCGTATGTGGGTTGGGCACTGGGCGGGCGGTTTGGTAGCGACTGGATGACGAAGAGTGATCTTGCCTTATGGCATACCCTAGGATCGGCCTACGTAGCATTTTAAGGCTGTTGACTTTTGATGCATGTTCTTCTAAAGTTTGGGAGTCACAGTACAGATTACCGGCTCGGTACGATTTATCGGTCTCTACTCTGTACAACGAGTAGAGTGTCGCTTCACTGAGCTTCACTGTCACACCACCGACCGTTGAATCACTCAGCTTAGTAGCAAACTATCACTACATTGTTTAAAGCTTTGGATCAAACTTTGGGCCAATGAAGAAAAACTTGCGAAAGTACAAACATCAATGCACTTCCCAAATGCACACGTCATAATAAGACTCGCCATGTTCAAAATATACCGGGAGTAACGGAAAGGGTATAACAAGCCGAAAGGAGGTCAAGGTACTCATGAAACTGAACATCTTTCACCATGGAACATGGGTCGAAATATGAAAAAAATAATTTGGACCTCCCATAGTAAATTAATCAGCTGATCGGCTTTGTATGGGAGGTCTAAATTTTTTTTTTTATATTTCGACCCATGTTCCATTGGGAAAGTTGTTCTGTTTCATGAGTACCTTGACCTCCTTTCGGGTTGTTATATCCTTTCTGTTACTCCCGGTATATTTCAAAAAACGGCTGGTTTTGACTACACTGTATTTTCGGTATATTAGTATAACCTATCCATTTAATTAAGTATAATTTGATCCATCAAATATGTAGTGTAGGTAGGTTGATATGTAGTTGATAGTACCAACAACTAGTAGTAGAGTGTTGGTATATCGCTTCACTGTCACACCACCGCCCGCTGGATCACTCGGCTAACTACCACTACATTGTTTAAAGCTTTGGACCGAACTTTGGGCCAATGAAGAAAAACTTGCGAAAGTACAAACATCAATGCACTTCCCAAATGCACACGCCATAATAAGACTCGCCATGTTCAAAATATATATTTCAAAAAACGGTTGGTTTTGACTACACTGTATTTTCAGTATATTACCTATCCATTTAATTAAGTATAAGTTGATCCATCAAATATGTAGTGTAGGTAGGTTGATGTGTTGCTGATAGTATCAACAACTAGTAGTAGAGTGTTGGTATATCGCTTCACTGTCACACAAACCGACCGCTGGATCACTCGGCTACCACTACATTGTTTAAAGCTTTGGGCCAAACTTTGGACCAAAATACATTGAAGCCCTATTCAAACTAGAGCGATATCCGCGCTGTACGTTGACAAGTGAAATTATTGGTAGAAATTGACAAGCGATTGTTTACGATACCCACGTAATTAACAGGCCTACTTATCCTTCTTCTTCGTGTGGGACACCAAGTCGTCCAACGTCTTAGGATTTCAACCGCCTACTTATTACAAGTTCTGACATGTTTTGGCGGGCAACAACCACCGTCTAAGTGATCATAAACCGGGACCGACCCTCCGATCCACGGAACCATCTTGCTTTTCGGACAATCAGGTGGTTCAGCCTGCAATATCCTCACCAGACCTGAGAACAAATTCACACAGTGATAAATATCAACTTTGTGAGTGACTCCACCGGGAATTGAGCCCGGTACCTTCAGCGTCACAGGCAGTCGTACTAACCACTGCGCTACATCGGCTGTCTGTCAGTCAACATGCCCAGAAATATGTAAACTACTACCTATAAATTTAATAATGTTCCTAAATACGTAGTCGAGTATCATTGTTATTTTGTTTCTAAATGGTGCATCGCACACGCACCTTACAATTTTACAGTTGCCATATACAGTTTGCTTACTGGCTGTATGGCAAGCAAATGACAGCCGCAAGTTGATAGACAAGTAAAAACATAAAGGTAAAACCTAGACTTATTTATTGTCTACTCACACTGCTAGCCTTAACAATAAACTATTTCTAAGCAAACTAGTTTCGCTCACGTAAACGCGCGCACGTCCCGGCCAAATGGCGCGAAAAATTATACACGCCTCGTGCTGGCAACTCAGCTGTAATTTACGTACCGTGTGTTGCCAGCAGCAACTATGTGTTGCCAGCTGCCGTGGGGGAAATATACTAGAGGAGAGTCACTCTAGAACTAAAAATGTAAAAGTTTCTGGTAGAACCTATACGACGCTAGGAAATGAAAGTTGAATTGGAGACAAACTAGCTTAATCTTATAAGTTGTTACTGATTATATTTACCAACCAAAATATATCAACTTCTAGCATTTAGTCCCATAACACGGGGCACACGAAAATAAAAAGTTTAAATCTGATTGACTAACGCTATCTGTTGGTATTCATCAAATGAGGGTTTCAAACTAAAAGCTAGTTTGTCTCCAATTCAACTTTCATTTCCTAGCGCTGGTGTTATCAGAAACTTTTCCTTTTCTTTATTCTAGAATGACTCTCCTAGTATATTTCCTCCATGCAGCTGCCAACCTGCAGAGTTGCAGACTACAGGGCAGTGGAGTGGCCGTAAACAAAGATTGTATGTTTGCGCTAGTTCCACGTCACAGTGTTAGCAGGAGTTAGGTTAGGTCATGCTGTGTGTGTTGCGGTTCCTAGGCTGTATGTTTAGTGAGTTACCTACTGAAAACATAAAGGAATAGCAAAGCTATTCAGTAGCAGGTGGATTTCTATAAATTCATAGCTTCCTCTGTGAACTTGCGAAACTGTCAGATAACCAGCGCAGATAACATTATCAGATAAAGAAAACATACCTAAGTGAAAAAATAATTACTTGTTTACGTAGATACATACAAACTTCAGAGGCTGTCGGTAAAAATATTGACTCACATCTTAATTTAACTACTGGTAGATACAACAGCAACTGTGGTTCGGTTAATTTTGAGGTAGAGTTCAGTCCTAGATCTGCACTTTTACCCCTTAAAAAACATTTGACCGAGCTTAAACATGTATTGGAATTTTTAATGCGCTCACAGCGCAATATTATTCTCGCGGTCGCTAGTGAATTTTTCAATTTTCCCATCTTCAATTTATGAGCTTAAACATTGTGCCATCAGTAGGTTCGTCTGTAATGTTAATAAGATCTCCAGAAGCCTGCAGGCTTCTATTTCATTGGCTTTGTATTGGTTTCCGAGCTGAGTGCTGGAAAAACGAGCTGCCTTTGCTGGGAGCGCTTTACAATCCAACTGTTTTCCAATTTGTTTTCAAGAGGTCTGGGATAGGGTTGTCGTGATTAAAGTATATTGTTCGACTTAAAGTTATTGCTTTGGATCTGACTAGGCACATTTCATTTTATTATACTGTTAAACCTATAGGATGGAGCTATAGTACACCCAGTCCAGAGGCGGGATACTACCTACGCTATTTCGAAACCCTATTCAGCGAATGTTCTTTTGTTAATGAAGATGTACCGACATTACTTTATAACTAAGTTTCATGTACGCGAATGTTTTTTATACATGGTTTGTTTTATTGAAAAACTATAAATGCTGTAGTGCTGTACTTACACGCATCGCAAGGACTTTCGGTGTTTTGCCGAAAGCAGTTTAAGAACTCCCATTCCTGTACAAGAATTGGATATCACGTCACACGAATTGAATTGCGGGTGTCAGAGAAGTTGTCATTTGTTTGGTGACAGTCACAAATGGTCACAAACAGCAATATTGTATGTGCGATGCATGCGCGTGTGGAACTCACCATTCATTGGTAGGAAATGAAAGACTCGTTATTGTTAAGTATTTATGTTGCTAGGAAGCAAAAATGGATACGCTGTGGCCATTCTTTCTTCCTTATTTTCCTGTTCCATAAATTATTAGCTTGCCAGTTGCCACACCTGGGCTTTGATTTATGCCTTAATCCTTATTAGGATTCACATCAATGCTTGACCAAGTTTTCCTTTTCGGAAACTATAGATAATGCTTTATTCCAATTCCAATTGTATTTCATAAATCAATATAAGATATTAAAAAAATGTGAAGCGTCGACCGGGAATGGAACCCGGGGCCGGAGGACACCATCCCGCTGTTCTACCACTGAGCAATCGGCGCACCGGTTGAACCTTACCACTTTCTCAATCTCATGATGCTCTTAACTACCGCAACTCGGAGTGAAGCTCTAGTCTCGAAGGTAAATTGCATAAGAAAAAGGGGGAGGGGAGATCTTAGTAAGCTGGTCGTAGGTTTTATAGGCTGAAAAGGATTCTGCAGCCTTATTAATCGTCGTCGAGACAAAGGAGATGCCTAGTGGGGTATCCTTTGAAACCTCAATCTGGTTTAGCTTGATTGGGCCGCAGTGCAGCAAGTTTCAAGTCTAAGTGAAGTTTGCTTGTAGGTATAGATAGGTAGATATTTACGTTTTAAGGCTCCACACCTAAAGAGTAAAAACGGAACCTTATTGTTGAGAATTTGCTGTCTGTTAATCCTGCAGACCAGGCTGCATCTTTATTTACCGTGATAATTACTTAGAGAGCTGATTTTTTTACAGATATTTCTGTTGCCGTTACAACAACAAGTACGAGAAAATAAAATAATTGGGGCTCGCAGGGGTTCCCATGCAACAAACGTAATTTTTATGTACTTTATGTACAAAATGGTACGGCCGTTCGAATTCATACGTTCGAAACTTTGTTCTAAAATCCCGATCTTTCGGAAAGAAACCTTACGATTACGACACTACACAGCAGTAAGCTAATCATGAGAAGCACGACAAGTCATTAAAACAAAATCAATAGCTCATAAGCCGGTGTCAGCTAATGAAGGCGGTTAATAACCGCGCGTTTATTATCCGCGCTGTGTCGACGGTTCCGCGGTTCGCGTCGTCAGCTTAACGACTATTCAGATTAGTTCCAGGTCTGTGGAGATACGCTAAGGCGCTGTACACATACAGGGTGTAAGGGACGGTGTATCGAAAACTTTGCAGGCGTGTTCAGACCCTTACACCCCGTATAACGTTCGTTTCGACGTTATTTATCCGCTGAGTAACGCATGCGTTGGGAAAACACGAATTTTGACCTTATCCTCATACAAATATTATTCATGTCAGATTATTTGATAAATACTTCCGTCAACGCAGCGTTGTGCGATATTTTTGCGCTAACGGGTGCGTCCGTCTAACCGTTTCACATAAACGTTAACATGTGTGTAAAGTGCCTAAGTCGTGCCACCATCAGTGGATAAATATTTTTGAATAGGTTCCTATTTCAATTGAGCAAGTTATTGGAAGTAGGTATTACAAAGTAATTTAGTAATTGTTCAGTTGCGCTTGATCAGATTATGCGGCTAAACTATCTGATGGTTGAAGGCAAGATAATTTCATGCTTCAAAGGGTAGACTTAAGCCTTCAGCCTCAATTATTTTCATGATACCTTACACGGCAGTCGTCACAAACACCATGACAGACGTCATGGTTAATTCGGGTTCATCGGGTCGTTTGTTGACTCTAAATCCCACACGCAATAGAAAAAAAACCTGATTCTCTCAGTTTGTTACCGGACCTCTGCGACCACACTATAAGTGAAACAAGTGATTTCTTTACGAATATAGAGCATCGAATAACAATTTAAATCTTACCCTCGTCATGTCGTGCCCTCGTACTAGGAATGGGAAAAATAAACGATTATTAAAAGAAAATGGCTTTTTTATAATCTATTAATTAATCGATTACTTTGAAATCGATTCCAAGTGCAAGAAGTCGATTATTTTTGTGGCATATATTATTTGAAACAACGAATTAATTCGGGTCTTGTGTAATATTAATAAAAATACACGGCACCTTTCATTAGGTCCCTGGCAATATTTTGTTTGGATGGCACGATGTTTATTTACCTTCTATCGAAAGTTATATTATGATCAAAATCATAATTGCGTAAAATCAAGTAAAATACATGAAAAATTACGATTATTTTATAAATCTATGTTTTCGTTGGGCTAAATCAATTCATTTTTAATTGATAAAAAAAACAAAAGGCTGACTTGAAATAAACGGTTATTGAAAAATCGTTTTTGCTACTAAAGTCGCGTCCCTGCCCCGTACTCTCTGATCCACACAAAACGCACTTTTCATCCACCCCACACGGGCATGGGCATCCCCTATGCGTTATGAATACCATGAATGTAAAGTAGCTTCATCCATGCTCATACATACATTTCAACGCATAGAGATTCTGGTACGTGAATTTCGTGTTTTGATTCCAACAGTTATAGACGACATGCTGACAACCTGTCACTATGGTGATAAATAGACTTCCGAATGAATCTCAAACTTTTGTTAGACGTGGTGTAAAATACCGTTTTTATAGCCGTTTGCACTCAGCTTACCCCACAATGGATATAGGCGTGATATCACTATGGCAGGTTTTCGATTTTAGAAACACGGCGGTATCTATGCGAACAAGTCGGTAAGTATCTACAAAAATGAAATAAAGTAAGTATAAACGTACTTAGTTGAAACATCCAAATCAAAATCTGAAAATATCAAACTGCGTAGGCAATAAAACGAAGTAATTAAACGAGTGAAATTGAATCCGGCAGATTTCATTGATAATTATTACCTCCTCGACAATAAATTACTGTTTATTTGAGAACTTGCTTAATTATCCACCGCAGGCAGGATCCTATAATATAGTACCACAACTAATTGAAACGAATTTAACCGATTGCCTCAGAAGGAGGGTTAAATTTTTCGAGAAGTAGGTATGTTTTTATGTATGTGGACAAGAAAATTCTTTTTCACGGGCTACAGCCCAAGCGGATAGTATGGATTTTGACATATGAGGTGTTGTTAGATTCGTCTCAGCAGAGCGAGTGACACTGGCTATATTAGAAATTCATAAATTCAAGATAGTGGTTTTTTATCGCAAAATACAACTTCAATTACCGCAGTCGGGTTTTAGTTTTTTAAATACATTTGCTTGTTATTAATCTGTAATAAATGCAATGCGATGTGGTTTGTATTCATTTTCATTCAGTTTGATCTCATTGTATCCCTGAAAAAATCGAAAACCTCTTTTCAAAAGTCGGTTCTAGGGTCTGAGGAAAGCACAAGGGCTAGAGTAAAGCACCCTTGTCTAGTGGTCTGGGTAATTGGATTAGCCCTAGCCCACTGTACAGCACGCAAATGGGCAGCCCTAATGAACAGCTATGTTAATGAGCACTAAACATCAAGGATGTAAAGTTAGGGTTGGCACACGTCAATGGAGAATTAAGGTGAAACGTCGCATCATACAAACGAAAATCTGACATTCAATCGACTTAAACACGTGCTGCAGAGCAATTAAAAATCAAGGTTTTTGAAATGATGAAGGCATGCGTTTCGTCGCAAAACTACTATCATGGTTAAATATACAAACGCGAAGCCCATCGTATTATTAACTCCTTTACAGACAAGTCGTAGAGACTACTACACAAATACGCCTACGACATTGCTACGGAGTTACTACGAAGGGGAATTGGGGGCCGGAACGGGACGGAAGATCGAGTTGCTCGAAGGGAATTGGCTACAAATTCAGAACACAGGCTTGGAGTTTTGCAAAACCGTTTTGGAAAACGATTTTGCAATTCCCGAATAACAGGCGCCATACAAATGACAATCTGTGACAGCCGCTATTTGATACGTACGTCAAGATATCTGATTTTGTACGAGTTTTCTTAAAATCCTTTCAGAGGAAAATAGGAATTGGCAAAAAGACAACTGAAATTAATATGTTCTGTGAATCCTTAACTCTATCGTAATATAAATTGAAATAGGTAGAGTGGAATGGCTGAAATAAGCAGAACGTCTTATCGGTGACGAAGCGAATTAGTAGAAAATTAAGAGGAAGGTGTAACTACATCGCGTTTTTTTCCACATATTAATTTAACATTCATTTCAATTACTGCAAGAAATCAATCAATTTCAATTTTGCAATATCGAATTGAAACCAACGCGAGTAAAGTATATTTAAAGCTCAATTTTAAAATTGCTAGGCAATAGGTATAATGGTTTTAAAAATAATATGTCTTTTGTTAGTATTATCGTCAATAGGCACGACTTTAAGGAAACAGAAAAAGGCGGTATATAGTAAGTAACTAATATTAATATAAAACAACCTATTCGCAAGCGAGAAGTATAATTTGAGTAGATTCTCTCTGAAATAAATACCTAAGGTGAATGGATGGATCGTTTCAGTACAAAGTATAAAATGAAGTCGCTTTTGCGTTTCTCGGACTGTCAGTCTGTCGTTTAATTCGCTAACATACTGTTCGACTTTTTGCGTTTTTTTGTAACAGATAACGGGTAAACGACTTGCAGCTAGTAAAATATAAAACAACCTTTAAATAAGTAACACAAGAAGTATAATTTGAACATGTTTTCTTCCAGAACCAATAAAGTTTTCGTGCATACAACAATATTGCAGAAAGGACTCCGATTGCGACGACTACATAGTGGTTTCAGACGAAACAAAAGCGCACGCTGGCTGTATACCCTACCAATACCCATACCCAAATAGACACGACTTTCCAAGCAAATGCTGCAAGTTCCCAGGACCTAGGGAGGAATCGGGTGAAGCAGAAACCAAAAAGCCTAAAAAAGAAAAGAAAACCACAGAAAAACCCATTGAAGTCAAAACAACCGAGAAAACAACTGAAAAATCAGTTGCGGAGAAAACAACTGAAAAAACAGATGCGGAGAAAACAATTGAAAATCCAAATGACGGCGTTTCGACTTCAACGACTGAAACATCAGATGCGGAAAAAACAACCGAAAAAACTGATGAAAAACCCTAGATTAAGAATAGGTAGCCGGATGCTAGATGAAACTCATTACTTGATTAGGTAGTAAATAAAATGCGAGACTTATTTGTGAGATTTTTTCTATATTTTCTAAAATTACCAGTTTCACCAATTGCGCTGGCCCATTTTTTACCGCGATAGTTTCCGCAGTCAATACTATAATGAAACTTCGAAATAAAACAGTGACATAAGTATGTATCTAACATTGTTCCATTATTAGGCACTCCAGCAAATCCTTAGCCATCGAGTCCGCCAGGGCAACCTTGTTCTTAGATGTTTTTGCAGTGCGGTACATGCAACAAGATGTCGCTAGCATCGAGTTTATAGGCCTGAACTGAGAGTGCTTGCAGCCTTCTGTGAACGTCTATAAGCTTCTTGGTGAACGTAGTAAGAGAGAGATAGAGAGAGAGAGAAGAAAGAGAGAACCTTTAATGCGGCTGACATAGGATGTCATTTGCTTGCTGGCTGTCAAAAAGCCGCAAATCGTGCGATAAAGCTATTGCGTCATTCTTTTTCCGGGATAGTTTATGAAACTTCGAAATAAAACAGTGACATAGGTATGAATCTAACATTGCTCCTTTATTAGGCACTCCAGCAAAACCTTAGCCATGGAGTCCGCCAAGGCAACCTTGTTCTCTGACGTTTTCGCAGTGCGGTACATGCAACAAGATGTCGCTAGCATCGAGTTTACAGGTCTGAACTGGGAGTGCTTGCAGCCTTTTGTAAACTTAGTACAGTGCATTTCATCAAATATCTTCCACCCATATGCGCTGGCGTCATTCTTTTCTAGGATAGTTTACGCAGACAATACTATAAATAATGAAACCTCGAAATAAAACAGTGACATAGGTATGAAGTAAAACAGTGACATATATGTATCTAACATTGCTCCTTTATTAGGCACTCCAGCAAAACCTTAGCCATGGAGTCCGCCAGGGAACCTTGTTCTCTGACGCTTTTGCAGTGCGGTACATGCAACAAGAGGTCGCTAGCATCGAATTTACAGACCTGAACTGGGAGTGGTTGCAGCCTTCTGTGAACGTAGTAAGAGAGAGATAGAGAGAGAGAGAAGAGAGAGAGAACCTTCCATTCGCAGTATCAGTTTGCTATTTAGTATTTAATGTGGCTGACATGGGCTGTCATTTGCTTGCTGGCTGTCAAAAGTCGCAAATCGTGCGATACACCTATTGCATCATTCTTTTTCCGGGATAGTTTATGAAACTTTTAAATAAAACAGTGACATAAGTATGTATCAAACATTGCTCCTTTATACGGCACTCCAACAAAACCTTAGCCATGGAGTCCGCCAAGGCAACCTTGTTCTCTGACGTTTTCGCAGTACGGTACATACAACAAGATGTCGCTAGCATCGAGTTCATAGGCCTGAACTGAGAATGCTTGCAGCCTTCTGTGAACGTCTATAAGCTTCTTGGTGAACGTAGTAAGAGAGAGATAAAGAGAGAGAGAGAGAGAGAGAGAGAGAGAGAGAGAGAGAGAGAGAGAACCTTTAATGCGGCTGACATAGGATGTCATTTGCTTGCTGGCTGTCAAAAGTCGCAAATCGTCAAAAACATCTATTGGATCATTCTTTTTCCGGGATAGTTTATGAAACTTCGAAATAAAACAGTGACATAGGTATGAATCTAACATTGCTCCTTTATTAGGCACTCCAGCAAAACCTTAGCCATGGAGTCCGCCAAGGCAACCTTGTTCTCTGACGTTTTCGCAGTGCGGTACATGCAACAAGATGTCGCTAGCATCGAGTTTACAGGTCTGAACTGGGAGTGCTTGCAGCCTTTTGTAAACTTAGTACAGTGCATTTCATCAAATATCTTCCACCCATATGCGCTGGCGTCATTCTTTTCTAGGATAGTTTACGCAGACAATACTATAAATAATGAAACCTCGAAATAAAACAGTGACATAGGTATGAAGTAAAACAGTGACATATATGTATCTAACATTGCTCCTTTATTAGGCACTCCAGCAAAACCTTAGCCATGGAGTCCGCCAGGGAACCTTGTTCTCTGACGCTTTTGCAGTGCGGTACATGCAACAAGAGGTCGCTAGCATCGAATTTACAGACCTGAACTGGGAGTGGTTGCAGCCTTCTGTGAACGTAGTTTGAGAGATAGAGAGAGAGAGAGAGAGAGAGAACCTTCCATTCGCAGTATCAGTTTGCTATTTAGTATTTAATGTGGCTGACATGGGCTGTCATTTGCTTGCTGGCTGTCAAAAGTCGCAAATCGTGCGATACACCTATTGCATCATTCTTTTTCCGGGATAGTTTATGAAACTTTTAAATAAAACAGTGACATAAGTATGTATCAAACATTGCTCCTTTATACGGCACTCCAACAAAACCTTAGCCATGGAGTCCGCCAAGGCAACCTTGTTCTCTGACGTTTTCGCAGTACGGTACATACAACAAGATGTCGCTAGCATCGAGTTCATAGGCCTGAACTGAGAATGCTTGCAGCCTTCTGTGAACGTCTATAAGCTTCTTGGTGAACGTAGTAAGAGAGAGATAAAGAGAGAGAGAAAGAGAGAGAGAGAGAGAGAGAACCTTTAATGCGGCTGACATAGGATGTCATTTGCTTGCTGGCTGTCAAAAGTCGCAAATCGTGCGATACACCTATTGCATCATTCTTTTTCCGGGATAGTTTATGAAACTTCTAAATAAAACAGTGAGATATGTATGTATCTAACATTGCTCCTTTATTAGGCACTCCAGCAAAACCTTAGCCATGGAGTCCGCCAGGGCAACCTTGTTCTCTGACGTTTTTGCAGTACGGTACATGCAACAAGAGGTCGCTAGCATAGAATTTACAGGCCTGAACTGGGAGTGCTTGCAGCCTTCTGTGAACGTCTATAAGCTTCTTGGTGAACGTAGTAAGAGAGAGATAGAGAGAGAGAGAGAGAGAAGAGAGAGAGAACCTTTAATGCGACTGACATAGGATGTCATTTGCTTGCTGGCTGTCAAAAGTCGCAAATCGTCAAAAACATCTATTGGATCATTCTTTTTCCGGGATAGTTTATGAAACTTCTAAATAAAACAGTGAGATATGTATGTATCTAACATTGTTCCTTTATTAGGCACTCCAACAAAACCTTAGCCATGGAGTCCGCCAGGGCAACCTTGTTCTCTGACGTCTTTGCAGTGCGGTACATGCAACAAGAGGTCGCTAGCATAGAATTTACAGGTCTGAACTGGGAGTGCTTGCAGCCTTCCGTGACAGAAGCTTTGTCATCCCACTGTAGGACTCCTCTGCAGTCGCTGTCTTGCTTGCAGCGGTGCGGTTGACATGTGCCTGGAATCGGCTCTGTAGGGAGATAGAGATCAAGAACCATGTTAGCACAGATATTCATACAAACGTACGATAAAGTACGAAGTACAAAGCTTCTGCTGAAGTTATGGTGTGGAATCAATGTGGAATATATTAAGCTACGTTCTTCATGTTTTAAGTCGTTTCAGGCAACCTCATATATTTGCATCAATACATACATATATCACGCTTAACGCCTATATCCCTTACGAGGTAGGCAGAGCGTAAACGGATTTAATAAACGGCCATTTATATAACATCTGACAAAAGTTTGAGAGTCATTCAGAAGACTGCATATCACCATAGTCACAGGTTGTCAGCCTGTCGCCTAAAACTACAACTTATTATGACACCCACAGGACTTCCCATCGAAGTTTTTATCAGACCTTAGTATCCTTTATTAGACGTAGGTCCCTTTAACTTTAGTACGATTTTTAAAATGACCGCTACTCACACAGTTTTCTGATCTGAGTAACTCTCGAACTATAGTCAGACGTGGCGTAAGTAGCCGTTTTATACAGCCGTTTACGCTCTGCCTACCCCGTAAGGAACATCGTTGGCCTCATACGTCTATATCAGACGATTTATTCAGTGTCTGAGGCAAGATTTTTCATGGCTGTATAAGCTGATACGGGAGCGGCATGGCTTTTTGCACGCTCTCCACAGACACTGCGATGCCTGGGACGCAATTATGGAAAACGCAGGGCTGCCCAGGACCTGCGCCACCCTCTCGGCCTTCCTGGCTGACTCCAGGACTAAGGAACATAGGCGTGTGATATATGTATGTATGTACTTACTTACTCCGTGCTCTATGTCGTTCTCTGTCTTGCGCATGAGAAGTTAAGACGGCGTACACTATGAAACAAAAGAATGACAGAACGTAAGGGGGTGTCATAGCGAGGTGATGGCTTGGCTAATTATCTGTTTCAAACTTCCGGCTTGTGAAGCAATATTTTCAATTTGTACTATTCTAAACCCCAATGAAGAATAAGCAAGTTTACGCCATTTCGAACGACGTGACGCGTGAAAAATGCTACAACTTTTCAATTAAAGAAACATGTGGTTTGCATGTATAGCAACAGCATTTATTTAATATTTAGTTTTATTGTCTGTTAATAGCCTTGTAACTATGCATTCAATATAAATAAAATTAAAGGGCAGAACTCACCGCTTCCGTACGCAGGACGTATGCGTGCACTCCATCACGCGCGTGCCGCAGGTACAATCCCATACAATACAATGTCTTAGTGACGCGCGTGACGACGTGCACGTCACGCAAACGAAGAAGGTGTGTTCTGCCCTTTACAAAATCATATGCTATGACTATAAACTAATTACATGTTGCAGGTAATATCTTATTATAGGTAATCAAATAAGCTTCGCCCATAAAAACAATACCTGTGAAAATCATAAACGAAAGCCATAGGTATTACGAAAAAAATAGAAAATTAATCAGAAAATTACGACTATAAATCGATTTTAGACCTTTGTGATTGATTATAAAACCGTGGTAAAAATAAATGAATTGGTGAATTATAGAGTTGCCGAACTATTTGAGTGTAATGTTATCGATACTTTTCATTCGAAAAACCCTGTACAATCGATAGTATCGATAGTTCACACTGACCCAATACTATCGAAATTGTACTAGATTTAATAACAATCGATAGTATCGGGGGCCATTTATGACAGCTATTAAAAAAAACTTGTATTGATCAGTTAGTAAAATCATCGATAGATGTCACTGAGCCAATGTTGGCGTAGCTTGAAGATCCGGACAGGCCTGAATCCATACTATCTATAGGTAGGCACAGAGGAGATGGCGAATCGCGCCGGATTGCGAAACGAGCAAGTTGGCTTACCGATCTCGTACTCCGATAATATTTCAATCTTGAAAACGATACTGTCAATTTATTATCGATGTTTTCTTTGAATAAAACCATATATTAAATGTTTTTATTAATTAAACATGTCAAATAAAATACAAAAAATGTCACTTAAAACTACTTAAAAAATTTAACTTAGACCTATACCTACACAAAGCCCGCTCCTCGTCGATCCGGGTGCAAAGGTCCCCATAACGCTCGCTGCGTTGCCGCGTTGGATTGCTATGGCCAACCTTTGCACCAGGAAAGAACCAGAGCGGGGGTCACCTCCTCTCTCTCTTAAGCGGCCACCCAATTCAGCTATAAAAGCCTTCGCTTCATTGCCCCAGCACCCGGCTGTCTCCACGGCGAACGGGACAAAGTGGTAATTAGCGCACAAGAATTTATATTTATCGCGCTTTCTACTGGCAGCACCTTCGGCAGCAGCTCCCGGAGCCCTTACGGTACCACTGAGGTGGCTGGCGGCGTAGGTGCTGACGCATGTGGCGTCCCACATGAGGCACCTGCCGCATTTCCACGGAACCAGTGAAAGGCCGTCGGGCCTTTTCCCGTCGGTTCGGCTGAGACCTGGAGGTTCCAGGACACATGGGATCTGGGCTGACACGAGCGCTCTACGAATGATATCGTTAAGGGCGTGGTGACGAGGAAATCTCCCCGCACAGCGACTGCAACTTAAAGCGTGGTGGCCATTGGCCTCCACAGCAGAGCCGCAAACGCATAGGTGTGGTTCGCAAACGTTGCAGCCCAAGCGGAGAGCCACAGCCACTCGCAACGAGTCGCTGTCGAGAAGAGTACCCAAATGGGGTGATGGTAGAGCGTGCAGCCACGCCCCCGATTCCGGTTGAGTCACAGCCCGAAGTCTGGCCACATTCACCCCCGTCGCCTCCTCAATCAAGAGATTGGAGATGCCTTTCGCTCCGACATCGTCCCAAGCGCGCTGCGAAACAACCTCCGACGGCAACGATGCACCCGGATTGCGGGCGAGCCAAACACTCAAGGCGTCATCAGCATAAGAAACACTCAACCCGTCGCCATAATAGGGTAAAATAGCAGCGACAAGTTTCATGACCCCATGAGCAGACGCCAAGAATGCCGGGACTCCCACATCCCGCATGCACCTAATCCCCAAACCCCCGTGCCGCACCGGCAATGCGGCCTGACTCCATTGCCTATCGTCCAACGCAACATTAAGGACACTCACCACTGTGTCCCTCAGTGTATTATCGAAGAGTAAGACTTCTTCAGGGAACATCCAGGTGGGAGACGTACGTAGCAAATATGTTACTTTAGGGATGGCAAAACATACCCGCAAAAGAACCAGGGCGACGTGTGCGGATAAACCCTTCAGGCGTTCACGAGAGGCCTCTAACAAACGTCTTTTCTCCTCAATTGCCAAAGGAACTCCAGCTGGGAAAATTGGAGAACCCAAAAGACTGAAGTTAATTTCGTTTAACTCCCTTATTCAATTTATTTATTTCTAATATGGCATTCATATGATTTTCAATAGTATTGATCAATTTTGAACTATCAATAGTTTTCCGATACTTATTCTATCAATATTGATGTCGATATATCGACAGCGTAATATCGACAATCGAGTGGCAACTCTAGTAAATTAGTATGTGAGTACTGCAGTGAGAGTCGGGGCGTACGTCGACACGGTGTACCGCACGAAAGAAAAAGTGAGATTCAATATGACTAGAGTGTGGCTCATACAAGTCGTCATTATTTTTTTATTTTATATGGTGCACTCCAAGTTTATCAGAGGTGATTTTTTTGAGTGCTTTTTTTTTCATATATACGGAGTGTAAGGGACGGCTCTCTGAATACTGATAGGGTGCATTCAGGAATTGAAACTGAACAACTTGCCCTAGAGAGACCGGAAACTTCCAAAGACACCATGAACCATAATGTCAGTTTTTAAACCGCCTACTACAAGTAGCAGACATGGTTGTGTCTCTCTCTCTTGGTGTGGGACACCGAGTCGTTCGACGACGCGATGAACCCTGGTGTCAGAGTTTTTCAACCGCCTACTGCAAGTAGCAGGCCTCTGACCTGACATGGTTATGTAACATCCCTTACACCCTGTACATTAATTTGAACTGTTTATATTCCAGAGCCGATTTTTCGCACCTGCGTACCGGCTATGTGCTTCAGGGATAGAGACTGCGACGCTGTCATTCCGGTCCCGTCTATGATGGCTTCCATGGATTTCTACGCCGGCTGTCACAAAGCAGGGACCACTGCTTGCTGCCTATTCCGTACAAGGCCGCTTAAATAGACTTAAGGCAATGCACACGGCGAACACATTATAATATTTACCTTAAGGCGAAACGTCGTCTTACAAACTGAAAACTGAAATTCGATGAGAAGTAAAAACCATAGTTTAACCGAATGATAAATATTTGTTTCGTTGGTGCATTTCAGACAAGGTACATCTACCCACCTTCTTCGAAAAATGAAGAGAAATTATCTCAAAAAAAAACGACGCGCAATTTATTCAGTTTTACGTCTAGAAGACACCAAAAGTTTGTACAGTGGTCAACTAGACCCACTGCTGTTTATATAAAAGCTAGAAAAGTAAAGTGCCTTTATATGAGAGTTCATTTGCTTAATCGCCATGTCACTAATTAATATACAAAAAAACAGAACAAAGCAGTGAAAGTTCTAATGTTTACAACGAAAACTCCGTTTATATAACACGACCTCGTAACCTGGTAACCGCAGAACATTCAGTGCGTGAATTGGAGGTACTTACGGCTTGACCAGCTCGAAAAGGCCTATTCACCAGACCGAGCTGTGTGAAGACCAAGGTCTGGGTAGATTGGAATGTTCACAACATTATAGCTAAGCAGCTGTGAATGGCCATTTTTGATGGCGGCTTGGCGACCATTGCCGTTTTTCTGATAAGTTTAACAGTTTATTTCCTGTTGTAATGCACTTCAATTGTTCTACCTACTATTGTTTTAATAATTTGCTATTTACCTGTTATTAATAAATAGTCTTTAATATATAATTTGTCTTTTATTTTAAAATGTAACTTCAAGTACGTAGGTTATGTCAGCAAGAATTTAAAAAACTTGACTATCATGTCTCAGTCTTTTTATATTTGAGGACAAAACTTTTCCATAGGTAACTTCTAAAAAAAAGGTGTAAGAAAATTGGTACACATCTGAAACAAGACATTTTTAAAGGTACCTGTCTTTTCACGATTCCTTTGTAAGAGGTGTGCGGCTCAAGGTCACAGTCAAGGTCACCGGCTTGGAGGGCGTCCAAAAGATCTCTATCTTGACTAGTGCGTTTTATTATATAAGACGGTATACTTTGCAACAGGGCATCGAAAAACTTTATTCAATGTAGTAGGTTTAATAAATATCTCAATAATATAATTTTGTATTATCCTGAGATGAACCGGAAGGAAAAGAAAAAGTGCCGTGTGATGCCGGCTTAGAATAGCATCACCCCAATTCTACCCGTGGGTGTCGTAAAAAGCGACTAAGGGATATTCATCCAGGGAATGGGCAGCAGCGTTCCCTGTAAATGTAACATCTTGGCACTGCAATGGCAATACCCCCCGATAGGGGGAGGCCCATGTCCAGCAGTGGACTGTTGTGGCTGTTATGGAACCGGAAGAAAAACTAACAATGATACAGCACCGGCATAAGGCTGGGCAGGTTAACCACACTGAATATTCCACTTTATTCCACTACCAGTGAACGTAATTTATGTGTAGATTTTGAAGAGACGAGATAATTTACTGGCCCTAGACAGAAAAACGACCATACAATTCTAACACAGTGACTAGCATAACTTACGCGGAAAAAGAATGACTCCCGAATTGGCAACATTATTGTTTCTCTATCATATTCAATGATATATGAGCAGAATGTCAAAAACAATGTTGCCAATTGGGGTCAATTCTTTATCCGCGTAAGTTTATACGTGAATCGTGCAAGTTCAAAACGCACAGGTGAATTTACGGGTATTGTAATGGTATAGAAAGCATACACGTTTTTCAAAGGCTATGTTTGTGAATTCGAATATCAAATGTTTGTTACCGTCTCACCATCAATGCAGGCTCAATGTTCTGTGTTTTACCTGAAAACAAAATAAAAAGAAACATGAGTTTTAAAGTAGAGACTGTGAGAAAGATTTCCAAAGAGTAGTTGGATTTGATAATTTAGTAAGAATTAATTGCTTGAGAATTTAAAGGCTTTACCAAAAAAGAGTTACTAATGTGTATCTGTCGTTTTTTTTGGATGGAGATGTTTTTAAACAGGGGTTCAACGCGTAGTCCCCAGGGATTAATGTTAGTGGCTCAACCAACACACTTTTGTTGGTAAATATCTATTTAAATTAATTCTACATCTTGCGCTCAGTCAACAAGTCGACAGCGCAGACATTACGGAATCTCTCAACACAACAGAGATTTACGTAAATTACGTAAACAAATAAGATGTGTAAACGTACAGCTTGCAATTTGGGGTCGGTGAATTATTGTTGGGGCGGCAACTGTGAAATTGGGGCCCCACTGAGAACCGCCCCTTCGGTGTTACGTTTAGTAAGTACTTTCGGCAGATAATGTGCTAAACCTATCCATTTAGGGGGTCAACTTATACTGGGTTTACTTATGGACTATGTGAAAAACCAGTTTAAGTAGATCTCTTAATGCTATGCTATATGCTGGTGATTTGCAAAAAGCCTGACAGCGACATTTACATGACAAAACTTGCTTTGTTTTCGTGAACTTACATACCGACAGCCTACCGCTTGGAGGCCTACAGCTTTCCAACTTTGAATTTTGGTAGACATCCACAAGTCCAAACTCAAAGTTTGTACACAAATGTGGATTGGACATGAGTGCATTAAAATCTCAGTAGTTCAGTTCCATTCCATGGACTGATCCACTCCTCACAATATTTACTGCAACTTTTTACCATGTACCTATTTGTAATTGAAACAACCAACAACACCATTGATGAGTTACCTATAAATAGGTATCTTATTAATCTGTTTTAAATCAACGCGTGGCAAAATTAATCACATAATATCACGATTATAATAACGAACACTGGTCTTCGGATATGCCGAAATCATAGCACAGAATCCTACTACGAAATAATGAGACTCATTATCGTCACATAAATAAATACCTATAAAAACCGAAAATATCGGGTTGATAGAAATAATAAAAAAACTGGTTTTATAGATTTTTCAGAGATATCTTTACAAGAAGGATGGCACTTGTACAAAACTATCCCGGAGCCTTGCCATAGGATAGAACCGCGGTACCCTAGATGCTAGAGGGGTCGCCAATTCAGATGGCAAAAGTCGCAGGTTGAAATCCTGCCTGCGATGGAAAATTTTGCAAGATTTTTAAAAGTCAGAACTAAACCTATTCGATATTAATTTTGTTTCGTTCCAGACTGATTACGTTCTATTTAAGACAGAAGGTAGTCCCAAAAGTAACAAAAATCGTGCAAAACCGCGTGGTGCAGTGCTAGCAAGGAAATGTGGTTTGGCATGGCAACATCGGCAACTATTTTGGTGTAATTAACAGTGTGTTATGCCTTCCATTATTTATGCATGACAGACATGCGATCAGCTATGTGCATAATTTGGAGCAAGCGAAACGAATTTCGGCTAAGTATTCAGTTCTTTTCGAATTCTTACACCTTTGCTATTCTTTTCGCTTGGGACACGGAGTCGACGAAAGACCTGATGAACCTTGCGTCAAAGTTTTTAAAACTGATAGTAACCAGTAAGCCTCAGACATAGTTTTGTAACGGCCGCCTTCTACTGGGCGTTTTTTGGAGACACTAAACCGTGAGATGACGTTGTACGCCTTCATAGACTTCAAGGGATTAGCTGTCGAATTTTGACACTTATTCCATTCTAGTCTACGGCAGCGTATAACGCCATCTTACGGTTTAGTTTCTCCAAAAAACGTTCGTTCATAGTGGTCAAAGACAGCTGCTGAGACCGACACGGTCTAACGACCCACCAAAGCGAGGAAACATCTTATTACGGACAATCAGGTGGTTAATTGCTATTCTATCTAGACACACGGCAGTGTGTCCGCCAAGTTCGAGCAAAGAACCGACACACCGGCCGTGGGTTATATTACACGAACCATTTCGGGCCAAGTTCGACCCACCTATAACTCAAAATCTATTTTATCTACGCATATGAAATTTCTAGTATCTGTCGAGATCTACTTACTTATCTAAAATACAAAATTTCATTAATGTACCTATTGTAGGTCTTGAGATATTGACGTCAGAAAATCGCTATTTTTACTATACACTCACTGACTGACTGACTGACTGACTCACTCACTCACTCATCAAAAACCTAGACCACTTCCAATGGTCGTATTGACTTGAATTTTGGCATGGAGGTAGGTCTTTAGGTCAAGGTAAAGGCAAAAATCTGAAAATGGCCAAGTGTGTGTCGGTTTTAAAAATAATGAAGGTGTAAATTCATACCCATAAGGAACTAAAACAAAAAATTTATCTATAAGGTGTAAAAAAATCAACTGCAAATATTTTAAGGGGTGAACCAGCACATGAAACTGAACAACTTTCCCCAAGGAACATAGGTCGAAATGTGAAAAAAAAATTTGGACCTCCCATACAAAATGTACCAGCCGACCGAGTCATTTGTATGGGAGGTCAAATTTTTCTTTCCATATTTCGACCTATGTTCCTTGGCGAAAGTTGTTCAGTTTCATGGGCTGGTTCACCCCTCAAAATATTTGCAGTTGATTTTTTTACATACTATATCTTCCAATGGTCGTACCGACCTAAAATTCATTACGAAGGTTTGTAATTTAGTCAAAGTAAAGTAAAAATTGAATATAACCGGCTACGTACATTATACCGCCCTGACTTGGCAAGCTTATCAGTAAATAGAAAATATGTAAAAAAATCCAAGATATTGAATGGGCATTGCGCTCTAGCGTGTCAGTCGTACAAGACAGCATACAAAATGACAAAACAAAAAAGTTTCCTTTGTCACGCAAACGTAGAAAAATTTAATAAAAAAACTAGTCCATTTCTTTGTAAGAAGCATAGTCCATATTCAAAAATCTGAAAATTAGTATAAATGAGACATTTCCTTAACTAACTTAATCATAAGAAAAAAAGAAAATAAACCTTACAAAAATAAATGAAATCCCACCCAAAACATAAATGTGAAAGGCTGCCAAGTTCGATAATATTGGAATGCTTCGCCTATAAAAGAAGTGAGATCTAAATAAGTACCAAGTTCCATACACAGACCTCAGTTAAAAATAGTTACAGGAATGCACACTTGATTTTCCGCAGTTTGGAAAGTAGATTCTGAATAAATATCATATTAAATACCTAAAATTCTAATACTTACAAAAACGCAAACCTGTTTTTTCAGCAGTTTCCTTATAACATTTTTTATTTATTTTTTTCTGTACTTTGTAATGATATAACTTGGCAAGTTTTAATAGAAAATTATATACTTGACTCATTGCGTTTAGTAGGTTTATAACAAAGTGTGTGAAAACTTGCCAAGTTATATCATTCAAAAGTACAGAAAAAAATAAATAAAAAATGTTATAAGGAAACTGCTGAAAAAACAGGTTTGCGTTTTTGTAAGTATTAGAATTTTAGGTATTTAATATGATATTTATTCAGAATCTACTTTCCAAACTGCGGAAAATCAAGTGTGCATTCCTGTAACTATTTTTAACTGAGGTCTGTGTATGGAACTTGGTACTTATTTAGATCTCACTTCTTTTATAGGCGAAGCATTCCAATATTATCGAACTTGGCAGCCTTTCACATTTATGTTTTGGGTGGGATTAATACATACTCAAAGCATTAATGCGTAATGGTATTATCTACGAATACCTACTAAATATAGCTACTCTATCATAGAGCTGTGCCGTTTGATGCCGGCTTAGAACAGAATCCCCCCAATTCTAATTCTAAATCCAGGGAGTGGGCAGCTGCGTTCCCTGTCAATGCAAAGTCTTGCACTGCGCTCGCCAATACGCCTGCCAAGCGTGGTGAGTATAGCAATACCCCCCGATAGGGAGAAGCCTATGTCCAACAGTGGACTGTTCTGGCCGTATATTTCCATACTCACCACGCTTGGTAAGCGGATTGGCGAGCGCAGTGCAAGGTGTTGAATATATTCACAGGGAACGCTGCTGGCCGTTCCCTGGATCCATCCTTTAGTTGCCAGTTAGGATACCCACAGGTAGAATTGGGGTGGCGCTTTTCTAAGCCGTCACCACACGGCATGAACTTATAGCATTATATATTCACAATAGCCTAAGATAAAGCAAAATTTTGAAATAAATTGTTGCCTGGGACTAAGACAAGTATTTCATTTTTTATTTGTGAAACGAATATAAGAACCAACGACGGACCGTCTAAGGATTATCTGAAACAGCTTTGAATATTTTTGCAAAAGAATTATTTGATTTCTATTCAACTAGAATATACTCTGTGCAAAATGTGGCATATAGACGACCTTTATGCAAAAGAATGGAGCTTTTGTCGACTTTAAAATAGAAAATGTGTATTTTCCCGAGAGAATGTACAGTATATTGAAAGAAAGCTCTATTGACCAATAGAGGTACTGAGTAGTAAACCCCCGGGGTACTAACAAGGTGGTAGTGCGACTGCCTGCGACGCAGATGGTTCCGGGTTCCATTCTCGGTGGGTTGATATTTATTACTTTGTACATTTGTTCCCAGTCTGGTTATAGGACATTGCAGGCTGAACTGTCTAATTGTCCGAAAAGCAAGATGGTTCCATGCTTCGAAGGGCAAGTTAAGCAGTCGGTACCGGTCTATGATTACTTCTCGTTACGCAACCATATGTCAGAGGCCTGCAACTTGTTTGAGAAAACAGCAGCAGAGTTCATCGGGTAGTTGTTACTCGGTGTCCCACTCGAAAAGAAGAAGAATAGAGCGCTAAAATGATGTAGGTACCTATATTTAACGTCACATTAGTAACTTCTACAGAAATTACTTACCTTTAAGAGTAGGACAATTTAGCTAACTGTCATAAAATACCCTATAAAATCTTCTTAAGACAGTCTAACTCTTAAGGCACATTACATGGGAGTAAAGTGAATATAACGACAGGGATTTCATAGCCACTCAAATAAAGTTTTAAGGCGATGGAGCTATTAAGGCGAGTATCAGAACATTTACTGTGATGGGCGTTCAAACCAAACGTAAAGATATTTAAGATGGCATTAAATTACTCGGGTGTACAGTATCTTTATGTAGACAGTAGTCTCGGTCTGATGTCACCGTCAAATATTTCTAAAATTGCACTGTCACCTTCCGTTAAATAAGTTCAGATTATAATAAAGAAAGAAGATACCTACCATAGACGATACCTCCAAAACGATTGCCTCGCTGCTCTTGGTAGATCAAGCACTATCCAAAGGCATTATCATAAAAAAGAAGCCTACAATTTTTGTATAATCCGTTTATGTGCGAAATGTACTTCAAACTAAGTGTTTTGACAGCACAAGGTGCATTTTTAAAATAATTGGGTAACAGTCAGTCAGATGCATGAAGATGGGGAACGATTTATTTATCTAAGTAGACAAAGTAGACCATTTTAGTCATACTCGTCAAGTTTAAAAAATCTATGTTTTTGTCGCAGAAATATGATGCACATGTCTTCACCGTATAAAACTGCGGCTGTCACAGGTTGCCATTAGTATGATGACTGTCACCAACCGCAATATCATCCGGTTCGCATGCGATTAACCAAAGTTCCAAGCCTGTGTTCTGAAATCGTAGCAAATTCCCCTTCGTAGTAATTCCGTAGCAATGTCGTAGGAGGTCGTAGGCGTATTTTGTGTAGCAAGTAGCACATGCTACTACGAAGCAAGACATTTCTGAACAACAGCATAGACTAAAATGAAAGAAATTGATCTTACTACAAAAAAGGTAGACACGCGTTGCTTCGCGATTTTTTCGCGCTCATTTCTACGCGAATCATTCGTTACAAACATTTTCATAGTTACCTTGAGTTCCTCATTCATTCCAGTTCATTCCAGTAAACGTCAAAATTGTCGCTAGTACTGAGTGAGCTCTCCCCGTTCTCCCTAATTTGTGTTTCTAGGTACCCTAGTTTGACTGTTTGTCAATTTGGCATGCACAAACGCTCCAGAGCTATCAATATTCTGATCACGTTTAGACACAATTTAAGCGCCATTCGGACATCTAATGGCTTAACTAGCTTCACGAAAGGACGGATAGGAAGGATTATGTGTGTAGGTACGCATTTTCTGTAGTTTAAAGACTACCTATCACTCTGGGAAAGCAAGTTATTATAACGGGAGTAACAAACCCTTTTTGTTACTCCCTGTTTATTATGGTTAATCGCGACAGACACTACTAAGAGTTACTAAATCCTTGACCTACAACAGTCCACTGCTTGATATGACCTATTGGGGGGTCTTTACCGTATCCACTACATTTGGCAGGCAGAATGGCAAGCCCAGTGCAAAGTGGTGCAGATATTTACAGAAACCGCTGCTGCCCATTCACCCACAAGTAAAAATGGAGTATTGCTACGTATTCTAAATCTAAACCACACTGAATTATTGGCTAAGAAAAAGAATAAGAGCAAAAAGATATAAGAAAACCAGATTAATCGAAAATCTGTCACCATAGCTTTGCGTGCAAGAAATTCGGGTCCGTAAGCAAAGGGATGGCGCCCATTATCTACAAATAAAAAAACCAATAAACCCCGACAGTTGCAGGGGCGGGGAGACATAAATACGAGAGAGGGGGAGGGTCGGTGACAGGAAATTGGAATGGTGACACCTAGTCGGCGAGGAGCCACCTGCGACAATTACACTTGCGAGCACGAAAAACGGCCACTCAGGTAATAGGTCTTTTTAATCACTCATTTATTTTTTAACTCTCACACCAGGGTTCATTCATCAGGTCGTTCGTCAGACTCGGTATCCCACACGATAAAATAAGATCACTTACTCATCAAAAATCTCAACAGTCCGCTGCTCAAGTCGGCAGGAGAAAGGTGTTGTATTTTACATGAAATACAATGCTGCTGTTTATTCCTTTGATTCATCCCTTAGGCGCATTTCGCCACATCCGTGGGTATTTCAATTTAACTAATTTTCTGGGTTTAGTTCAGCTGGGTTTATTTAATTTCAGGAATTCAATGATAATCGGGACCGCGGGGGGCTCAAAATAAATACATTTTGCCTTTTCTAAAACAAACATGACGCTTTGGCAAGATTAATATTTCTGTTGTGGATATTTTAATTCTAAAAAAAGCATGAAACCATGATTACAGAAGCCATGTCAAGTCTAGAAGAAAGTCAACAAAGCGTGAAAACATGAATATTTCATTGGCTAGCCTAGACGGCGCCTGTATTTTTGTCCTTAAGTGCACTTCGTAATGTGATGTAGCCCAAGCGATCGAAAATTACAATGCCTGGAAATATTGATGATGCCCGAAATATTCTTAAAGGTCAAATTAAAGACCGAGCGTGGCGGCGTCGTACTGCGCCGTCAACGTGACAGCGTCGTTAATAGTATGAAAAGCGCGCCGCAGCGTGCCGCCCGGTCTTTCTGGCATCCCTATACAAACCTGTAATTTTGACGGCGCACCACGTCGCGTCAAGCTCAGTCTTTAAGGACACCTTAATACTCTCTTGATAGATGGGGCGTGAGGCAGCTGATTTTTCGTGAGGGTGATGTTATATGGAAAATCGACGAATTTCTGAGCATTTTATAGAGCTGAAGAAAAATTATTAGCAACAAACCACAACTGTAAGTACAACGAATATAAAATCAAATATTTACATAAAAAAAATTTAAGTCGAAATGTGTAGAAGGAAATCCTTTTTTTTGCAATATTTACTGCTAAAATCTTCAGGCACGAAGAAAAGCTATGAGATTTTCAATATTTTCGTTTATTTTCCTTACTCTTAATGCCACCTACCTTTTAGGAAAGGTGTTTTCCTGTTCAAATCTTTCCCCATCTCCCTTTCTGACAACAACACACTCCCAAAAACTAAGTTGTTCCAACGTCTAGTTGTTCGCAGCAGGCTTGGTGCTAACTTTTACTGAATAGGCGTCGATTGCGAACGGGGAATTAATTTTAGAACTTTACTCCAATAAAGCGACACTGGAGGGTGGGATACAAATATCACGCCTTTTCCCTTGCGGGGTAGGCCGAGAGTTAATGGTAGTAAGTCAAAAAATATTTACCTACGTCTCCTGAAATATTTTCTTAAGGGAAGTTTTTCAGTTTCATGGCACAAATTATTGATACGGCGCGTGAGGCGCCTAGATACAGATGGCTCACTCAGTACTAGCGACGATTTTGACTCTTACTGAATTTAACCAAACTGGAACTAACCAGAATCTTAGGGGAACTCAAGGTAACTAAAATGATGGTTGACACGAACGTCATATTTCTTGGATTAAAATTGTCTTCCAATCATGTGACGTTCTTAATCAGATTTTGCTGTTTTGATATTCTTACTTTGAGATTTTTGACAGCAGCAACCCTGGCTCTGTAACAAGTGACAATCGTGAATAAAATAAATACGAGTACCTTCTGTAAACTCTATTTTGTGTCCATGCACCCTATCAGTATTCGGAGAGCTGTCCCTTACACCCTGTATATTCCAGGCTGTAGCACGGCTAACCCAATTGGCACCAAACTATCACAAACGAGCCAACAACGCGAGAAGCTGTACCAAGGTCGGTGAAAGGTCAGGTCGGGTCGGGTCAGGTGCCTCGTGGCATCCTGCATTGCGCTAGTTTTTTTCACTGACCTACTATAATATCACTCACAAATTAGGAAGACAGCGCGCGGGGTGCGATTACAGATGGCTTACTCAGTACTAACGTCGATTTTGACGCTTAGGCTTAATGACTCTAACTGGAATCTCAGGGGAACTCAAGGTAACTAAGAAGATGGTTGACACGAACGTCATATTTTTTGGATTCAAATTGACTTAGAATTATATGACGTTCTTTATAAAATTTTGCTGTTTTGATATTCTTATACTTTGAGATTTTTGACAACAGCAACCCTGGATCTGTAACAATTAACAATCGCGTAAATCCTAAATAGGGTTGAGTGAACCTTGTGTAAACTCTGTTTTGTGTTCATGCACCCTAAAGTATTCGGAGATTTATCCCTTACACCCTGTATTTTGTATTCATGCACCCACCCTATCAGTATTAAGAGCTAACCCAATTGGCACCCGAACTATCACAAACGAGCCAACAACGCGAGAAGCTGTACCAAGGTCGGCGAAAGGTCAGGTCGGGTCGGGTCAGGTGCCTCGTGGCATCCTGCATTGCGCTAGTTTTTTCACTGACCCACTATAGTTGAAAAAATCACTCGCTGCATTCGCGGCCGTATGGCGATCAGCTATTCAGTTTTAAAAAGCAGCGACTTGTCTATGAACTATTGTTTAAATGAGTTGCTAATATTTCGGTATTGGTATTATGAATGTTGAGACTATGGTTGTTGATATTATGTACTTATGTATTTCCTTTTCGACTATAGTGGGTCAGTGAAAAAAGTAGCCGTACGGACGTGAATGCAGCATTTGTCTTTTCGACTACAGTGCGCATAGATAGTGCGTAACTTTATCCGTGTAACTGTGCTACTATTACAACAGCACATCAGTCCACTGCTGGACGTAGACCACCCTCTATGTACCATGCTCACCACGCTTGGCACGCGGATTGGCGAACTAACATATCTACCTGCAAACTCTCGAAAAACATGACCCTCTTTCTGAGGCAGTCGGGTAAAAATATCTATGGTTGCCAAGAGGCTGTGTTTATTAAAGCATTTATGGCTGGTCCGACCTTGTGCTTTAAAAATACTTAACTTGCACTGAAGACCATGATCTCATTTCTGAAAATTTGGCTTAGTACCAATGGGTAACTCTACTTTATTCACAAGGTTGAAAAAAAATAGAAGAATGTTTTAGGCTACTGGGCTGAGGATGCTGGAAATACAGGATGTAAAAAAATCTACTGCTAATGTTTTATGGGGTGAACGAGTCCATGAAACTGAACAACTTTCCTGCCTAAGGCCAATAGAGCCAGCCAAATAACCTGAAATTTTACGCGCGGAAGCCAATATAACCTCCCCATAAAAAAATCGAGACACTTTCGTTTTCATAGTCGAACAAAGTATGAAATCTATGAAATAAAAAGTTGAATGTGTAAAGTCGACATTAAAATTTTGAAACCTTGTAATACTCATTATTGAACTACATTAGACATTTGTTCCAAAATAAACATATGTCTCATCTAACGTGATCTCTACAAAACGTAAACTTGCTAAGTGTCTCGATTTTTCTGATTAGAAGTGTATTAATATTAATGCTTTGATGCATCCACAAGTTCAATCTGAACTTGTTCACTATCTAGACAGGTAGATGAAAAACATGTGACATTCTTCCATTTTTTTTTTCGTGTGGGACACCGAGTCGTTCAGCAACCCGATGAACCCTGGTGTCAGAGTTTTTCAACCGCCTACTGCAAGTAGCAGGCCTCTGACATGGTTGTGTAACGACCGCCATCGTAGACAGCAACCGGGACCGACGGCTTAACGGGCCCATCCGAAGCACGGAACCATCTTACTTGCGGACAATCAGGTGGTTCAGCCTGCAATGTCCTAACCAGACTGGGAACAAATTCACAATGTGATAAATATCAACTTTGTGAGTGACCCCACCGGGAATTGAACCCGGAACCTCAGCGTGGCAGGCAGGCAAACTAACCACTGCGCCATATCGGTTATCAATCGGTTCCAGTCATACCTGCCTAGCCCACCGAACAGAAAAATAGTCCTACACAGCGTCCACAAATGCCCCTCTATAGTACATTCTAGAACGTTCATTTTGCGCTGTTACAATGTTGACAAAAGTATACCCCTTAAACATTCTAATAAGGTATCGTGTGCCATAAAAATTTGCATAATTCACGTGCATAAGTGGTTACGAACATGTTGTGGCACGCCGATTTAAGTGGCGCAGTGCAGGGCTGATTTGACCTATACTATGTAACCTCTTCTAACCTGACCTGACCTTGGTCACAAAGTAAGTATTGATTGGCTGGCGCCAATAAATTGTCTATTTTGTGTCTTGGTTCAGATTCTTTAAAAAAAACGCAGTCGGGTTATGCCATGGTCCTATGATATCTGATTTTTCATAAATATTCAAGAACTCCTTTCGTAAAAAAATCCAGATCCGACACAAAGACAAACGGAACACAGAACAACAAACAAAAAGAATAGATAGAATAGACTATATTACCCCTGTGACTACATACATACAACAACCTATTGCAGCCCACTGCTGAACATAACCCTCCCTCGGAGTACGCTAAACGGCACGAATACCCCCGTTTTCACCATCCAGTCAGTATACTAGTCGCTCAGTCATCGGGTTAATTTACAAGTACCTAGGTCAATGACGACCGCATTTCACATTCGAGATACCAGTAACGGTCTATCTCATGAACGTAAGACATGAGACGTGACAAATCGCGACGCTTGAAACCGTATCCATATAAAATGAAACAGAAGAGACCCACGTGAGACGCGCGTCGGCATCGATGACGTCATATTATATCAAAAGAATACACGTTAATATACTAATAATCAATTTTATTCACTGAGACACTTTAAAGGCACTTATAACTTCACAGCAATAAAATATGTAGAACTAGCAATATAATTAAATTATTCCGATACATACTTTCAGCACAGATTTACCAATTTACCGTTAGCTCCGACAGAATCTCCGCACACAAGTTTTCCGTTCGACGCTCAGAAAAGGAATGATAGAAAAATACCGGCACCGCCTAGATTGAACAGATTGAACAATATGATTGAAAGACCGGATAAAGGCCGTAGCACACAAATGTGCGTCTCACTAAAACCGCACCGCCTACCACAGACTAATTCTAAAAACCGATAAAGGCCAGCCACACCAACATCGATCGTCGTACAGACAGCGCGCGTACTCATTGATGTGTCTAGGCCTTTTCATGTTGCCGCTCTCACCACAGACAATACACTTAACTTTTTCTTATAAAATGCCTGGAATACCGTATTTTGAGACGTCAAGTGCAGTCATATGTTGCGAGCGACAACATCCGGCCGTCCTGCATACGCATTCGTCCTCGGATGCGTCAGTGTCTGGTGCATCTGCGGAGAACAAACACATTTCATTAGAATACCTTATTCACTCATCTCAATTTTAACCAAACTCATAAATCCAAACAAGATTTTAACTGTCCATATCTCGTTTAAATTTATGCGTTAAGAAATTCCTATAATATTATACCATTTAAATAGTAACTGTTCCATCGGCGGCCAGTATATTTTCAATGGTATAATTTGTACCCCTCCAACACACACACTCACACTCATGCACAATTTGAACTATGCTGTTCCATCGACGGCCAGCTATCCTGTCATAGTCCTGGTTTTATTCTAGGCGATGCCTTGGGCCAACCCTAGAACTCCATTACCAGGAACCATGTGCTACTTTCAAATTGTGATAATGCGATAATATGTGTGTTCGAAGCATATGCACTAGACATCTACATTTTAAACAATGATCAAACATTTAAAAAAAATATACTTCATTTTAATTTATCAATTTTACTCAAATTATAACTTGAACAAATAATACATATTATATAAAAAGTCTCATACCTGACAACATCCGAGGGCTATCCATGAGCTAGTTCTGGTCAAGGTCAGTTAGTCTTATCCAGGGCTTCATATTCTCGACACAAGTAATACCCTCATATCGCCTGGATGTCCGATCTGCCCCTCGCATGTCCTCTACTTTGTACCGGTCATGTCCTAGAGCTTCTGTAACTTGAAAGGGTCCTTTAAAATTGGAAGCAACTTTTACTTTGCCCATCATTTGATTGACTAGGAATTTTAATAACTACCAAGTCCCCCTTGTTATATATTGGTGCGTTTGCTCTTTTTGAATCAAACATTTGTTTCTGTTTTTCGGCGCTCACTTTAATATTATCATCTACCATTTTCCTCAAAGCAGTAACATCTACCTCAGATTCTTCAATTTCGCTCATAGTCCGGTCAGAGTTCATTTGTAGTCTATAGCCGAAAAATACTTCGCTAGGAACCGCGGAAGTTGTTTTATTAATTGTAGAATTTATTCCTTGTTGAATACTTGTAATGTGCTGATCCCATTTGTTATAATCTGTGTTAGCTCCCATGCTGCGCAAGGCCTCCAAAATGGTCTGGTTGTATCTCTCAACCTGACCGTTTGAGCGAGGCATGGCGGTGGCTATCACGTGTTGTCTTATTCCGTTTTCTTTACAATAATTTACAAATACCTTCGACGTAAATGCTGACCCAGCATCACATATCAATCGCTTAGGGCTGCCAAAAATTTTGAAAATTTTGTTTAGTTCGTTAATTGCCGATTTACTCTTTGTGTTTCGAACCGCAGCAACAAAACAAATTTAGTAAAAGAGTCAACTATTACAAGCAAATAGGTATTTTTTTGAGTAGTTTGAACGAAAGGCCCTAAGTGATCGATATGTAATGTGTGAAACGGCCTCGCATATTTAGGTATAGGGAAAAGTTTGCCTGGCTTTTTTCCGTGTATGTTTTTGAAATATATACAATTTATACAATTTTTAATATATTTACTTATAACTTTTTTCATGTGTGGAAACCAAAACTTTTCTTTAATTCTCTCAATCGTTTTGTCTACTGCAAAATGGCCTATGTCGTCATGGTTAGCTTTAATTATTTGCCATACGCACTGCTTAGGTACCAACCAACGCCTACCAAATTCTGTCCTGCGGTATACTTTATTTCCTAGTAAATCATACTCTCTAAATATTTGTTTATGTTCATCGGCCTGTCCTGACTCTAATATTTCTTTAATTGCACAAATTTTTGGGTCCTGAAGTTGTACAGATAACATCCAATCCGCTTCCGTAATATTCATCACGCTTTCTTGTGGAACGGGGACTGCTTTAGCTACGGGATTCCTGCTTAAAGCGTCAACATGTTGCATTTGAGTTCCTGGCTTGTGTATAATTTCAAAAGTGAATTCCTGTGTTTGCAAAACCCATCTAGCTATACGAGAATTTACTTCTTGCTTTTGTAACGAATACCTAACCGCATTGCAGTCCGTTACAATATTAAAAGTAGTTCCTAAGAGATAGTGTCGAAACTTCTGCAGCCCTACAGTAATAGCCAAAAACTCTAGTTCGAAAGAGTGATATCGTTTTTCCTCGACAGTTGTCTGACGGCTGTAAAAATGGACGGGCTTTTCACCATTTTCAGTAATCTGTGCTAAAATGCATCCTACGCCATCCCGACTTGCGTCTGAATACATAATAACCGGCAATTTAGGGTCGTAAATTGTAAGTGTCGCTTCTAATAAAGCATTTTTCAAAGTAGAAACCGCTCTATCTTGGTCTAGTCCCCATTCCCACACAGAATCCTTTTTTAATAATTTTGTAAGTGGTTTGCAAAGCACGGCACAATTTTGAATGAATTTTCGAAAATAATTTATCAGTCCTAAAAATTGCCGTACTTGATGAACGTTTTGCGGTGTTGGGTAATCTTTGATTGCTTCCAATTTCTTTTTTCCTGGCCGAACCCCTTCCAGAGAAATTTCATATCCCAGAAAGTTGATATTTGTTTGAAAAAAGTTACACTTTTCTAAATTAATAGTTAACCCGTTTTCTTCTAAAGTCTTCAATACTTCTTCTAAAACTTTAATATTTTCTTCAATAGTTTCTGTAGCGATCAATAAATCATCCATATAACATATTACCCGATCAAATCTGAGTTTACCCAACACCGTATTCATTAGTCGTTGGAATACCGAAGGACCGTTACACAAACCAAACGGCATTCGAACAAATTCGTAGTGTCCATCTTGAGTTATGAAACCAGTTTTGGGGATTGAACTTTCATTTATTTTTATCTGATAATACCCACTTTTTAAATCAAGGGAAGTAAAATATTTGCATCCTTTCAACCTATCAATCAAATCATCAACTATTGGCATGGGGTACTTTTCTTTAACAGTAATCTTATTAAGCGCACGATAATCTACACAAAGACGTTTTTGGCCGTTTGGTTTGTCAACTAATAGAACCGGGCTAGCGTAAGAGGAACTACTCTCTCGGATAATCCCATTCTTAAGTAAATCATCAATCATTTCACGAGTGGTGGCTTTCTCTGATTCCGACATGCGATACGGCCTCAGTGTGACGGGTTTGCTAGTGGTTAACTCAATATCTAACTCAACACATGATGTCGCTCCTAATGTAGATAAATCATTTGATATTGTCTTCGGGAATTTTGAAAATATTTCATTGAGTGCTGATAAGTGCTCACTAGAACTAGTATTCAGCATAGAAGAATCTATTAATGATACCTGCTCCGTTACTACAGCTGGTTGAAAAACTAGGCTATTGCCAACACGACTGTACATAATTCTATTATTTTCAGTAAAATTCCTGCCTATCAAAACGTTACTTCCCGATAACTTATTTATAACATAAAATGTTACGGGTAGTTCCACACTGTCTACTGTAAGATTAGCATTCACTCCTTCCTTAACTTCAGAGAACGAACCCGCTGTGAAACCTGTGAGATGAACTGGTGTCTCTAATTTAAAAGTGGGTAGTCCCAACTTTTCCACTACATCGCATGTTATAAGAGAACAATCACTGCCCATATCAATAAAAGCACGACTGAATTTGTGATGATCAATTGAAACATCTTTATAGAATTTTTCTTTATCATTTATTATGTTAACTAATTTAACATCAGAGTCTTTTTCAACCTTTGTGTTAGATTTAGACCGGCAAGCCGCTTCCAAGTGCCCCGGTTTTTGACAAAAATTGCATTTCATGGTACTTGATTTCAGTTTACAGTTGAATTTCTTATGGCCTGCCTCTCCGCAAATAAAACATTTAATTTTACTCAAATCATTAGCCGCTGTATTTTGATTGGTACTTTCAGTTTTAATTTCCGAATTATTTTGAAATATCTGCCGCTTTGTATAATTACTCGATGTTGGATTATGTTTCTGAGACGGTTTTGATTCTACGCTTGTATATATTTTTGAATGCAAAAATGAAGCTAATTCATCGCAATAACGGAAACTGCCCGCGTCGGCCGCCGTACTTATATTTTTATCGCCAATCGATCCAACGATAACGGATATTATATCGGGATCGGAAAATCCTAACCTCATTCTGTCAATCCGAGATTTTTGTTGAAAATAAAATTCATATAATGACTGACCCTCAGTGGGTTTGATCTCCATCAGTTCTTTAAGCATGCTGTACATATTCCTCTTGGTTTCGAACGTATCTAACAAGACGGAACGCCAGTCTTTCCATTTCCACGTGGTCCAACTAGTCTTATTTTTCTGCAGCGAATCGTACCAAGTTTTCGCGGTGTTACGTAACTTTTGTAAAGCTTGATATTTAATAACCCTATCTTTCCAACCAAAAGCTTTAGCGTTCGCTTCCACTACATTTATCCACATGCGAATGTCATCTTTCAACGGATCGAATTCTGGTATAACAGACGACAAAAGAATACTTGAACTCACGGTTGGTGTTCGGCGACGACGGACCTTTTCTTCTTCGACCGTCTCTTACTTCTAGACTCACGTCTCGGCTCGGAGCTGCTGCTGCTGCTGCTACTCGAGGAACTGCTCGATGAAGACCCCGAGCTGCTGCTCGACGAACTCGATGACGAACGAGCCCTCCTCTTGCGCTTCCGGGTATTGCCACTTGGTCGAAACGGTGGCATGGCGAGTCCTTTTCTTCCACTTCTGATATCAAAAGAATACACGTTAATATACTAATAATCAATTTTATTCACTGAGACACTTTAAAGGCACTTATAACTTCACAGCAATAAAATATGTAGAACTAGCAATATAATTAAATTATTCCGATACATACTTTCAGCACAGATTTACCAATTTACCGTTAGCTCCGACAGAATCTCCGCACACAAGTTTTCCGTTCGACGCTCAGAAAGGAATGATAGAAAAATACCGGCACCGCCTAGATTGAACAGATTGAACAATATGATTGAAAGACCGGATAAAGGCCGTAGCACACAAATGTGCGTCTCACTAAAACCGCACCGCCTACCACAGACTAATTCTAAAAACCGATAAAGGCCAGCCACACCAACATCGATCGTCGTACAGACAGCGCGCGTACTCATTGATGTGTCTAGGCCTTTTCATGTTGCCGCTCTCACCACAGACAATACACTTAACTTTTTCTTATAAAATGCCTGGAATACCGTATTTTGAGACGTCAAGTGCAGTCATATGTTGCGAGCGACAACAATTACGTCTCATGTACGAAAACAGTGCCTTAAATTCCAATCTGACCATGGAATGTTGCGGAATGAGGTCTAGGAATCCTGGAAGTATGCCAGGCAGGCAGTGGCTATGACCCACTGAGCCATATGCCTCGGATACCCTTGGTCAGGCTTGCCAAAATACCAAACCATTCTTCCGCTGTAGGGGGACACTGAGTCGACGAATGACCCGATAAATACTGGTGTCAAGGGCGCAAATTTCACAGAGAAGACGCAAAACGTGAGACGTACGACAAACAAGTAATCGTCAGCGACGTGAGACGTCCGAAATCGCGACGCTTGGAACCGTTTTCATATAAAATGTATGAGAAACAAAGCTACACACGTGAGACACGCGTCCTATCGATAACGGCTGATGATCGCTTGTCAGACAGTTGTCATGTTGCGCGTCGAGTCGCGCGTCTATTCTGTGGACCTTGAAACGAAAAACACAAGACGCGTGTGAGATCGATATTCCATTTGAACTTGACCCTGTTCAAAATTTCGTATGTATATGGCATGGTATAGTAACCTCCAATTTCACCACACTTTACTATATTCCCTAATCCTATACGCAACGACTTCAGTAGACTAAGAATTTTTGTGGGTCTTTTACGCTATTGATTCAATCAAACCTAGGTACTTTTTTCAGAATTGAGAAAGGCAAAATATTTAAATTCTCTTTTCAGCCCATTTGGGCCAAACCCGTGTGTGAAGGGTGAACCGAACGACTTAGAAATTTATACCGACGTCGCTGTTTCCAACGACCAGTTAAACTGCAAGCCCTAAACGCCGTTAAGCCCTAAAGCCCTGAAACCTCCAGATCCTTCTGTTTTATATTAACTGTGGAATTTAAGGGTCTTAGCAGAAGGGCTATAACGCGGCGTAATTTTTGCGGCAGGCGTGCGTTTATGGCCGCGGGCCGCAGCATGTGTTTACGGGGCCCATAAACTGATCTTTATAGGCGCCGCAACTGTCTCCGTAAACGATCAACACCAGGCGCACAGGGACGGATTAAGACATTTAGGGCCTTACTACGAAAAACCAATTCCCCGTCGAACGCGTGTTTAGCGTGTTTTTGTATGACGACATTATTAAACACGCGGCCAATGCTCGTCTAAGTTTATAAGGTAGTTACTTAGGGAAACTCGAAAATGCTCAGAGCTACAGGTCAAACTGATTGATTACTTTCCCCATCGTTCAGTGTCACTCTGTATATTTTTACTTGGACCGCAAGCGAGCTGTACGATATTGCGGTTTTTGACAGCCAGCAAGCAAATGTCAACCTATGACGGTGTGACGGTCTGATGTCTCGATATCTATGCGGCGTTATTTATTAGAGGTATGTGATTTAGTATGAGAATCGCCTAGCTTCCATTTTGTCAACAAAATAATACCGAACGCTAGACCACATGGATTAAAGGACTTTAGAAAGGTTGAAACAGGTTGAAACATAAATAACAGAGTTGGGTTTATCTTTTACCAACTTTGGTTATTGAATTTCCTACGAGTGCCCAGTATGGAAACGAGATACACAACCTCATGAATAGGTATTTACAATTCAGGTAAATAAACCATAATATCATTTGTCTTGTACGACGACTCGCTGCATTCGCGGCCGTATGGCGCTCCCTTTCTCACTTTAGTTTACCACTAAGTGTCTAGGCTCTAGGTGCGGTCCTGTACAGACTTGTGGGACCTCATAAAAACTGTACGCAACACTCTCCGGCCGCATGCCTAATTAATCCAGCTGAGATAGCCAAAGTTCGTCTTATTAAGGCGAGGACTTACACGCGTCAAACTATTTAGATTGGCCTTAATAAATGTTGCAAAATGTTCGTCATTGGGGGAGGAGATTTAGGCACTTCTCACACGCAGTCCAGCAGTGGACTGTTGTGGCTAAATGTTCCCACGCACCCACAGACCTGACTTCATCATGACCGCCGCATGACATGACGGACTTCTTTCATCTATGCACGTACCTCATAATGGTCTGTTGTTCTGGATACTCAGGATTTTGACGGAAGGAGTTTACTACCCGATTCATAGTTTTCCAGGTTTTTTTTCGCGGGTAGACGTCGCCCAAAAAACAGCTTTTTGTGTCACTCCCATAAATTATTTAATTAAAAATACTTACAAAGTGATAATTTACATATGAAATAGTTTAATCAGTCAGTTAATTCATCACCAGTACGCACTTCAATCACCTTTCACTTAATATTTCACTTTTGACCACATTTCACCACCTCAACTGCCATGGATCTGTCATCACAGCTAACTTCCACCTCTGCTGACATGGCTGCACTTTTTGCCCGCATGACCAACTTTGAAGAGCGGCTGCAGAAGGTCACTACTTCACCAGCTGCTGGCTACACTGATCTGTCGGCCCTGTCCAGTGATTTCTTGGAGTTCAAGACCCTGGTTTGGCAAGCCCTCGGTAAGCTTAGGGCCCAAACTGAGCTGTTATCTCTTGGCCAGGACCGCCATGAGACGTTCCTGCGGCGTAAGGTGCTTCTTTTCCACGGAGTGGCTGAAAAGAAAGAAGAAAAAGTTGAGGAAGTGATTCTCGGCATATTATCCGACAAAATGCAGTTGTCCGATATTAATATTACTGACCTGCAAACTTGCCATCGCTTGGGTTCCACTTCGTCTAAACCTCGACCAGTGCTGGTGAGGTTCCGTGACTTGGACGTACGTCGGCTGGCGTGGGACTCCAAAACATCACTGAAGAGCACCGGCATCACCATATCCGAGTTTCTCACTAAGTCTCGACATGACTTATTTATGGAAGCCCGTCAACATTTCGGAGTGAGAAATTGCTGGACGTCGGAGGGCAAAATTGTCGTGCTACTGCCGGACAAGACACGGAAACGGATTGAAGTTCTGAGCGAGCTGAAGCGCTTAACGGCCGTATATCCGCCGCATAAGGACTCCACGACTAGTCGCTCTTCGGACCCTACGGACCCGCCGCAGAAGAAAAATAAGGCGCAGGAACAATCGTCGAAAGCTGCCGCTAGTGGCCGAGTTCTCAGGGACCGGCGGACATGAATTGTTTACAACCCGTTCTCGGCTGTCTCCTCAATTTAGTCACATATTACTATCACTTTCTTCATGTAAAGGTAGTTTTTGAATATTATTTTACAAGTAATTTCGGGTACAACTTCTGTATTTTGTGTTTTTTTTAAGGTTATAATTTTTATCACTTTTTGGTTTGACAGCTGACTCGACCGTCACTCGATTTCTAAACGAAATTTGCGTTTCGTTGTGGTTTCGTTCCAACTATCGTATTCATGAAGCTTTTCTGTTGATATTCTATCTTTTTCATTGATCTTTTTATTTTTTCAATGATTTTGAGTGCTTTTTAAAATGTATAATGTTGTAAGGTTGTAATAATTTTATTTATGTTAAATGCTGTGCAACGTATTTTCTTTTTTCTCTTACAGCAAACCGCGGCTGGTGTTGCGTTGGCTGACATTGTAGGAAGTTGTGTATTTATTTTAGTGTAGCTTTAAATATAATATTTACGTTTTTTTTACAGATATACCTACATATATTTATATATATTTATTTTATGGATAATTTGGTAGATATCAATGATAGTTTTTTTTCGTGTTCCGACTCGTCCGATATTTTCCTGAGTGCCGACGACAGTGACGGTGATAGTTCCATAACTCACTCTCAAACTCTTTCAATCCATGACCAACTTAACGCAAATTTTTCTAAATTTTCAAACAATTTCAATGTAGTCCACATCAACGCTCAGAGTATTCCTGCCCACTATCCTGATCTTCTGGCGTCCTTCAGTAATACTCCTATTGATGCGATCTTCATTTCCGAAACTTGGTTAAAGCCTTCTCTTTCATCCTATCAATTTCCTCTTCCGGGTTTTAAACTTATCCGCAATGACCGCACGGGCAAGGGAGGTGGCGGTGTAGCAATGTACTTGCGTGCCGACATCGTGCACACTGTTGTTAGTGCTTCCACTTCTCCTTCGACGGCCGACCACAAGAAGTTTAAAGCTAAAGCCGAACACCTGTTTGTCGAGGTGACAGTTCACCATAAAAAGATGTTGCTTGCCGTGTTTTATAGCCCATCACTAACAATCGATTATTTCGATCCTCTCGAAAGTCTACTTGGATTACACTGTCCAAGCTATGAGCACATTCTTTTACTGGGTGACTTCAACACGTGCTTGCTTAAAAATGACGCTCGCGCTGAAAAACTGCAGTCTCTCTTGTCCTCGGTCAACCTTCACATTCTTCCTCTCTCTTCTACGCATCACATGCCTAACCGTGCCCCTTCTCTTCTTGACTTAATCATAACTTCTTCTGTGGAGAATATTGCTGTTCACGGGCAATTCCCTGCTAGCTTTTCTCACCATGACCTTATCTTTCTCTCATATAAAATCCGGCCCCCTAGGCGTAAACCAAAATACCTTCATCTGCGTAGTTTTAGGGGTATAAACTTGGAAGCTTTGAAAGAGGATGCATCCAGTATTGACTGGGCTCCAATTTTTACAGCTGAGTTCATTGACTCGAAAGTACAGATTTTTCAGGATGTTTTGTTAAAGCTTTTTGATGCTCATGCTCCTCTGAAAAAAGTTAAAATGAAACATTGTCCAGCACCCTGGTTAACGGACGACATTAAAGCTTTTATGTTGAAGCGTGATAAGGCCTATTTAAAATACAGAAAGTGTCGCTCTGATCGCAACTTCACCCGTTACAAACTTCTTCGAAACCACTGTAGGCGTCTGTGTAGAGATGCTAAAAGACGCCACATACACAATTCCATACAGCAATGCAATCCTTCTCAAGTGTGGAAGTTTCTTAAATCGCTTGGTATAGGCAAAATTTCGCCAACTTCCAATTCACTCTTAGATCTTAATCAACTTAACCAACATTTTTCTTCTCCGCCTGTAACTATTGATGCTAATGTTAAATCTAACACCATCTCGTTTCTCAATAGTCAATCATTACCATCTTGCTCTTCTTTTACCTTCACCCAGATTGCTGAGAGCGATGTTAGGAAGCATATTCTCTCCATAACTTCCACTGCTGTGGGCAATGATAACCTGTGTTCCCGAATGATCCTGCTCATTCTCCCTGAACTCCTACCAATTCTCACACATATTTTTAATTACTCTTTGGTATCGAGTTCCTTCCCGTCTCCTTGGAAACGAGCAGACGTCATTCCTCTCCCTAAAACATCCAACCCCTCCGCTTTCTCCGAATTCCGTCCTATTTCGATCCTACCTTTCCTCTCCAAAGTCCTTGAACACATTGTCCATCAGCAACTTGCCACATTTATTGCATCTAATAGTCTACTTTCTCCCTATCAATCTGGCTTCCGACCCGGTCACAGTACCGTTACAGCACTGCTTAAAGTCACTGATGACATTCGCTTTGCAATGGAAAACAAGTCAGTGACAATCCTTGTATTGCTTGACTTTAGCAGTGCTTTCAATTCCGTAGACTTTGATGTACTTCTCTCTATTCTTCGCTCTCTTAATATTTCTGACTCAGCAATCTTGTGGTTCGACTCATATCTTCGTGGTCGTTCGCAGCGGATCCGCTCGGATGAGGATTCCTCTGACTGGTGTGATCTTGTTGCGGGCGTACCGCAGGGTGGCGTACTTTCACCACTTCTTTTTTTCTATCTTTATAAATACCATTACTACTGTCATTTCTTCCAACTTCCATCTCTACGCAGACGACCTACAGATCTACCGGCACATAAATGTTGCTGACATCGTCAGTGGTATTGAAGATATTAATGCCGATCTCAGCAATGTGTTAAATTGGGCTAAATCGTTCGGCCTGTCAGTCAACCCCAACAAATCTAAGGCACTAATTATCGGAAGTTCCTACATGACTAAGCAGATAGACTACTCCATTTTACCTCCAGTCACTTACAACGGCGTTACCATCTGCCTCACTAACACCGCCAAAAACCTTGGAGTGCTGATTGACAGTAATCTATCCTGAGACCTCAGATAAACGAACTTAGCAAAAAATTCACTTTTCCTTTCATTCACTCAAATGCTTCCAAAGCTTTCTGCCCCTAAGCACGAAGATCTCTAGCTCAATCACTTCTTTTACCAATCTTGGATTACGCCGACTCTTGCTACCTAGATGCCACCGAGGAGCTTTTAAACAAACTTGAGCGTCTCCAAAATCTGTGCATCCGATTTATTTTCGGACTGCGCAAATACGACCACGTTTCCCAGTTTCGTTCTCAGCTCAAGTGGCTCCCAATCCGTCTTCGCAGGAATACTCACATTCTCTCTACTCTATATAACATTCTCTACAACCCTTCTTCTCCACCTTACCTTCGCGAGCGTTTTGCGTTCTCGCGTTCATTGGATAAGCCCTGTCGGTCTAACGTCAGGACCTTACTGTCTATTCCTCACCATAAGACCGATTTCTATTCGTATTCTTTTACGGTTCACGCAGTCAGGTTATGGAACTCCCTCCCTCATACTGTACGCGATAGTCCTTCTATCACCGTTTTCAAGAAGCGAGTCAAGGAGCACTATCTTTCTCTTCCGAATTAACCCGTATTATATTTATTATATATATTATATGTTATTTTATGTATTTATTTATTTACTAGTAGGTTATTATGCGTATATATATTTATTAGATTTAATCCGTATCTGTGTATCGTATTATACCAATATTATTCATAGATATTGTGCACGTCTCATCCGCCTTTCGCCAAATGCCATTTCTCTCCGTTAGGTCTGCTGTAAGAAATTTCTTTTTTAGAGATAAGCAGTGCCTGTTGTGTCTATTTTCTTTATGTTTTGTTCTGTTATGTTTCTTGTGTACAATAAATGGTTAAATAAATATAAATGGCGACCAGAGGTCACGCTTTTTCACTCACAGTGTTACAAAACGCATTATCATCTAGTAAAATTGCTGAATTTTGGATGCTGCACAGAATGATAAAAATAAAATCGTCAATGTAGATAATAATAGATAGATGACAATGTAGATAATATTCAAACAATATGTAGGGATCCTATGCACATACCTACAGTGCTATATTTCATTTATGAGAATGAACTTGGAATGAACAATATGAAATTCTACATTAATTTAGTTGTGTATGCAAATATTGAAAATCAGATTTAAACATCCTTTTCGTATGGTAAAAGGTACATTGAATAGATCAATCTACGCCCCCTCGGATCAGCGAGTGCCACCGATTAGAGTGAGTGGCAATCCGTGTACGATCCCCTGGCTTTACCAACTACCCTACAGCTGCTCAATAATATACCATGCACCTAAGGTTGTATACTTCTATGTTGTATGTTCTGGCAACTTTTACGAAAAACTTCTAGTCGTTTGGTAAAGTTTGCTCAGTGTCGTTTGAAATATGAATAGGCAGGAATCGATGTCGATGCATGTCAGCCATCGACACCCAACTGAATCGGTTTTTATTTAGCAGACTTCGTTTTTTTGGACGGTTTTAGTACTCTCGTATTCCCCTAACAGTTGGGGTCCTCGTGAATAGGTAATAGTTTAGATATAGGTACATATTTTGTTTCAGAGTCGTGGTCACCAACTTATAGAGAAAGTTACCTAGAAAGCAATTTAAGGGAAACTGAAATAATAGGCAGTACGTTTTATAGTCCGTCAAGTTCGTGCGCGACCTTCCTGCGGGGTACAGACGGTGGAGGGGCGAGGAAGCACGTCATTTTAATATGACGTGCGGCGCGGATGCGCGCTTCTCCCTTCCCCGCTACACCTCCCGCTACCCGCTGACATCTCCCTCCCCAACGTCTGTCACCCCTAGGGAGGGTCGCGCACGAACTGGACGGACTATAGCGAATATACTCGTAGACATTTTTAAAGTGAAAGCTCCTACACAAAAGATTTCCAGACGTTTAAATAACGGAGAAAAATGTATTCTTCTTTTTAAAATTTCAATATAGTCTTTAATATTAGGCACAAATATTAATTACAAAACATCTTATTCCTGAGAGAGAACTGCTATTATTGAGTAAAATTTCTGTTCGGACCGGTAATTGGAAATAATAAAGTTTTCATGGAACTGAAACTACAAATACCCAGGGTATTATGAAATATAAGAACATTTATTTCAGTAAGCGACAAAATTTATGCGTTCAGTGATACTTTAGTTTCAATTAAAATTTATGTTTAAGAGATATTTTCAAGTATTATTAATAGAGAAATGAAATAAAATATATGGATGCAGTGGACAGTTGTAGCTGTAAATATTTGTAGGTATGTTAAGTAAATTAAATTTTGATTCTATTTAAATTTCAGTCACAATTTTGATCGATGCAAATGATGATGACGTCAAAGTGATCAGAAATAACTCCAATAAAGCAAATTCAATCTATTCGGTTAAGTGGGTCTGAAACTTTAGGGTCGAAACTTCTTATATAGTTTTGGGATCTAAAACCACTAATCCCTGTGGACAGCCAGGAGCCACAGATAAATGTCACAAAGGTCAAACCTAATTTAATTCTGTGACTTGAATTATTAGAATCATCTGAGAATACCTACGCTGCTACTACGGGAAAACAAGGTATGAAGTTACTCACGACAATAAAAAGTATCATCACCTCTACCTGCCTGTTTCTATCCCTCCATCCCTCTACACTTCGATCTGCCGCCTCCCGACTGTGCGACGACCCAGCACTCGTAATCGTTTAAATATGACATCCTTCTTTGGAAATGCTATTGTAGGTGGTATTACCGTCACCATGCGGTTGACCATGGTCAAAAACTCTACGTCTTTTACGATACACCCTGAATGGGCTAGGGGTGGCAGTATTCTTAGCCGCTACCACGCAGTATTGTTCAGTGCAGACAGTTAAAAATTAAAAGCTTTATTCTCCTTAGCCACATATCTTCATTTCAGGGTAACAATAGTGGTATCCAGCCACTTTGAACCACTCCTTGCAGCAGTATAGAATATTCTAGATGCTTTTATTTCTCTAAGAATGAAATACGACCTACGACGCTCTGTGTGCTCAGCCGAGATTCCGGAGATTGTGAGTAGTAAAACTGTAGATAGATGAAATTGTTGTACTAAAATAATAAAAGGCACCTTCTTTTTGAAGTTAAAAATTAATTACTAAGTACCTATCTTATACCACCAGGGTTCATCAATAGTTCAGAAATCAATAAAATATATCAAACAAAAATGACAGCGACGTGTCACACACAGCATGCTTTTCCACGCTAGCTTGGCAGCATATTAACCTATATGTGAAAATACCTTAGATGTTCCAAAATTCATTAGTAGAATTTTTAATGCAAATAACTTTACCGTACTGTTTTCCGCATACAAAAACTATCATAGCTGTCAGTGTTAAACAAGCTGGGTCTACAATAAAAAACCAACAAATCCGCCCTGAGCATTCTCAGACTGAAAAATTACACCGCAAAAGCTTTTTAAAGTGTACCGCGTACATCAAGTGTCCTCTTTTTTTAATTCGGTTTTCGGGAATGATTTACCTCCCCCATGTATCTTTGCACTTCGCTTCGCACTGCCTTTGCTTCGTAGGTACACCCTTTGTAAATGTTCGTAATGAAATAAATTGTGCTGAGTTTTACATATTTTGAATAACGAATGAGATATTTATTTTATTGTAATAAAGCAGCACTTTGAGTTAACAATGTATAAGGTCAATATTATACGTCTACTACTTCTTGTCGTCTCTTTTTTCGTGTGGGACACTTAAATGAGACGTCCAACGATCTGATGAACGCTGGTGTCATTCAAAACTCTGGACTGATCTTTCTGTAAACTTTCTATTTTGTGATAGTACTATTAGTACCTACTGCTGCCATAAAACATTGTTGTCTTCCAGCAACCAGAAAGTAATCAAATGTGTTTCCAAAAGCATTTTTACGTTCGCCCTAAATCCAAATATCTTAGCTGAGCAAATAGATTTTCGCAATTTCAATTCGTTTCCTCTTAGATACACACACGTATCGTGTGTAGGTCTTTAACGGATATCACTCTAGCCTTGTAAACAGAGGTCATTTCGTCATACATTTCTAGTTACCTAAAGTTTATTGTAATGACGCTCATACAAGAGCCAGCAATGTAGGAAAAATCGGGCTCTGTCGTGTCGGCAAGGTAGTGTAATAGTCTAGTAACTAACGTCAATAGCTGGTTATAACTATTCGGATTGACTCATGAAGCTGAAAATCGGCATGTAGGTACTTCTTGAACTCCTGATCAAAATTAGACATGGAGCCCAGCGGGCACCACCCCCCTTAACCTTTTACCACCCCCCTTCCTTTACAAGGCGTAACTTTTGAAGTAATAGACTTGGAGGGTAGTTTTAAATTTAATATCATGCGTGACATCTCACTTGAAGCTTATTGTGCCCTCAAAATTACCCTTTAGACCCCCTGGTGGGCCCAAAAGACCCAAAAGTGGGGTGTCCCGTCCTTGTATGAGATTTTCTTATTTTCAAGCTATTGACTCCCAAGCGGTATCAAAAGTTGCGGAATTAGACACAGATTGCAAAAAACCTTAAATATTTTTAAATAATATTTATATTTAGGGCTTTGCCGAACATTAAAAAACAATAATATGTTGGTTTCGTAGTCACAAGACTTTAACAATCGTTGGAGCCCTAAAGATAACTATTATTTAAAGATATATTAGGTTTTTTGCAATCTGTGTCTAATTACGCAACTTTCAATATCTCTTGGGAGTCGATAGCTTGAAAATAAGAAAATCTCATATAAGAACGGGACACCCCACTTTTCAGGCTTTTGGGTCCCCCGGGGGGCCTAAAGGGTAATTTTGAGGGCACAATAAGCTTCAAGTGAGATGTCACGCACGATATCAAATAAAAACTACCCTCTAAGTGAATTATTTCAAAAGTTACGCTTTGTAAAGGAAGGGGGGGGTGGTAAAAAGTTAAGGGGGGTGGTGCCCGCTGGGCTCCATGTCTAATTTTGATTAGGAGGTCAAAAAGTACCTACATGCCGATTTTCAGCTTCATGGGTCAATCCGAATAGCTGTGAAGTTAGTTACTAGACTATAATAGTCTCTTCAGTAACGGATAAAAGTAAAGCCATATAAATATACACGGGCTTCCTTGGAGCATTGACACATATAAGCTTGGTGCCCTAGCTAGAGTATTCAAAGCATACTCATGTTTCATATTTCATTATGTGTAGGTAAGAAGAATATGGGTAGTCTTATTTTCTTACGCTTTGCTTAGAACAAAACATTAGCGAGACGATTACCGAAACTGCACGATGACTAGTACCTGCACAGGCTGACAGCCTGTCACTATGGCGACAGTCTTCTGAATGGCTCTCAAACTTTTGACAGACTTTTGACTGTTTTGGCTATTAAAAAATCACTTACACCACGCTTACTTTACGCTCTGCCTACCCAAGGGATATAAGCGTGATTATGTATGTAAGTATGTATCAACAAGCTTTGTCATTATACGGGAATAGAATACGGAAATACTGGAATATAGGAATGGCTGTGCACTGCACGCTAGTGTATGCACTTACATACACTGCAGTGTAAACTACAATATTTTTATTTTATGAAAGTATCACCAATGTATAATTTTGCACTAAACCTGTATGCGCTTTGTACCTACACACTTATGTATCATTGTGTCTGTGTGGTGAAATAAATGGTTTAAATGGAATACTATAATCCGTATGTTTGCGCTCCGTTTAAAGGTCGGTACACACAATAAGCAGTGCTTGCCAATAACACCCCTCCCCCCCAAAACTGGGGCCTGAACCAACCACGCCGTTGGGCCGCTAAAATGGCTCATGAGGGAAAATAATCATCTAAATGCGATATACGGACGGCCGAAGTGCGCAGTGATATGGAAAAATATTCATAATACATGCTATTCATATCTTTAAAAGAAATATATTACAATTATAATAATAAGATACAAATCGCAATTATTAGTGATTGTTATAGTCTCATAAAAATATGTATTATTAAACATTATTATTAGTTGCCCACTGCAGCACAAACTAAGTATTGGCTAGCGCCAACTGTAGGTAGTGTGACTGCTTGCGACGCAAAAGATTCAGTGTTCGATTCTCGGTGGGTCAGACACAAAGTGGATATTTATCACTTGCGCTGAATCTGTTACTTACCAGTCTGTTTAGGGCATTGCAGGCTGAACCACCTGATTGTTCGAAAAGAAAAGAAATAATATTCCAAACATAAGTCAAGGTAGACATAAAATCCTAGATTTTAAAAGCCTGTGTGTACTTATACAACTTTTTAGGAAAATCAAAAAGGTTTTGGTTTATAAAAGTGGCATCTTAGAGGCCCCGGATTCCATTATCCTTGGAGAAAGCGGACTTTTCCTGGGGGACGTCAAAGAAATACCGGGACTATGTACACTCAGTTATTTGAAGAGCCCGGACTTTCGAACCGGTCCCACCTTAACACGGATTTCAAACGCGCCATGCGATGATGCGGTTTTTGACAGCCACCAAAACTATACAATTTTACATACGTATGTCATACATACGTCCTTCCAGTGGGTGTCGTAAAAGCAACAAAGACATGAGTCCAGAGGAAAGGCAGCAGCGTTCCCTGTGAATAAGTATAACACCTTTTTTTGGAAAACATGCAAAATTTTCCACGGCAGGCAGGATTTGAACCTTCGATCCCGGCATCTGTACTGACGACGCCACTACCAACTGGGCTACCGTTCTAATCTAACCTGTGAATAATATAACACCTAGCAGAAGCGTGGACAGTGTAACAATTTTCGCCCGACAGTGGACTGTCGTAGTTGTTGAAGTTGAAACAAATTTCAGCCTGTGTGTGAGTGTGTGTCATAATACTCATAATTGTTTAATACAATTTCCTTCCGTAAATAAATCCGGCCCGGTAGAATACCGCAATATTAAGCGACGTGTGTGAGAACCACCTAATACCTGGGGATATGGATGGGTCAGGCGATGTATCGAAATTGCGAATATGAAGATTTAGGTGAATAGAACATACCTAATACTAGAAGGTATTTTTACCCGCCTGTCTCAGAAGGAGGGTTCTGTTTTAGAAGATTGTAGTAATATATTCGTTTTGACGACTTCAACATTTTTAACAGATATACAGGGTGTTAATTTAAATGCATGCCATAGATTTTGGGTAGGTTTAGTATTGATTAAGGGTGCCGTAAAAAATATTGAAAAAAATCCCAGTCACAATTTTTTTTTTACTTGGCTGACATTTGATTCAAATGCCTAGGTATTTACTTATATCTCAGCCGAAATTCGTTCAATTTCAAAGTCGTTTAGACGAAAGGACTTGTATGGGCACTCTCTAAACAACAACAGTGTAAAAAGTTTTTTTCTTAAAAAAAAAAACATAGTTTTGAGTAAATCCATAAAAAAAATTACTAGGATTTTTGACAATATTTTTTACGGCATCCTTAATCGATACTTAACCTACCCTGAAGCTATGGCACGCATTTAAATAAACACCCTGTATATCGTCAATACAATAGCCACCCAAAAGAGATACACTTTTTGAATCCAAAATAACCACATACTAATACGATTATGTTTTACGACATCGCAGTCCCAAACAAACAAAACTACTAAAATTGAGAAATTAGTTTACCTTTTCGGACATCATCATAAAAGTTTAAAGGTGCTTTATCTATCTTAATTAAATATATAACGAAGCCTTCGGTAAGCGATGATGTTATTTAATAAGTGATAAAGGATGTAAAAAATCAACTGTAAATATTTTAAGGACCAGCCGAAGACACTGAACAACTTTATCTTGTACTAGTACCTCATCATCATGATTGGCCTCATACGTCTGTGACAGACGCCGTGTGAAGCCGGCTTAGAATGTCATCACCCCGTATCTTTCCCGTGGGTGTCGTAGGTATGAATTCATCCAGGGGTTCAATCTCAGGATGAATTTCGCAATCGCATTGCAACATTTTGCATTGCGCTCACCAACCCGCCTGCCAAGCGTGGTGAGTATGGCAAATAACCCCCTTATTTGCCATAATATATTATTGTGGCTGTTATAGTAGTCTGTGACAGACGATTTATTTAGTGTCTGAGGTAAGATTTTACGAGTACCTATACTATTAATAAGAGATGAATTCGTTTTAGAAACTGCTAACATTGCCTTTACCTGACGATTTTGTTTTAATAGGCAGCACTTCTGTATTTGTTTAGGACTGTGTTTTAGGCGATTACCCCAATAAAGGTATTTATCAAATTCCTCAAAATTAAGTTCCTAATCCTATTAGTTTTAAAGTGCTTGGGTTATAATAAAAAACATGTTGGATAACTATAAACTTACTATACAGTGTTGTATTTGGTTGATAACTTTTCGGATGTCTTCTGAACGTGAACTGAACAACTTTTCTTAGCAACTTCTTGGAAATACGATAAAAAAATTTGCTCTCCCACACAAAGGGTTATTTTTATCTTTTTATAATTAAACCTATTTAGTTTACCAGTATCACCACTGTACGTACATTGTCTAGAATACGCTCTTTCGACACCTGATTCTAAGAACATTGTAACTCAAAAATGCAAACTTTACAGGAGAGCCGTTTGAAGATTTTGGTATTGGTTTTTGAACGTTAAAATCTTTTGAGTAATGCAAATTTCACAAGTTTTGTGTGATTTTAGCATAAAAATGTTTGGTCTTTTAGGGGACAAATACCATTTATTCCATAAATCATCAGAAACCCCAGAAAAATCGCTTTTTTGTTAAGTTACAATGTTCTGATATTGTGATACTAATAATTTTGAGTCTTTAAAACATTGTAACTGTACGTTACAAAATTTTTTTTTTTTTTACTTAGCCTGCTCTGTGTCCCACTGCTGGGCAAAGGCCTCCCCTCTTTTGCGCCACTCTCCTCGGTCTCCGGTTTCTGACTGCCAGTCACTACTAAATGCGCTCAAGTCGTCTCGCCATCTTCTTCGAGGCCGGCCGCGACGACGGTGACCATCCTGTGGTACCCAGTGCGTAACTATTTTAGCCCACCTGTCGGGGTGCATGCGACAAACGTGTCCCGCCCACTCCCACTTCAGTTTTGCCGACTTTTTCCCGACATCTATTATGCCCGTTTTGGAGCGCAGGGTAGTGTTTCTTACTCGGTCGATCCTTTTCACACCTAATATGCTGCGCTCCATGGCGCGTTGGCAAACCTTGAGTTTGGACTTCTGTGCTTCTGTCAAAGACCATGCTTGAGCGCCATAGGTTAGTACGGGCAGAATACACATGTCGACGAGTTTTCGCTTCAGTGACAATGGAAGGTCTCCCTTCATTAGCTCCTTCATGGACCAGTAGCTCTTCCAGGCGTTTTGGATTCGTCTTTCGATCTCTTTATCCTGCCTGTTTTCGAAGGATGCTATCTGGCCCAAGTAAGTGTATTCGTCGACATAGTGTATTAACTGCCCATCTATTTCCACCTTATGTTTGATGCTGTTGCACATGAGTTGGGTCTTTGTCATGTTCACTTTAAGTCCAATTTCAAGGCTTGCCACGCTTATCTCCTGAAGCATGGTTTCAAGTTCTGCAGCTGAGGTTGAGAACAGGACGATGTCGTCAGCAAAACGAAGGTTTGTTAGGCGCTTGTCGCCGATATCTATGCCTTTAGAAGACCATGATGGTAACAGTCTTTTGAAGATCTCTTCTAGAGCGGCTGTAAATAGTTTGGGCGAAAGCGGGTCACCCTGCTTGACTCCTCGGCGGATTTGAAACGATGGCCCGGAAGTTTGCAGTTGTATGTTTGCTGTGCTATGTTTATAAATTAATTTGAGTAGATTTATGTAAGTGACATCGATGTCCTGTGCTTCCAATGCTGTAAATATTGAGTCGTGATAAATACTGTCGAAGGCCTTGGCATAATCTATAAAAGCTAAGTATAATGGTTTATTATATTCGTTGAACTTTTCTATGATCTGATTGAGTGCATGTAGGTGGTCCGTTGTAGCAAATGAAGGCCGGAAACCAGCTTGTTCGGGAGGCTGATGAAGGTCTAGTTTGCCTGAGATCCGTCTTTCTATGATTTTAATAAATACTTTGTACAAATGAGAAATTAAACTGATAGGCCGGTAATTACCAATGTCATGTTTATCCCCCTTCTTGTGAAGGAGGACGATATTGGAGTGGCATAAGTCTTCTGGTATATTACCGGTTTGGAGTATGTCGTTGAAAAATTTAGTTAAATGTGGGAGTAGAGCTGGTTCTCCAATTTTAAGAACTTCGGTGGTTATCCCATCCTCTCCTGGAGACTTATTATATTTCATGCTTGCTATAGCAAGATGAACTTCGCGTTCCGTAATAGGAGGAATAGAATCACCGCACGAATATTCTGTATTATTATCGTAGCTATAATTAGATGGGTCTGAGTATAAATTTTGGTAGAAACTGGTACAAATGTTTAATATTTTATCTCTATTTCGGTGTTTTACATTATTATCATCTTTCATAGCCGTAATCCAGGTCTTTCCCTTTGTTATCCCTTGTCTCGCATTTCGGAGAGAGGTGTTTTGCTCGAGGGCGATTTTAACAGAATGAGTTTTGAAATCCCTAATATCTTTACGAATGCTTCTTTTCACTTGTCTGTCTATGGCTCTATACTCAGAAATACTGTTCCTTAGGTTTTCTCTCTTTTCTATAAGTATTTTAGTTTCTGCGCTTAATTTGTTGGTTTTATTTTTCTCCGGCTTAATCTTCTTACTAGCTGTTTTAATGCAATTAATAATATTTTTATATGTAGTATTTATGTTTAATTCTTCTTTTGTGTTCAACCCATCAAAACTGTTTTTTAACTCAATATTGAACTGCCGTTCGTGGTTGAATAGCGTGCGTTACAAAATTATACTTTTAAAATCAGATGACGAATCAAAAGCTGAATAACATTGTAACATATACTTACAACCATCATTTTTTGCATATACGCAAACAAAATTTGCCACAAAACGTTGTAATAGGTTGTTACAAACTGATTTTTAACATTATTTCAAAGAAAATTTGCGTTATAATATTGTAAGAAAGAAAAACGAGGCTAAACGTAGTAAGAATGTGATTGTCATGTTGTGATTCAATTTGTTTTTAATAATTTAATTTTCTTAACAACAATTCTGAAGAAAGATTGATATTAGACAAACAGTTACTTCATCTGAAATAGCTATGTATATGTGTTTTTCCATATAAACTTACACTATGAAAAAACATTAATTGTTTCACACAGATACTACGAGCTGTAATGACTAACAAGCTATACTTATTGAGAAAAACCGTTCCAATCAACAAACAGGAAAATTAATATGGCGCTAGTGGTGATACTCTAGATTGAAAGCAAGTACTGAAATCCATCACGAGTACGTATTGTATGATTTCGTTATGTCTTAAGGCCAGAGCATTTCACTTAAGTGTGCTTTCTACGCTCACGTAAGTGCTAACATAAGAAACTGTGCATAAAAAAGAAGTTGCACAGAGACCCACAGAGCTTGCCTTGCTCGGTATAAAACTTCAAGATTGTATCCGAAATACTGAAATCTGATGCCGAAAGATGTACGTAAAAAGATAACTAAACTCAACAGGGTGCGGACAGGAAAATTTGCTAGATGTGATGTGTTTGGAAGATGTGAGATACACCAAGGCAGTGACTGAGTGACAGCTAAGGGACGAAAAGTGGCTAATGGGCAAATCATCGGCCCGATGTTCAGATAATAGAATAATATTACAGATGTGTTTTAAATAAGTAATGGTGATGAAGAGTGCAATTTAGCATGTCGCCTTGTTGAACTATTTTTTCGTTTTGTTTATTTTCTCTATTTGTGCAATGAATGTTGGAATAAATTCACATTTTGTGATATTTTGATAGCTCCTTTTAATTTAATGAGCACATTGTGTGCTATATGGAGAGGATCGAAAAGAATGACACAGTAAAGAAGTGTCATACTGGATTTGGATAGTCTAGGACAGTTTTGCAGAATAAAACATGGCATTGTTATTTGTTACACAAACAGTAAAATATAACAAGACTAGGTAAGGCAGTCAAGAGGGTGGCATGCTGAATGGCACTCTCTGTCATTATCATTCATTTATAAGGTATCTCCATGGTAATAAAAAGGAGCCATCCTTGGCGTAAATTGTTTAACCTCCTGAGTCCTGAGATTTCTAATAGAATGTAGTCATTAAGGCCTAGTGTACTTTATATAGAACAAATTAAGAGGAAGTGAATTTTTTTTGAGTACTAATTACAATTATTTTTCAAATTAGTAACACATCATTATTTAATAGTTTTGATTATTCATTTTGTGTAAAAACATAATCAAAGGTAAAATGTTATATTTTTTGTTTAATTTTTCCTATATTTCCAAAATTACAGACAAGCATGATGTAAAGTTGCAAAAGCGTCAGGACTTAACACAGTACAGGAATTTGTTCTTTGTATAGGACGCAGGGACTCAGGAGGTTAAAACGTACTAAAAATCGTATGGTACATACATGGAGACACTGTTTAGCTAGCTACGATTGTTTCAAAACCAGTTTTGTTGCTGATAACTTGATATTGACTAAGAAAGTTTTAAGAAAAACGATTACGTACAAATATAAAATATATAATGTGGTATTCAAACGTAAACACGAGACGTAAATTTATGAGAAGGTTGTTGATGAAACATTAAAATGATTCGTGAAAAATATGCGCTCAAAAAAATAATTTACATTGATATTAATACATAAAAGTTAAATTTTATATGTCGAAACTCTAAAAGATTGTCTTATTGCAGTGAAAATATATGAAAAAATCTACATATGGCAAACAAAAGGTCAACAATTTGAAATACTACTTCAGAATACGCTTTCATTTTGTAGAAATAACGTTGTAACTTGTTTTACTAGCGCTGAAAACTGCTTCTTTTTGTAGTCAATCGGATAAAAAATTAGAGTTATAACATTGTATCAGCATATACGCTGCAAAATATACCTTAAGATGTTGATTTATTAGAGTCAAAAACATTGTAACTATTGTATACAATCTTTTAACTACGAAAAATTGATAACATCATCAAAATTGCAGTGTTGTAACTTTAATTACAGTCTTTTAACGACTAAAAATTGTGAAAAGCTGGAAAAGTGTACTTTGGAAAACCTAGTAATAGGTTACCTAGGACCATGTTTTATACATCAAAATGCGCGTATTGGAGCGTGGAATCCAAATATACAATAGTTATATAACATTGTAATTATGGGTTACAATGTTCTTAGAATCAGGTGTCGCTTTGTACAATACAGTCTTCAATGTATTTTAACAATAACGTCATTGAAACGATTCCTTAGTGTGTGTGTACCAGTACATGCTATACCTAAGCAAATAAAATGCACTCAACATATGGCTCCCTAGCATCTGAAAATCCAGTCCACAAATATGTAAAAGCTTTTTTCAATGAATTATGCAGATTTAATTTAAATAACTGACTGCGCGGTTCCGTGGGCGCGGCGTTTATTGGGCTTGGCATGTGTGTGAGTGACACACAGACTACACGATTGGGAGAGACTAAGCTTCGTGTTTTTTTTCGAATCAAACCAAACATTTTGTAGTAGCGCGCAAGTTGTCCTTAGTATTTATTATATATCTCGGCGAAAAGTTATTCCCAATTTTGCATCCATAGCTGGGCAAAAAATTATTCCCAATATTGCATTATCGACTATTTTCTCGCGCAGCGCTGGGAACGTTTTCACCCGTTTTAAACGATACTCAGTCGAAACTTCGAGAGGTTTATTACCTGGATCACAGAAGAAAGGGAATAAATGGCGGCGGTTCCTTAAGTGAGAGGGAGAAAGCATGAACTCCTGGTGAATTTGAAAGCCTTAATGCGAGTGAGAAAGTATGACCTCCGTGCACAATTTATAATCCCATTCTTCTGTGAATCAGGTAATTAATACATTACAAATCATTTGAAAGAGTTTACAAACCGACAATTTACACCTTAATTTCATAAATGAGTGATTGCAAGGTAATCGAAGTCTTTACATGGCTAGTCTATGGACGGGTGGGTGTGCAAATGTAAGTAATTTTATTGCCACAGTGATACGAAATATTCCTTTACTTTCCTACGTGTAATAAAGTTTCGATGCTTGTACGAAAGAGGTTTAAATCCTACGTGCGGCATGATGTTACGTTAAGTATTTGGAGTAGGTCTTTCCTTAAAATTGACATCCTATAAAAAATACTCAATATTTATTAACACGGGTGGTGTAATAGTAATTTAAATAAAACAAAAAATAGCTTGTTTATCATTTATGTTCATAATTAAAATAATTAGGTATATTGGGCCACCAAAAGCGGGACACACTAAAGAGGACATACTAAATGTGGCCACACTTAATTCGTTTGAGAATTTACTTCACATCGTAAACATCACCTATGTATTTTGCGAATTCACAATAATGAACCCTTAGGACAAGCTTGTGACTTCCGGTAGCTTAGAAAAAAATATTAACACGTTTTCTGCCATACACGAGAAAAATCATACCTAATGATGTGTGATGTTATCTGTGTTTTTTACTCGTGTGGTAGCAAACCGGTTAAGTACTACAACGAAAGTCTGCAGAAAATGGAATTGGTAAAAGCTATTCTTCCATCATTACGGTATACTTTCCTATTAACACTTTTCCTGCCAACTACGAGCATAGTCGTAGTTATAAAAATGTTACGAATGTGCCCGGTTGACAGCGAACAGTTAAACATTAAGACACAAAGGTTGTGTGTGTATAGACCAGGGTGGACCATACAGTGACCTCAATAAAAAGAAATTAGATTCCTCACATCTTGGGGTATTCGAAAATACCCCATGTATGTTCCGCGATTATTTTTAGTTTCCGAGTTATTCAACTTTTAAAGTTGTATGGAAAAAACTCGAATGGGAAACATTTTTTCCTCTTTTGTTAGCTAAAAAGTACAAATCGTAAAGATTGTGCTATGAAAACAACCGCGCGAAAAGCCCTTATACGGAAGTAAAAACAGGAAAAGTAAAATTAAAATTTTATTTTTTTCCCATACAACTTTAAAAGTTGAATAACTCGGATACTAAAAATAATCGCCTAACATAGATGGGGTATTTTAGAATACCCCAAGATGTGAGGAATATAATTTCTTTTTATTGACGTCACTCTATGGTCCACCCTGTATAAATTATAAACTAAGTAATAAGCTAGCAGGATTTATCATGGAAATAAAAAATCTTCTTATGTAAACATTTTGTTTTATTTAATACAAAAATCCTTAATGTTATGGGGACCTTTGCCCCCGGATCGACGAGGAGCGGGCTTTGTGTGGGTATAGGTCTAACTTAATTTTATTTTTTAAGTAGTTTTAAGTGACATTTTATGTATTTTATTTGACATGTTTAATAAATTTCCAAAAATCCTTAAACTAACTTAATTGAGGAATATCACAATATCCCCAAGCTAAGGTGTTAATATTATTTTCACAAATAAATCTTTTATCACCTTTCCCGCAGAGCACTTTATTCCTACGTGTTTGTGTAAAAACAATATGTTATTGCTTAAAAAGTTGAAGGTATTATCATAGTTTTGATTAGCCAAATCCAAACACTGCAAGTAGGTAGTTATCAAAATTAAGTTTTCCCACAACAGATTCCATAACACCTTTGTTTTCTTAACAGATTTACTTCTAATAATCTTTCCATAACAATAACTGGAAGACAACGCACAGAAATTTAAAATGTGAATTAAAAAATATCTAGTCAACAATAATGTACAAGAATACCTAGGCGAAAAAAACAACAAGCTTTAAAAGTACGACGTAGTAATAAGTAGGATATTAATTTAAACAATTTATTTTATTTCATAGTTAATTTTGTTAATTAAAAAGATCGAAAGTTCTATACAATGTTAATTTGTAAGTTAGATTATAGGTATACCTACCTACCTAATTTTATATTGCTGTGCCCTATCCGGGTCCATGTTCAAGACAGATTGTTATTTAAGATCTACGTTATGTATGTGAATGTGAAATATAAATATTTATTTTGGCATATCTCAGGTATCAAAGCTTGCACATGCGGTTTAATATCCTCATTCTTTCTTTCTTTCTTTTTCGTGTGGGACACCGATTCGTTCAACGACCCGATGAACCCTCATAAAAGTTATAGATAAATGAGTAGGTATCTGAATAGGCTAGAGTGACATTTGATTTATATTTAGGTAGCATGAAATTGTAATGAAAATCACACATTAGAGTTTTGGATAATTCTAAATCTGAGAATCCTACAAAAATAAGTTAGCTATAAATAATTATATTTATTTATAATAACTATATTACTTACTCATTTGCACACCAGCGACATTTTCCGAAAATATTGTAAGCTATGAAAATTAGGTCTGCACAGATAACGATTTAAACCGTGTACGCATTTAGTAGATATGGCTTTATCATATCATCCCAATGGGTGCATAGTTTTACATCTACTCTTTTCTCAACATTTTTGATAGTTTTACCGGAAATTAAATTTTTTTTTAAAAAATAGCATTGTTCATTAGTTTTGATAATTTTTTATCTAAAGCAGTCATGGTCTGCGCTCGTTTTTGCGAGTTTAAATCTATATACTTCCGCAACCAAGGGTCCTATAAACATTCTTACAAACTAATCCATATTCTAAGCATTATTGTTTTAAATTTACATAATTTTTTTTTACTTTAAAATTTAAGCTAAATTACTAAATTACTACTAAAATTATTTAATTTAATTAGCGACAGTGTTTAAGTGTTATGTTTTTTCGTTTATTATTAAAAAATATAAAAAATTACACTAATAGGTATTATGATGGCGAAAATTAGTGACTGTTAGCATAACTGGGCCCTACCAGTTGTAGTATAACTCTGTTAAAACCTACAGCGGTTTCGGAACTCAATCGCCTGACAATTTGTACTAATCGAAATACCGCGTATTCAGTAGATACGCGCCACGCACCGCGCCGGTTTCGCTCAGGTTTGAATAGGGCCTTAATGAATGGGCTAAGAAAACGAACGGAGCGCTCGTTCATGGCGTCTTTTTTTTTAATAGTGCTTGTTTTTCATGTTTTTGTTTACTCCCACGCTGCACTGCCGACAGTTGCTGTAACTTTCAATGTTTCATTCTACAATGATTGTCAAATTTTTATCTCCTGTAATTTTTTAGAATCTATATTATGTGTGCTGTCAGACAGTGTATTTAATAAACTTTATCTAAGATTGATACAAACGTATGAAAGTATGAGGGTTTCTTTGCTTTGTATATTACTAAAGTTTAATATTTTTAGTATTGCGTCATATTTTTTTACTGAACCCTACAAATCTGGTATGGGGAATTAATTGGACGTCATCTAGTAACCTGAAAACGATACCAAACTTGTCTCAAAGGTTAAAACGATACCAGCACATTTTTATTTCTGAGCGCCGAGGCCTCGGTACTTTGAAACCCTCTTACTCCTACCTGTCGCAGATTTGAAGCTTCCTATCAGTCGATTTCGACTCAAATGGATCTGTTTTAACCATTCATACTAAATAGTGTTGATTTACTTCAAAATCTTATACTATTTCCCAACAGAAAACCGAGCGAAACCTGCGCCCCGCCCGCAGGAATCAGTTAGGTACGTGTAGGATTATTATTTTTATCGCAGAAAATAATTGAAAATATAAATAATGTTAATGTTCAAATAATTTGCATTAAATGGGCTTTCAGACAGTATTTTTTATAAAGCAAGTTGCATACAAAAATATGAAAATATGCTGGTTTGTTTACATTTTGTAACTACAAAAAATTTATTATTTTAAGTATTGCGACTTATTTTGCTACGGAACCCTAAAAAACTGGTATGGGGAATGAATCGGGCATCATCTAGTTACCTGAAAATGACACCAAACTTGTCTCAAAGGTCCAAAATAATCCAACAGATTTTTTTTTCTGAGCGCCGGGAGGACTGTACTTTAACCCCCCCTCCCCCTCTCCCTGCACGGTGTTGAATCCGGCTACCGGGCGTTTTTGGCTCAGGTAGATGTATAGAATACCCGTACCTATAGGGCTTTGCTCTACGCAAAAAAATATACGTTCCCATACAAGCCTTCCCTATAAAAAACAAGCTATAAAGCCATGCGAGCCCCGATCCTTAAGCTGTGTGCAAATAAAAAATATATATTTTTGTTTGTTGAATATGAACGCAATAGTTTTATTTTTCTCTTCAATAATTCAAGAGTAGCCTCTTGAACTATCTATCAAAAGATATTTTTTAGCCGTGACTCCATCTCGTGTATTTTCAAAACAAAACATTGATACCTATACATTGCGTGCGACGCAACGATTCATTTATTTCTATAATGACGCAGTAATGTAGGTATATCGATGTTTGTCGTTTTGTTTTGTCTTTTTACCCGACTGCCTCAGGAGGAGGGTTATGTTTTTGGATATGTATGTATGTATGTATGTGGACAAGAAAATTCTTTTCCCAGATTGATAGCTGGATTTTGACATATGAGGTGTCGTAAGATTCGTCTCAGCAGCGCGAGTGACACTGGCTACATTAAAAAATCTTCAATTCAAAATAGCGGATTTTTATCGCAAAAACAACTTTGAAATTACCGCAGACAGGTTTTTGTTTTTTAATACATCTGCTTGTGTATGGATTGAGCATGAGGCACGGTTTTAGTCATATTATGGAAACAAAAACAGGATTTGTCGAGAAATGTATGTTATTTATAAGTTTTTCTATAAATCTAATTACGTTTTACGGCCGTTGACGCTCTGCCTACCCCGCAAGGGATAAAGGCGTGATGTATGTATGTATGTTTTAAGCACAAAATAAAAACTTAGAGACAGAATGTTATTCATACTAGGCATAAAACCTAATAGGCTAGGCTGAGTGCCGTGACAGAAGCGATTAATCCTTGCGTATAACCAGTGCACAAGAAATGAAGAGTTTTAGGGATCCCTGAGTCATTGTACTAAACCCGAGCAAGTAAGTAATGTAGTTCTTTTCTTATCAAAATGTTTAGCGAATTCAATTTTTGACAGGTTGTCATTTATACGGTGGCTGACCGTCCGGTGAGTGTGACTGTCGCACATTAACCTACCCATTTAAGGCGTCAACTTATAGTGGATTTTACCCGACTGTCACGGAAGGAGGGTTATGTTTTTTGAGAGTAGGTATGTATGTGGGTGGGTACGTATATATGGACAAGGAATTAAAAATAGCGAGCGGTTTTCAAACGCCAAATATAACTTGGAAATTACCGCAGTCGGGTCGTTGTTTTTTAATTCATCTGCTTGTGTATAAATAACCGGTGGATACAGTTATTGTTTTCATAGAATGACGGCCCCCGGTTAAATCGGCTTAGGCGAGCGGCGAAGTGACAAACCATGCTTAAAGAATCCTCCCATGAATAGATAATGGAATAAAAACAGAAATTGTTTAGTTTGCAATTTTGTTCCGGTCTTTCGAAAAGCTCTTCATTGCCATGCAATGTTATGGCGTTTTTGTGGTCTGGAATCAGTTCGCCGACTTGCTCGTTTCGCAAACCGGCGCGATTCGCCAACTCGCTTTCTGCCGACTGGCGTGCTAGGCCTACTTACGCCATTCGCCGACTGCGCAGTTAGCAAACTGTCATGATGTACAGTGAAAATAATAATAGTTTATGGATCTGTATTATTGTACAAAAGAAAATTTAATACGAGAACGTAATATGGCATGATATGAAATTTTGAATACCTACTAGGGATAAACTTATCAACAGAACAACTGAACAACCTTTTAAATGACTTGTCAACCGTCTTCGATGCGACGCGCGTCTCAAATATGTAGCTTTGTCTCTACGCGGAAAGCTCCACAGAATAGACGCGCAACATGACATCTGTCAGACAAGCGATCATCGGAGACGTCATCGTTACACATGCATACGCATAGCCATAGACTTACAATCTCATTTGTGATGTTAGCGCTTAAATGTTGCTTATAAAACTGAACAACTTTTAAACTAAACAACATTTAAAACTGAGCAACTTTCAAGTTTATACACCTTTCAAAACTGAATCACTTTTAAAACTGAACAACTTTTTAGAACTGAATAACTTTAAACACTGTACCACCTTTTTTACAGATGCAAACAAAAAAAAATACCTCTCGCATGCTAAAATTCGATAATCCCAAAATATGCAAAATGTTTAAAAAATGTGTAATTGACTGTACACTGTAGCTATAGTTTACCAACAGCTCAGTCGGCGAATGGCGTAAGTAGGCCTAGCACGCCAGTCGGCAGAAAGCGAGTTGGCGAATCGCGCCGGTTTGCAAAACGAGCAAGTTGGCTTACCGCGCGTACTCCGTTTTTGTGACGTTAATATTTTGTGAGGAATCCAGACCAAAGGTGAACTAATATTTCTATAGTGCAAGCTCAGCAAAGTACGGACGATCCCGGGGCAGAATAGAAAAAATAAATTGGAAAAATGTGACTTAGACTTGGACTGTATGCCGACAACATATAATATCATTGTATGCCGACACGGGGAGACCCGTGTCGTGTGTGGGACTGTTTTGGCTGTAAAGGTAAAGGCTTGTAAATCCCTGTTTTCACAATTAATCTGCAACAAATTAAGCTACAGAACCCTTGCCCATTCGAATCCGTTGAGCTTCTCCAAACCAAGCAGCCAGTGATTAAACGGCATAATATAAATGATGGAGCCGGCAATTACTCGACACCCGGCCGCATCAATCAAATGAGGGGATACCAGATTTTGTAGCTTCATTTTTCTTTCTACACGTTTTTAGCTCTATTTTTTAAGAAGCTAAAAGATAGAGATATATAAACCACATACTCGCATTTTTAGATGGATCTCACAGCATACTGACGAAATGAGTTCTATGAATTCGCATAAATAAGCCGCATATCCTAGTACAAGACTTCGCATCGCCGTGAATCAGTCTCACGGATTGTCATTCACTTGCTGGCTGTCAAAAACCTCGATATCGTGCGGAAAAGCCTGCCATTTACTTGCTGGCTGTCAAAAACCGAAATATAGTGCAGCGTAGGCTGTCATTGGCTGCAACTGTCAAAATATAAATGACGGAGCCGGCATTTGCCCAGTCGCACGCATCAATCACCCAGATTTTGAAGCTTCATATTTTTTCTACACGTTTTTGGCTCTATTTTTCAAGCCTTAGAAGTCGTCCAGAGGACAATTTCAGTTACAACAGTCCACTGTTGGACATAGGACCCTATTACCTACTGTTTATTTGTCATACTTACCACGTTTGGCTGGAAGATCACTGTGTAAGGTTTTGCATTCACAGGAAACGCTGCTGTTCGTTCCTTGGATGATGCCAAGTACAGAACAGGGGTGCAGCTATTCTAGTTTCTGATGCTAATCTTGTTTCTCCCAGCAATGCGTTTTTATTTACCTGAAACAAAAAATGCAAATTTAGCTATAAACCTTGCACTGAGACCAGTTTGGACCACTGAGACTTTACCATACCATGGCCCTGCCCGCACAACGAATTTTATTCGCGAACCGCGTTTTTTTTTCGCAATATTTTAATGAAATATTGAATTTTATTGAATGATAAATTTTTATTTGTAAAAAGCAAGTGATATTTTTTCCGTCAGTGCGGAAACTTAAATAAGATAAGATTCAATGTGTTCCAAAAAAGCGAGAAAAAGATCATGCGAAATAAAATTGCTGTACGGATAGAGCCTTAGGTAAAATTCATGGATCTATAGCTATACTATAAGGTACAGCAAACAAAGGAAAAGAGTCGATTCCGAAAGGACATTTTGATTTCCATTTCAAAGTCTTTCACAGAGTTTTAAGCTTCGAATAGCTTCATAAAACAGTATGGCCCAAGCATTGCAGCACTTAAAGCTAAGCTATGACCATTTTACACAAAGGTATGGCAGTTTTACAGAAAGATATACTGGATGTCAGGAAAAGTAGTACGTTCCTTTTAAGCATGAGTTCTGTAGATATAACCAAGTCTCTAGAGCATGTAAAAAATAAATAAATGAAATTATGTTTAAAATAAAACATAATTTTCAAATACTTTTTATTTAAATGTCAACCCTAGTACTGAAGGCACAGACAAATGAAACCTTTTTCGCGCAGCGCTACTAGACACGCCTTTTGTCAAAATTTCATACAGGACAAGCCTGTCATTTTTGAATGTTTTTGAACGCGTTTGTCATTTGAGGTGATAGCTCATTTAACCGTTCCGTACGCGTCATATTTTGAAATTTTGTATGAAATTCTATGCCACTTAGGGTGCTGTGCGTACGGTTCGGAACAGAGTGCGTTCACCCTAAAGTGTTGCCACAACCTTCTATTCAAAATACACATATCCGTCGCCAAAACCTAAATTCGGAGTGTATGAGATTGAATAAAAAAAGGGAATGAATGGAAATGAATGAAAGGGAATGAATGAAAATGGCCCCTTTATCCCCGTGGTCCACCTCCTGGTCCACCTGGTGGACCACGGGTACGTTATTTTTTCCCTGTGGTCCAGGACAGGTGTCAGCTGTCATACTAAAAAGTCGTTTAAATCAGAAACTATGCATGCTAGACTAATAGTTTCTTTGAAAAAGTTGTAGGCCTTAACGAGATCTACATGACAGGTGTCAGCTGTCACACTAAAAAGTCGTTTAAATCAGAAACTATGCGTGCTAGACTATTAGTTTCTTTGGGAAAGTTGTAGGCCTTAACGAGATCTACATGACAGGTGTCAGCTGTCGCACTAAAAAGTGGTTTATATCGGAAACTATGCGTGCTAGACAATTAGTTTCTTTGGGAAAGTTGTAGGCCTTAACGAGATCTACATGACAGGTGTCAGCTGTCACACTAAAAAGTGGTTTATATCGAAAACTATGCGTGCTAGACTATTAGTTTCTTTGGGAAAGTTGTAGGCCTTAACGAGATCTACATGATAGGTGTCAGCTGTCACACTAAAAAGTCGTTTCAATCAGAAACTATGCGTGCTAGACTATTAGTTTCTTTGGGAAAGTGGTAGGCCTTAACGAGATCTACATGACAGGTGTCAGCTGTCACACTAAAAAGTGGTTTATATCGGATACTATGCGTGCTAGACTATTAGTTTTTTTGGGAGTTTTGTAGGCTATAACAAGATCTACATGACAGGTGTCAGCTGTCAAACTAAAAAGTCGTTTATATCGGAAACTATGCGTGCTAAACTTAAATTTACCTACCAGCTGCTATTACCTACATAAAATGGTTTTATAATGGTAAAATAACTTAGTAGCAAGCGAGGCTTAGAGATTAAATATGTTAATGTTTTTGATTGGATCAAGTTTATTGGGTCTTGCACTCGTTTTCCAAAAAGGATCGCAAATCAATCACATCAAGCCCTACAACTTACGTAAAGAATTATTATAATATTAGTGTAAACATTTATGTAAACATATGGCCGTGTGATGCCGGCTTAGAATAGCATCACCCCATTTCTTTCCTGTGGGTGTCGTAAGAAGCGACTAAAGGACTCGAGGGTATCATGTGTATTGCAATTTTAGGCGACAGGCTGACAACCTGTCACTATAGCGATACACGACAATAGCTAAAACGGCCCTCAAATATGTGTCAGACGTGGCGATAACGACCGTACTTTTACGGTCGTTGACGCTCTGCCTACCCCGCAAGGGATAAAGGCGTGATGTATGTATGTATGTATGTAAACATTTATTCAAAGTTGCTTTCAGAAATTAGGTGAACCGGGTGAACCATTAGTAAAACCCCTGCCCTTGAGTCCACCTATAGCAGGTGGACTAGGGTGCACCACGGGGAAAAAAGAAATACTCGTGGTTCACGTAGGCATTTTCACCTTTTCTTGTGGACTCGTACTGATAGATGACTGAATGTCAGTGTTCTAGAAACTGACATCCTCTGATATTTTAAAAGATTACGTGTCAGCCAGAAAAAACATTCAATGAGTTGAATGAGACAACTTTTGTCTGTCGTGTTTATTTTTTAGAATTAGGTACATAGATAGGTAGATAACAGCTACGTAAAAAAAATGTTCTCATTTTTTGTTTAAGTAGTTTTTTCACCAAATCACAACGAAGATCCAGATAATAAATAGGTATATTGCCGAGTAATGTTGGCGTTGAATAGCATCACTCCATCTATCTACCCTTGAGTGTTAAAAACCAATTAAGTCATTCCAGAGAATGGGCAGCAAAATTCTCTGTGAATACATCACCTTGAACTGCGCTTGCCAATCCGCCTGCCAAGCGTAGTGAGTATGGCAAATACCCCCCTAATAAGGGAAGGCCTATGTCTAGCAGTGGACTGTTGCGGCTGTTATAGTTCAGCATGTTTTATTGTATCATAAGTATTAGAGTAAGGGCGATTTACAAACAAAATGGTAAAATTACAAATAACACGTGGGAGCCAAAAAAGGACGTCAAGTTCGAGAAATATAAGCTGGTGGCAACACTGGGAATGGCAATTCGGTAAACCAAATGACACGCTATATTGCTCAAAGGGCGTCTCTATCGGGGACCGCGAATGACGTTTTGGTTCTCTGTGGCTGAAGGCGATATATAGCGCGTACAGTCACATACAGCTGCGGTTACACCGTTGTTGTCCTTATTACACGCGGCAAAGTAACGGTGCAAAGTTATCCCAATCGTAATTGACTCTACAGCGTCCTATGGTTTCAGAGTTGAAGAGCAAAAAAATTTTTGAAAAATATCTAAACGTTAATATTTTTTTATGAAATGCTTGAAAATGCTTCACATATTTTATTATACCTGTAGAACGCGTGGTACGAAGAAAAGTAGTACTTTTCCTAACACCCTGTATAGCTATTTTATAGGTAGATATAGTCCTTTTATTGGTTGTCCCGCGCGCGATTAAGACTTTATCCTCTTCCTCGAATAAATGTTCGCTTTTAAGCTGTTGACGCCGTTGTTTAACGTTATAGCCAATATAAAATCTTTGATTTAGTAGGTACTTGCAATATCTTTTAATGTACGTAACTCAAACAAAAATACATAATAATTATATCACGCGTATATCCCTCGCGGGGAAGGCAGAGCAAACAGCCATTTACACCAAGTCTGACAAAAGTAAGGCCGTTTTTACAGCCATTTCGCTCTGCCTACCCCGCAAGGAATAAAGGTGTGATATACCGGGAGTAACAAAAACGGTTAAAATAAGCCGAAAATACAAATGAAACTGGACAACTTTTCCCATGGAATGGGTCGAAATATAAAAACAAAATAAGGACCTCCCATATAAATTCGCCAATCAACTGATTGATTTACCTACTATGGAAGGACCAAATTCCTTTTTTATATTTCGTCTCATGTTCCATGAAGAAAGTTGTTCAGTTTCATGAGTACCTTGACCGCCTTTCGGCTTTATTTGTAGTTCACTTTATTTGTAGTTCTTTAACACTTTGTATGTATGTATAGCATTATTCTTATCTGTGGTAGCTTGTAATTTGCATGTTTTATTTTAATTTGTCATGTATTTTGTAAAGAAGGCTGTAAGCTTCCCAAATAAAATAAAATTAAATAGCAACAAAGTCTCCGCCTCCATGGGTGGCACTCTCCGCCTCACGTATGTATGCGCGCACGCACGCGAGTTCATTCACTCACTCCCGCGCACGCACGCGCTTATTACATCCTGGAAGTCGTTACGTATGCCTGCTGCACCACACCATAGACATGAGTCATCTTAACATGACCAATTTAGGTTGATGACTTCATGTCATGTGCCGTGTGGTGCCGGCAGAGTAGAATAGCACCACCCCCTCTCTTCCCATGGGGGTCGTAAGAGGCGACCGAGGGATCTAGACACACGGCAGTGTGTCCGCCAAGTTCGAGCGACACACCGGCCGTGGGTTATATTACACGAACCATTTCGGGCCAAGTTCGACCCACCTATAACTCAAAATCTATTTTATCTACGCATATGAAATTTCTAGTATCTGTCGAGATCTACTTACTTATCTAAAATACAAAATTTCATTAATGTACCTATTGTAGGTCTTGAGATATTGACGTCAGAAAATCGCTATTTTTACTATACACTCACTGACTGACTCACTCATCAAAAACCTAGACCACTTCCAACGGTCGTATTGACTTGAAATTTGGCATGGAGGTAGGTCTTTAGGTCAAGGTAAAGGGAAAAATCTGAAAATGGCCAAGTGTGAGTCGGTTTTAAAAATAATGAAGGTGTAAATTCATACCCCTAAGGAACTAAAACAAAAAATTTATCTATATCTTCCAATTGTCGTACCGACCTAAAATTCGTTACAAAGGTTTGTATTTAGTCAAAGTAAAGTATAAATGAGATATTTCCTTACCTAACTTAATCATAAGAAAAAAAGAAAATAAACCTTACAAAAATAAATGAAATCCCACCCAAAACATAAATGTGAAAGGCTGCCAAGTTCGCCTATAAAAGAAGTGAGATCTAAATAAGTACCAAGTTCCATACACAGACCTCAGTTAAAAATAGTTACAGGAATGCACACTTGATTTTTTGCAGTTTGGAAATAAGAATCTACTTTCCAAACTGCGGAAAATCAAGTGTGCATTCCTGTAACTATTTTTAACTGAGGTCTGTGTATGGAACTTGGTACTTATTTAGATCTCACTTCTTTTATAGGCGAACTTGGCAGCCTTTCACATTTATGTTTTGGGTGGGATATAATCTACCCAAACAGCCAGGGCCAACCGTATGGTGGCGGTTAATCCACCACAAAAGCATTCCCAAGGAGGGTTGACGTCTGGTAGGCAGCCGGTCGTAAAATTCATCCAAATCCTTTTCAAACACGATTTTGTGCTCAACGAAACATGTTGCGCCGATCCCAAGTAATTGGGAAAAGGTCAGGAAGATAATGATGACTTCATGTCATCGTCGCCAATGCCACGCTTGTTTTGCTTGAATGAAGGGTGGTGGTAGTGAATGGATGGCGTAACTGGGAGATCGTGCCTTTTGGTGGGACTAAGTCTAAAGTCCAGCAGTAAAGTCTCTTAAGTAACAGAAATTGCTTAGACAGCCTTAGACTTAGACTCCACACTAATTGGAGTGGTATTATGTGGTATTATCTATTCTTTAAAGTTTTACTGTACTCACATACCTTACAAAAAATCATCAACATAGATTCTTAAACAAGCGGAAACTGATCAATTATTTCAATACACTGCTCGATCACAGTCGGAAACACCGTTACAATCAATCGACCCCCCCTTCAGACCCCCCCAGACCCCCCAGACCCCCCATACGTCGCCACTCTACACCTCATCAATCAGGTTGACATCAGAACAATACAATGAAAAGTAACGTCAGCAGAAATATTCTTTTATTGAGAAGGTAAGTGAAGGCATTTCGAAGCAGGAATTAATTTGTTTTTTTCTCGACTGTCTCAGAAAGACAACAGAATACACATATTGTATTGTATGTGGACAAGTACCTAAATTCTTATTCACGGGCTTCAGCCCAATCGGTGGAGCAGATCTCGACTTATGAGGTGTCTTTAGATTCGTGTCAGCAGCGCAAGTGACACTGGCTATATTAAAGGAGATTGCCCATTTCTGGTCTAAGAAATTGTCTTGCCTCAAAACGAAAATTAAAGCAATATGTAATATCCCTCATTCTAATGAAGAATAGCTACGGCAATTGTTGTACAAAACAGGGAAACTAACTTTACTGTTAAAGATCTTTCTACCGTTGGGTATATTTCCCAAAGATTTTACTGTGTTGTGAACTTTTTTTGCACTGTTTACTTCGGCATAGTTAACAATAACGATTTAAGAACGAAATACTCGATATACAGTCAAACTTTAGAACTTTTGTCTCTTCCGATACCCAACTTTAACATTTAATAACTTCAGAACTCCTGTGATTATAACGCAATGTCATTTATTAATACAAAATTTACATAAAAAAAACAATACACAAATTAAACTTAAAACTACAAATATTAATTACAAATAAAAAATTCCCTCCAGCGCATCTCCGCGCGGCAAAGTGCCCAAAAGGCTGGCAGCATTCCCTCTTTGGATTGCTATACTCAACCTTTGAGCGAGGTAGCTGCCAGACCTGGGATCACCTGACGCCTCACGAAGACGCGCCGAAATTTCCTTATAAAATAATTTCGCCTCTGACCCCCACGGACCCATAGTCTCCACAGCGAAGGGCACAAAAACATATTTATTTAAGAGATCCGCATATTTACGGCGCTTAAGAATCTCAGCCGAAGCTGCCGCAGCCCCGGCGCAACGAGAAGTAGAAGGCAAGTGAGTGGGAGCTAAGGTGTCAACACATGTGGCGTCCCAAACCACGCACTTGCCCAACTTCCACGGAACCATTGACATGCCATCAGGTCGTTTGCCGTCTGCTCGAAACAAACCATTTGGCTCTAAAACCGCTGGTACCTTGGCAGAAACGAGGGCCCTGCGCAAAATGTCGTTCAGACTGGCATGACGTGATTGACGACCAGCACTCCTTTGGCACGACAAGCCGTGGTGTCCAAAATGATTCACTTGGTCCCCACAGACACATTTATGCGGCTCATTTACTTTGACACCTAAACGCAACCCAACAACCAACGACAACGTGCAATTGTCCAACAACGTCCCCAAGTTAGCAGAAGGAAGTGCTTGCAGCCACAACCCAGACTCTTTCTCCGACACAGCCAGCAACCTCGCGCGCTCTACTGAGTTTGAACTATCAGTAATAAGGTTCTTTAAAACTAATTTACAGAGAGGTTCATCCCACTGCCTCTGGGAGTTTACGGAAACTGGCATATCGACACACTTTTCCCGCCAAACCGCCACCGCCTCAGCCAATCCTGTAATCTCCACGGAACCCAAGGAAGGGTTAAGGATTTTACCGCAAAGGAGACTAGCAGAATGAGCCGAAGACAGGAAAGCCGGCAAGGAAATCGATGTCACGCATCTGATGCCTAACCCACCAAAACGCACAGGCAGTGAAGCTTGCATCCAGGCTGTGTCGTCCATAGCACAATTGAGTATGGCACTTAAGGTTTCCCTGATTGTTCTGTCCATGCCTTGCATCAAATTCTGAAATTTCCAGAATTGTGTACAGCGGAGAACGTACATAAACTTAGGCACGAACAAACAGAACCTTATTATGAATAGTGCCATATGGGAGTTAATCTTGTGCAGACGATCTGAAGAAGCATGAAAGTGTTGAATTTGCTCCTCGATGTAGGAGGGCAACGCTTCATCCAAAATGGGTGCACCAAGAAGACGAAGTGACTCATTTGTCAAAATTTTGATATCCGGAGCCAATGAGGTGAAGTTAGCGATAATATCATTCCTGGTAACCGAGTCAACCGTTGGTTGGACGAAGAGTTCACACTTTGCAAAATTTAACTCCAGGCCAATCGCTGCAAACGCCTCCTTCAAAGTGTTCAAATCCGCTGCAACAGTACTGGCACTACCACCCAAAGTCCCATCATCCAAATACCATAAATTTAGATTGGAGTTTAACGACGAGACTATAGGATGTATCGCCAAACTAAATATAGCAGGGCCAAGGGGGTCACCCTGCTGACAGCCCGAAGCAGAACTTATATAATGGTCCTTGTATAAAAGCTTAGTTGGAGTGCCATAACATTGGTAAAGGTAAGGGTAAATTGCCGGGGTATGTTCCTTAACAACACTCAGAAGAGCACCACGATCAACGGTATTGAAAGCGTTCTTGACATCCACTTTCAGCAAAACCTCCCCTCCGTTTTGTTCCAAAAATGCCCTAGTCGCATGAACAGCTGCCTCACAGCCACCCTTAATGCCAAAACCAAGCTGTTTTGGCTCAAATTTACTGCTAAGATAACTGTGATTATTAAATTATTTTCAGTTACAAAATGTTAAGCAAAAATTAGACTTTATAATTATTTAACTTTGGCTTTGATGCGAGGCCTGCAAGTAGTGAGGCAAGCAATAGACGAACATCCATACTAGAGTGGGCATGATTCTTTCATAAATTCAAAACGGGTTAGACGAAAAATAAATGTTTGAAATTACGGCAGACGAGTTTCTGTTTTTACTGCGCGTGCATCCCCAGTGGGTCAACGTTGTAGTGGCCGTATAGCCACTGGAAGCGTATTGCTTGTCTTAGCAGTATTTAGTATTAGGCAATCGAGCGTTCGAGCTCTAGATATGTAATTATTAGAATAAAGTAGACAGTCTAAGTTCAACCACCAACTAAGTAGTATCATTTCTATAATAACTCCCTGTCGCCCATCCACTATTATTGGATGGCGACCTAGGCCAGGGCTGCCCCTTAAGGGCAGTGCTGGGTAACATGGAGTTCTTTATAAAATAGTCCGAGTTTAAAAGCCTCGTGTACCCAAAAAGTAGTGAAAAGAACCTGAAGTGATTTAAATGGACAATGATAGATAAAAATTATAGACAATTTAAAAGACAGTATAAAACAGTGAATAATGAACTAATAAATTAAAATAATAAACTATAAAGAAAAGTGACACGTTGTGTACAAAAGTGCAGCGTTGTAAAATTTCTTCAAAGTATACGTGGACGGACAATGTAATAAAAATAAAATTGATGTGACCAATGAATGCAGCTCTACCATGATGCAGTACCGGACCAGATTTTGATAGATGTCAAGAAGGCGCAATAAAGGAAACAAGATGACGTCAGATCAGATGGCTATTGTATCAAGAGATAGCCCATGGTTGGGCGCAGCAGGGAGTACGACTACTGTTAATCACTAAGAAAAAGTGATCAACCAACAAGAAGAAAACATGAAGATAACATTATGAAGAAAGAAGATTACCCTTATAGAAGACTTCAAGAAAGAAGATAAACCTTTATAGAAGACATCAAGAAAAGAAGAATAACCAAATCTAAAGAAGAACAAGAAGAAAAATATAGAAGAAGATGACAGCCCACATGAAGAGGATATTCCATGACGAGGCGATAAATTATAAGAAGATGCAAGAGGTTGTAGCTGCTGGGCGCTCGCAGTAAATTCAAGCCTTGTTTGATGCTAGGATTATGTTGCTTGGCGCCGCGAGACTTCATAGTACGGGTCCGATGAGGAGGAGCCAGGCAGAGCATAATCGAACATGTCACCCAGAATGCGAGCCAGGGTAGCAACCTCTATGCCGTGCGCGCGCCTCGCTGCACGCGCTACAGCCAGAACACCGAGTCAGCGATGCCTTCACGACCTACAAACGGTATCGTACCTACCTGATAATGAATAATGTAAGTTTTACAAATATAAATTGCAGCAATTTCAATGATTTACATTTTTATGACTAAAGCTTTTAAAATTGTTTTTAACGTCACATTGGACATATATTTCTTTTATTTAGTCTATTTTATATCAGTTAATTAAAAATAAATTTTCAAATCTATAAAAGGTTATACACCTACCAAATTTCATAATTTTTTTTGGAAACAGATGTGAAGGAAAATATGTCTAATGAATGATTATAGGTACATTATTGGTAGTCATATTCTACTATTACGCCGCCGCTACGTGTATTTGTATTATTGAAATGTGACAAGTAAGTACTTATTACTTATTATAAAGGACAACCTGTCAACAAAGTATGAAATAAATAATTAAGTAAAGTAGCAATTCCGATGTATAATTGCAAATAATTCTTCTCATTGAAGAAATAGTCAAAAGGACATTTTCTTTTGCTAGCAATATATAGCAAAATTTTTTTTTTAGCCGATCTGTGCAATGATTATTTTTACGAATAAAGTAAATATTTGGTAAGTACCCCAGTTAAGTGTCTTATAGTGTCATTTCTACCGTTTATTTAGTACTATTTTATTTAATGAGCCTTGCTGGTTCAAGTTGATGCCTAAACTTCAAGCTACAAGCTATTTTGAGTTGAGTTAGTTTTTGCAAGTACATAATGGGGATATATAAATTGTTGTTTAAAATTATGTATGTTGAAAAAAAAATCCGTTCGTAACGTTGATACATAGAGTTGGTCATTTTTGCAGACATTTAGGTATGCGACAAATACATACGACCCAAGATTAAATTTATATTATACAAATTATTAAGTTTTAGTAAAGGTCATTCACCTTATGGGCAAACATTGCATCACCTGAGGTGTTGCACGTCTGGCCAACGTGTATCACATTCAGAATGCATCGACAGCATTTTCGGTATTACAAGTACTTATGCGGACGCGCAGAGGTATGACTAATACACGACAATGTATATGTAGCGTGACTACTTTGCAGGTTAGGTAGAGTGAAGAAAGGATTTTGATATTTATTTTGGAATTAAACACTTAACATTTTGGTAGTTATTTAACATGAACTTAAACATTTATGTGGTATAAGCAGTATCAGATACTTCTTTAAGCAAAAGCAGATTCATAGAACTTACCTAATATTTTATACAAATTAGAGATTTTAAGAATTTACAATGACAGATAGATTTTTCATCCGTAGAGAAACAGTAAATGCTTTAGTTTAGACATTTTGCAACATAAGTTCCACATTATAAACGAATTTTGAAATAAAGAACTAAAAATAGAGTAATGAGTTTTGAGAATCTAGAGATAAAGACACTATGCTGACACAATAGGTACTAATTATAAATAAATTAAAACGTTAATTACACATTGTTACGCAAATTTAAGAAAGAAGAGTATAGTCATTCATAATGTATTGCTAAAAGACTTGTGGATCCATGCGTAATCATGCAATAAATAGATAAAATTGACCCATGTATAAAAGTTTATCTTCACCGAAAGTGTGACTAAATGTAAGTATACATAATAAAGATGGATTACAGAGTGGTTTAAATGATAAGTAGGCAGAAATGTAATATATATCTTTTTGTGACACCAGAGTATAATTAGTTACATTTCACAGGATGCATTAACTGTTTAGTTAAGAGTAAATTACGGTTTACTAGAAAGAAGGTTTTGTAGAAACGAGAATAAATTATAATTGAATGTTCAAATTAAAAAATCCATTATAAATTTAGTTTCAAAATACCTAGTGATGAAATTGTAAAGTAGCACATCGCATAATGCAAGTGATACCTATAGTGATAAAGTTCACTAACCTAAGTTGACACTGAATGACCTGGATATGGATGTCATTTTGTGCAAAGAATTTTGTATAATTTATTACTGCTGATTTGATTGTAAAATGCGGAGAAGCCAAAAGGTAATACCTACATGTAAATTACTTGCAATATTGTGAAACATTTTTGTCGTTTCGAAAGATGACAAATTCAGATTTTAAAGTTTGATATTAATGAAGTAATAGGTATAAATTACTAGTATGATTATGAACGTATAAAATATCTTTTTCTGCTTATAAATAAAATTAGTTGCGTTCAAGGATAGGTATATTTGAAATATGAAGAATTGTGAAGTTTATTAAAAATCTTTTGCTACCTAGAGTACAATTAGTTAAATTTCCGATAAGAAAAGATGACAGGAAGATTGAAAGAAAGTAAATCGAATGAATGGATTGCAATGTAAAGATAACCATGAAAATTGGGAATTATTTGGTAGAAATATTGAAATGCTAGTTAGATTGATCATCTACAAAGTAATGATAAATATTAATACCAAAGGATTCAACATGCTGCAGCATGACGCGATAGAAAGAAAAGTTGGTATTAGAAAGTATTGTGAAAGATGATGAATAAAAGTACACTATGAAGTAGGTACAAAAGCAGACAAGATAATGATTCAGATTTAAGTGTGAATAAGATTCCACTATGTAGAAAAATAGGAGGCCATGAGATGCCTTACAAATTATGCGTTTTGTAATGATTGTATAATGATAACATGGTACATTGAGGATCAGAGCTTTCAAGTCGACCATGGTGTTTGACTCACCGTCCTCTGTGGGATAAGTTAGCGCCGCATATAGAAATATTGGCTTAAAATTTATGATCACTCACATACCAGTATTGTAAGGGTGTACGTAAGGAAACGTACAACCCATTATGTAGGCACAAAGATGTCACTATTATGTATTATGAAATAGGTAACATATGATTACCGTATCAAGTAGAATTTGTACTATGAAGACAACTACTTATAAATAAATACCACCAAAAATGGTAGGTAAATAAATAGCTAAAGCATTTATGAGCCTGAAAAACGGCCATATACGTAACATCTCGATCGTAATCTACCGTAAGTGTGTTAGCGAGAGATTTATGTAAGTTATGCAAGCAAACAAACAAAATGTTTATATTATTAAATGAAGAAAATACATGTTAAACAAATAGGATAGAACCATTTGTAGAAAACTAAATGTGAAAAAAAAGTATTGTACCATAAATTTTAATAAAAAATAAAGGAGTACATTCATTGACGATATAGAAATTATTACACTGGATATGACTAATTATTATAATGGAAAATACTAAAATCACGGATTATGACTAAAATATTATTTTATACTTAATAGAAAGAAAATATGGCCCACTATATCTAATCAGTAGGTATAAGTAAATTATAAGATATTGTTAGTTTTATATTCAATTATTTTTACATTATATAAATTTTATTATTTTACATTCACTTTCTTGTATTAAAAAAAAAAAATGTTTATTTAGTACAAGTAATATGCTTCAACATTTTTTTTTCTGCCGCCCCGGGGGTGAATCGGGACTTCGGGGGAGGTGTAGTGGCCGTATAGCCACTAGAAGCGTATTGCTTGTCTTAGCAGTATTTAGTATTAGGCAATCGAGCGTTCGAGCTCTAGATATGTAATTATTAGAATAAAGTAGACAGTCTAAGTTCAACCACCAACTAAGTAGTATCATTTCTATAATAACTCCCTGTCGCCCATCCACTATTATTGGAACGTGTCAATAAACCCTGGTTCAAAGTTTTAACCCAACTGTTTTGTTGATTACTTTATTCAGATGTCAACTATTTTTTTCTGCCGACTGTACTTCAACCGCAACAATATAGTACCGTAACGTCGTTTTTATATACCTAGGTAGAGTATTGACGATTGAAAGCAATCGGTAAATGTGAATCGGTTTTTTATTAACCGATAACTGATCGATCAAATGATTGATGATGTGCGATTGAAACTATTAAATTGATATCAAGCTACGGTTAGTAATTTAAGTGTCTATAATTAGCTTTATTGATGAATTACATGTTTTCGGAGTAGTAGGTAAAGGACTTCCTACTTTGGTGGTTCAGCATGCACAATTTTTCAATAAATTGCCCTGTGGTGCCGGCTTAGAACAGCATCACCCCATATCTTCAACGAGGGTGTCGTAAGAAGCGACTAAGGGATTTAAGAGTTGATGTATATTGTTGACAACCTGTCACTATGGTGATACGTTTTAAAACGGCCTTTTACGCTCTGTCTACCCCGCAAGTGATAAATGTATGTATCGTTTTTTCGTATAAATATCAACTGGTTGTGAGTGACATCCCGGGAATCGAATCTGGGATCTCTCATCTGACGTTGAGAGAGACCGCTATTACCAAAAAATAGGGAAACGGCGAGCGAGACGCCATTACACTCAGTACAGCGACATTTTTGACGCTTACTGACTTTAACTGGAAATAACTGGAATCTCAGGGAAACTCCAGGTAACTAAGAAGATGGTTGCCACGAACTTTTATATGTCTTGGATTAAAATTGGCTCAGAATCATTATGACGTTCTTGTATCATATTTTGCTGTTTTGATATTCTAATGCTTTGAGATTTTTGAAAGTAGTAACCCTGGCTATGTAACAAGTGACAGTCGCGAAAATCCTAAATAGGGTCGAGTGAACCTTCTTGTGGCTAAACCACACAGACAGTTACTCGCTAAACGTGCGTGTATCACCGTATCACGCCTAATAGGTCGAGCCCTAGAGATTTATGATCATCGATAAACCACAAAGCAAGTATTAGCGGGCGCCCGATACAGACAGACGGCTACAAGGAAACGGTCGCTACACTCACTCACACATCTACACGCCGTTGTTTACGCGTAATCTCGAACTCTTTCGAACCGGTTAGTAGCGAGTGTCAACAGCGTTCGGTGCGAGTGGACGGCCAAATGACGACTCGCAAGTGTAATTATTTTTGTATAGCGTAAGTTGTCTTAGTGTTAGTAATGTACCTATAAGTACGTTTGATCCAGGTACCGCAATTCATAAAATCGGAAAATAAAAGTAGCAGCCCTAGAGTGTAGATATTAGAGGTGGAAAAAATCACTCACTTAGAAGAGAGTGATTTGAATCTTTTGCATCCGAAAAGTTGAATCACTCGTTTAGTTCAGTCGTTCATTTAGTTCAGTTGTTTATTACGGCTCCTGCGCGTCCTACGGCTCATGAGCAATAGGTATGGCGCGAGACGCGAGCTGTCCTTCTGTAAATTCTCTATTTCGTGGATAAACCATCATCGAGCTTTCAGCGATTTAATCGACTGCTATCGATATTGTCGATACGGCCATTGACGTCTGCGTCTCCGTTTGATAGATGGTGTCGAGTTGGGGAAGGGGTGAAAAATGTCAATGTCGAAGTGGATTGACAGGATTGGCAGTATGGTGCCGACGATATAGCTGGCATTACAGGGTAGACGTTCTCTTAACTTGCCTTAAATTAGTGCTGTCACAGCCGGGCAGCCGATGTGGCGGAGTAGTTAGTACGACTGCCTGCCACGCAAAAAGTTCCGGGTTCGCACGAAGTTAATATTTATCACTTTGTGAATTTGTTCCCAGTCTGGTTAGGACATTGCAGGCTGAACCACCTGATTGTCCGAAAAGCAAGATGGTTTCGTGCTTCGGATGAGCACGTTAAGCGGTCGGTCCCGGTTGCTGTCTATGATGGCGGTCGTTACACAATCATGTCAGAGGCCTGCTATTTGCAGTAGGCGGTTGAAAAACTCTGACACCAGGGTTCATTGGGTTGTTGAATGACTCGGTGTCCCACACGAAGAGAGAGAGAGTAAGCGTCTGTTTCCATTACCATCCTGTAGAATTACGCAATAAAACACGACATGCTTTTGTATTTTCACACAGTCGCCCAAGCGCGATCCCTCTTCGGTTTGCAGCGTCTAAAGTGAGTTTAATTAAATGCAAGTGCCCAACAGCTCGGCTAAAATAAACCAGATGCACGTACAATTTATGCAGAAGATTTTTGTACGGCTTTGAAAGGGGTTTTTTAAAGAGGCTACGTCAAGCAATAGACTGTTTTGACACCCCTGTTGCCCATGTGCCTTTAGGAAAGGGTTTTAATTAGGTAAATAAGCAAGATCAGTTTGTTCACTCCCTGCATACAATAGTAAGGGAATATACGAGATGAATCGTGTCATAGTCGACACTTACAAGTTTTATAAGGTGGAAGTTTCAGAGCGCTTGTCAGATGTCGATAGGGAAGGGACCACTTATATGTGATATCGATAAAACCCTGTAAACTGTTGATTAATAATTAAAACGACTAGTGGATATTTCGTTTCGCGTGTCCCAATTTGCTATCGATTCAAAATCAGGACAACAATTTGACCTCATCTTTTAGACAAAAAGAAGATTATCTTATGTAGCTTTTGGGTAGGTATTTGTATCTGAGAGAAAATACTACAATATTGATCAAAGTAACAACATATTTGGAAGAACAGACTACAATTATCATTTATCTATTACATAGAACACGGATGTAATTCTCGCGCGAGTCTCAGTGTTATGTGGAAATTATTATGCTTTTTTAACATTTCGGAAACAACATAGAAAGTACATGGAAAGTACTTATCCGTCTCCAGTATACTTAATGTACAGTTAAAATAGTGATGTGATGTGAAAGAGAATAACTGTCGATACATGGTCGATACTTTCGAAAGCTGCTGTAACAAAGACGGCCGTCACGTGGGACCTATCCAACATTGTACTACCTTCGCCGCGATCGAGAGATTTTTTACAAAGTATGCATACGAGCCGCAAGGGGCCGCCACTGACTGGATATCCCATTGACTACTTCAAAGACAGTTGGTGCAACCAACCTAACTCAAATGCCGGGATTGAAGTAAACCTTTAATAGTATTTACTTTCATAGAATATAGTGACCCGGTTCAGTGGTAAAAATGTGTTAAAATAAAACATCGAATCAGTAAAAAAAAGCATAATATGCTTGTATTATTTTATTGTAATGGAAGTAAGTAACTTAAGTTGTCGTCGCCTGTCTGTCCGTTCACATTCACAAATTAATTATAATTCATTCACAACAGAAAGAGAACAAGTCAAGTCGATCTTCATGTACCTTCTATGTCCATTTTATTTTCAAACAAACGAGCATGTATGAAAAGATTGATGAATGTGGATGAAGCGAAAGACGTAGGTATGTCAGGATCGAAGCAAGTGGAAGGATGTAGTCTCTGCCTGCCCCTCCGGGAAGATAGCACAGGCAAAATGCTCAAAATTAGCCAGTCATTGGCCAGGGTGTAGGGTGTCGGCCAAAATCCGGACACTTCCCACTTTCCCGGCGGCTCATAAATATGGCCGGAGTTATAGAGCAGCGCCGCTGGTAGCAAATTGGAAAGTAAATCTCTGTGTAAATAAACTACTCTTCACAGAGTCTAATGCTTAAATTCAATTTCCTTACGGCAAAAGCGTGTGAATGTGGACACCCTAAAAGCTGTCCTTAAAATTAACCAGTCATTGGCCAGGGAGTAGGGTGTCCCTCGGCCAGATTCCGGCCACTTCCCACTTTCCCAGCCGCTCATAAATATGGCCGGAGTTATAGAGCAGCGCCGCTGGTAGCAAATTGGAAAGCTATTTATAGCAAACACTAGTTTTAGTATTTTATCCCTCGCAGCGGGATGCAGCATGCATTAAAGTTATTAGGTAGAAAAAAGATGAACGGAGTCTGCACGGTAGAGTTTAGCGGAGAAACATATCACCGTCACAAAATAGAGAGTATACAGAAGGTTCACTCGACCCTATTCAGGATATTTGCCAATTGTTACATAGCTACTGTTGCTAATGTCAAAAACCTCAAAATAGAAGAATATCAAAACAGCAAAATCTGAGTCTAGAACGTCATATGATTCTGAGTCAATTTTAATCCAAGAAATATGACGGTAGTGGCAACCAGCTTCTTAGTAACCTTGAGGACCTCTCGGTTGAAGCCAATAATGGTTCCATCAAAATCGTCGCTATAGTACTCTGAAACGTACTAATTTGTGGCTCCGTGTTGCATGGACTTAATTACTATCAGCTGCATATATATAGATAGACCTACTATTTAGAGATCAACTAAGACTGATTATTGTTAGTAACTGTATGAAAAACCAGCATGAGGTGATCCCTCTCAATAAGGGTTGACGTCAGGCAGGCGACCGGTCATAAAACATTCCCAAAACCTTTTGCTACATGATTTTGTGTTCAAACCCCAACTGATTTGGGATAAGGGCACGCAGATAATGAAAATATTGTAAACACAATTTCAATTGGTAAAACAACCTGTGAGTTACATACTAGTATCTTGACAGCCGATGTGGCGCAATGGTTAGTACGACTGCCTCTGACGCAGAAGGTTCCGGGTTTAATTCCCAGTGGGGTCACTCACAAAGTTGATATCTATAAATTTGTGAATTTGTTCCCAGTCTGCTTAGGACATTGCAGGCTGAACCACCTGATTGTCTGCAAGTAAGATGGTTCCGTGCTTCGGATGGGCACGTTAAGCCATCGGTCCCGGTAGCTGTCTATGATGGCGGTCGTTACACAACCATGTCAGAGGCCTGATACTTGCAGTAGGCGGTTGAAAAACTCTGACACGAGGGTTCATCGGGTCGTTCAACGATTCGGTGTCCCACACGAAGAGAGAGAGAGAGACTAGTATCTATACATTATATACTTCCCGTTGATAGCACTGTCTGTGAAGCCAATATCAGCTTGAATACGATCCAGATTCACTCCTAAAGTGCCTTTAGTGTGCTCGGTTCAATAATATTCAATATCCTTGAACCACGCCTGATATATGGCATTAATATAAGGTACCTGAAGTGTAAGTATTGGGATGTAGGGGATGTAGGTCCCTTGGGGCACAGACAGTCTGCGAAAATTGGGCAACTGACAAAAACGCGGATTGAAAAAGACACATGTTTTTTTAACGCACACGTAAAGGACGGTAACTGCGGTTTGTAACAGCTACTATAAAATGACAACCTGTGGGTGGCAGTGGCAGTGTAGTTTGAAGCGGCGCCGTGTGCCGCATGATATTCGGTTTATTTTATGGGATTTCGTAAACTTCTTTAGCCAAAAATCCGGAAAATCATGCGGTGCATGTAAGACCCGCTTTCCGTATAAAGTATGAGTCCTGTGTGAGGGAATGTGACTCCCTTGGGGCACAGACAGTCTGCAAAAATTTGTCGCCTGACAAAAACGCGGACTGAAAAATTGCGACACGTCGTATTTTTTCAAACCAGTAGTGGTTTTCTTTGCCAGTATTATTAAATGAATCGGTAAAGCAAGATTGGCCTCAGGACCAGCCTACATAATAATATAATATAATTGCTCAGGACCATATTTTTATACATATAAATATATAAATGCAAGATGTTTAAGAGGCTTAGAATAGCATCATCCCACATCTTTCCCGTGCGTGTCGTAAGAAGCGACTAAAGAATTTGAGAATTTATAATATGTGTATTGCAATTTTCAGCGACAGGCTAACATAACAACCTGCCACTATGGTAATACCTTGGGTGATACACAGTCTTCTGAATGACTCACTTTTGTAAGACGTGGTGTAAATAGCTGTTTTGTACAGCCGTTTACGCTCTGCCTACCCCGCAAGGGATATAGGCGTGATACATGCAGGTATGTAAGTTTAATAGGATTTTTACAGGCCAACGGCTTAAAACATGAAGAACGTAGCTTAATATATTCCACGCCATAGCTACAGCAGAAGCTTTTTATGGGCCTCGGACTATAACGTGGTAGTGCTCCTTGCGGGATAGGCAGAATAGCAAGTAGGTACTTAAGTACCTATATAGATAGTTTTTTATACATTTCTCAGTCAATATGGAAGCTGGAGGATATACTGGTAGTTAGATAATACATTTAAAATCGTGACTGTAAAAATTATGTACCGTGCGTGCGTGGTGTTAGAGTTCTACAACCATCTACTACAAGTAGCAGCAGGAGTCTGACTTGGCTGTGTAACAACATCAGCTAAGTTATCATTAGACCGAAGGCCCATGCCTATCGAAGCACGGAACCATCTGCCTTTTCGGACAATCCTGATTCGGCCGGCAATGTCCTAACCAGACTGGGAACAATTCACAGTGATAAATATCAACTACGTGAGTGACCCACTGAGAAACATACCCGGAACCTTCTGCGTCGCAGGCAGTCAGTCACACTATCGGCCGTCGCGTAGTGGACTGCTGTGGCTGTACAAGAAGTTGTGCTTTTCCATAAGTTCACAGACTGCAAACAACGCCAGTTAACAAATTCATTACGTTGCTCGTTACGGCAAGTTTTCTAAACAAATACTTACCACTCGAGTTTGTTGGCTGAAACTTGCAAAGTTGTTATGTATGCAAATACCCGCCAGTTATAAGTTGAATCAACAGAACTAGTTTGCGACTGATTTCTGTGGTCGGTGGATCCTACACTTGACGTTCGCTGCTGCGCCTTTTTAGTGAATCCGTAACGCATGCGTATGACACTAGAAAATTTGAATTCCTCATAATAAAAACGGGCGTTGACACGTAACAGACAGACGCATCTAAAAAGCTAGCTCATGCATCAAGCGCGCCACACACCGCCTCTGTATGCAGGACGTATGCGTGCGCGTGATCACGCGCGTACCGGTTGTAATGTATGGGATTGTATGAGAGGCCGCACACTGCCTGCGTATGCGTGCGTGTAATCGTCACATGCGTAGCGAGGTGTCTCATGCGGTCCCGTACAATACAACGCCATAGCTACGCGCGTGACGTTGTATTCACGTCACGTCCTATACGGAGGCGGTAGAATTTGAAATTTCCTTGCAACTGACAGACGCATGGGTTACGGATGCGCTAAAAATGTGCAGCAACGGTCATAACGTGTAACACCCGTCTTCCAACAGTTTTCTGTAGAATTCTCAGCAATTCTTGGAAATTCTTGGAATTTTCCAACTGCACTGCAAGTTCCGGGGACCGACGAACGAAGTTTGTCTTCGCGAAGAACCAGACTCTTGCCGAAAGAATTTTCTTTGTAATGCAGTTCTATTTTTATTAGAACTGAAAATGGTGAGTCAGAAAAATACATTACAATCGCCAAATTTACTTTGAAAGACTCCGCTGCGTACCTATTCTGAATTTACTGCACGCTAATTTTGCAGGCCCTGCCATCAATTCAAATAAATATTCGTTTAATTGGGGTGAGGTGGTACTGTACTTTTTCAACACGTTTGTACATATGGTAGGTTCCTTTTCATATTTCAGAGAAAGGTTTCTAATAAAAGCTGTTTAGGTTTGTGAGTAGATCGCGTACTTAAAATATTTGTACTTAATTGAACGTAACCTTATATGGTAGTTTATTGCCTACGATTAAGACACCTTATGAGTATGTGTATGAGGTTTATTAGGGATGTTATAAGGTGTTAAAATCGTCTTCCTTAAAGGTAGTTCTGCACGACAGGATGCGTTTTCAATATCCTGTAGGTAAGTACCCACAGGTACAGTGTTCGTTTTGTGTCGCTAATAATTTTGCTCGCACTCGGCGGCACATTAAGCGATATTTCCAATCTCGCCACTTCGAGCTCCGTTTTATTAGATTTTTCACAACATTCCCCCCTCGACAGGGCCGCAATTTGAAGAGATTTGTGCCCCGATTTGCGCCCCGCAACCCATTTTTGCGCCCCGGCTTAAAAGTCACCTCCATCAGCCGTCCTGGGATCAAATGAGATTTGCTTTGTAGGTCAACGGTCGGTAAAAGGTTACGGTACATTTTGTCTAAGCTAGAATATCGATACGTTTGATGTTGAGAAAATTTCGTTAGATTGAGTTTTTACTTTCTGCTTGTCTTTTTTGAACTAAAATAAAATGGGAACGTAACAAACATTGCCATAAATAGTAGTTTTTATAACAAGGGAATAAAGTGATATATTTAGGGCGAGGGCGTTAGTTTGAATCATGAGCGGAACGAGGGATTCTAGAGTATTTTTAAGTAGAATCGTGAGTGAAGCGAGGGATTCAATGTAAGTCGCCCGAGAATAAATAACTTTATACCCGAGTGATACATACTACTTTTCATCCCCCTCTATGAGAAAAACAATAAATACTTACTTAATCTACGAAGTTCTTTAAATATTGCCTGCTATTGTCCATTATTTTACAATACATCTTATAAATTGCAATATAACATTCAATATTTACAAAACATTATCACTCATTTCATTTCATATTATTGCAATATAATTGTAAGGCTGTATATTGTTGTTGCCCATTTCTGGCCAGTTATCGCGCCAAAAGAAAAATAAAATTTGTCACATTACTTTTTAATTTCAAATTTTGCTAGGAATTAGGTCTTTTAAGAGCAAAATACTAGGTGTAAAACACTCAATAAAATAGCAGATAACAGGTAGTGTTGCAGAGAAAAAACCCATCTGTAGTAAATTTTCGATTGATTGGCTGCAAATATTTGTGTTCCAAATTCGAATGAATTTTAATCCCTTGGGATTAAATAACCTATTTTAATCCCACTTATGTGCGACCTTAACAGCCACAACAGTCCACTGCTGGACATGGGCCTCCCCCGTATTGGGGGGTATTGCCATACTCACCACGCTTGGCAGGCGGATTGGCGAGCGCAGTGCAAGATGTTTAATTCACAGGGAACGCTGCTGCCCATTCCCTGGATAATCATCCCTTAGTCGCTTTTTACGACACCTTTTTATGTGCGACCAAAGCGTAGTTTTTTGAATAGAGGGGATGAAAAAGTATAACATGGCTTGTGAGTAGGTACGGTCACTATTACATGCTATTACGATGATAAGATGTATTTGGTTCTGAAGTCATGAACGGCGCCAGCATTTCAGCATACCCATTGAAAGGATCCACTTATACTTGTTTTTCTTAGCGTATAAAGAAGAGCCAATATAAGTTATTCCCTTAAATGAGTAAGTAAGTTAGTCAAAGCTGGCGATAGTATAAAAATAAATGCATTTTTTCCTGATTCCGCCCCTGCGTTCTCACGTTATCGCGCATCCCGCCGGTGCCAAATAATAACGAAATTCAGCACAATTTGCGTTTTTACCGCCCCCCCTTTTCCCATCCCCCTTTCTCCCCCTCAGGAAAACAGTGCGATACCATCTTTTTCAATACCACAATAGAGATAAATCTCCGGGAATCGGGACAGGGAACAGAATCTACTTTTGTGGGGTTTCTTTTTACCCGACTGCAGAAGGAGGGTTACGTTTTTCCAGAGTATTTATGTATATGGATGGGTATGTATGTGGACAAGAAAATTATTTTTCACTGGCTACACTTAAACAGCTGTGCGGATCTTGACATGTGAAGTGTCGTTATGAGATGACACTAGATGAACAAGGTCATTTTTGAAATATATTTCGACCCGTGTTCCTTGGGGAAAGTTGTTCAATTTTATAAGTACCTTGACCTCCTTTCAGTTTTATTGGTTGTTTTGTAACACCCAGTACTAAAAACTCATAGATTCCAAATGGCGTATTTTTATCGCAAAGTCCAACCTTTAAATTACCGCAGTCGGGTTTTTGTTTTTTAATACATCTGCTTGTTGACCAGAATATTCCATGGGACTGTTTACGGAGGAAACAAATTGGTATAAAAGATACCGGATACGGTTATTTAAAGAAATCGGGTTTTTACTCTCTTTGATTGTACTCGGTGCATTTGCATTATTAAATCATTTTTGGTACGGTACCCTTCGTTGCGCAAGACTTTTTACACCCACTTTTAATACGTAGGTATTTTATCAAAAACAACAACTTTCTCTCTATTCCAAAAGATTACTGCAATACAAAGCAGAGGTAGCAAAAACCGCAGCAACGGTATCCCGATTTGGTTTACAACGTTATCGACATGTAAATAACTATTAGAATGTATGTTCATAGTCGCCACAGCAATAATACACATGTTCCGAACAGAAATAACAGAACAAATCTATTCAGGTCACAATATGGCGGTTCCCACACCTACCGGTATTTTTCCGGATCCGATCGTCAAACAAAAGAAAATCGAAATCCTATAGGTGTAAAACTATCTCGAATATTATTCATCGTGCATCGTTGCATAACCTGACTTATACCTATAGAGAACAAAACAACAATGTCATTTTTCGATTCTTATTGAAAGTTGTGCTGATCGGAAAGTCTGTTTGGATGTACAATTTGAAACCAAACAACTTAACAGGTAAATTTCGATTTTCTACAGTAAATGCAGTCAGCTGATCATTATTTTATATGGAAAGTCCCGAGTTATGTTCCAAGGGGAGAGTTGTTCAGTTTCATGGTCTACATGCACCAGTATTTGGACACTTGTCGCTTACACCCTGTATAGAAACTAGATACCATGGCACACGTCAGCGCCTTAATATTGCGGCTGTCACAGATAGTCATGTTCATATCTGTGCTGGTTGTGCGATTCGCAGCATCGTTTGGTATGTGTGCGATACGCCAATCTGTGTCTTGTGACCACACGAAACTGTTAATTGGAGTAGAATAACATTGTAGACCAAGAGCTTGCGAGCAGTACGAGCGAAAAACAATTTTTAGACAGCAAATGAATGAAAGCGAAGCTGGTCTTTGGAAGAACTCTGGTCTGAAAGATCGCTGAAACCGCTGGAAGCTCGGAATTTTATGATAAACCGAACTTTCTTTTGTTTTTGTTTCTTTTTTGTGTTTTGTTGTGCAATAAAGTATATTTTGATTTGAATTGATTAGAACTTTGTTAACTCAACGTTATTCGGTATCGCCTTGGGTAGCCGTGTCCCGATTTGTACCGTATCCTGATTTTGACACATAGCACCGCATGGTACTTTTCCTTCACTCTTTGCCCCATATGCCCTGGGTTTATCTATCTATGCACTCCGTTCGTACGTTGTTTTTAACCGCAGCGCGAATTATACCAATGTGGTTAAAAAGAACGCTAGAACATAGAAAAACAAATCCATCACTGAAACACAAAATTGGACCAGTGGTTTGGAGATATTTGGTAACATAAGTTTGCTCAAACACATTCTCTCACCCCTCGCATATACCGTCTCCGTTCCGTCGTGGGTAAACGTCACAAAAAGTTTTAATTACAAAGATGGGTAAAACCTCGTGTTGCCTCCGACAGGGAGACCGTGGGGTCTAAAAACTCTGCTGTGCTACCGGCAAACCACCTATTATTAATGTAACTAATTAATTACCTGTATTCATGTACTTACCTACTGCGTTGACGCTCGTGCACTCAGGTGTAAACTTCGTGTCTACACCTCGCTGGAAGCACTTTCGATCGAGTAACCAGTTTGTCTTATCGCTGCCACACATCTCATACTTTCTTAGTTCAAGTACCAGTGAACATTAGCAGCGCCACAGTAAAAGTATTAGATTATTATACTTACTACTTATAAGTGTATATAAATGTTACGCGCAATTGACACCGACCCAACTGATACAAGTGATAGTCGGCCGTCATTGATGCGACGCGCGTCTCACGGGTGTAGACGCCGTCTTTTGCGTTTGAGAACATTTTAAATGGAAACAGTCACATTTCCGTCTCTTGTCTAAGTAAGCGCCAAAGATTCGCAAAATCGTCATTCTTACACAACACGACCTAAAGTTATGCGATGCCATTTTGATTGGGTTTCACATGCAAAGATTTCTCGTCTATGTGTCAATCACTAAATTCGCGTTCTATTTCAAAAGCGCTTTCTAATTTCAATGAATGATAAATTTACGGTTTGGTGTATGCAGTTGTATGTATACCTTTATAATAAGAAAATATAATAAAAAAACGACTTACAAATTCTTCACTTCTTAATTCAATATTACTCATTTCACAACTTATCTACAATATTTCAAAGACAAATCACTGTTATAAAAATATTAAATGGTATGCTGGTCTATTATACCTACTGTGCACGTGTTACAATTTTCCGCTAACTAACCACACGAACCAATTTCTGGCGCAACCAGCGTGTAGGTGTCTACCTAGCAATAGGTATTACCTGTATGTAAACAGATCGATTGTCAGTTAACATTAGCTTTACTTTTAAATACCGCAATCTGAGGAATATTGAGGACTTGAAAGTATATTCCAATTGTAAGTTATTGGTTTATTATATGCCTTGTGGTGCCGGCTTAGAATAGTACTACCCCATTATATTTCCCGTGGATATCGTAAGAAGTAAGGGATTTGAGAGCTGATGTGTATTGCAATTTTAGTCGATAAGCTGACAACCTGTCACAGTAATATAAAGTATTAGAAGTGACTTTCAAAATTTTGTCGGACGTGGTGTAAATGGCCGGTATTTACATCTGTTTATACTCTGCCTACCCCACAAGGGATATAGACGTAATATACTATACATGTATATAATTTATATATTTTATTACTACTTAGATAGAACAGGATTTGTCGCAGGTTAACCTAGTACAATAACTGTTGATGTGGATGGGCGTGGGAGAAATATTAATTTGTGCTTTGTACTAAAGGTCGCGGGTTCGATGCCCGGCGCGAGTCACAATTTGCATGTTTCCATTGAAAAGTTGCATCTTCGTCCCGAACCTTTCTCGGAATCGTGACGAACCAAATTCATTATTTGTGAGTGTGCGGGTTCTTCTATAGCGCCCTAAGTGTATGATTCTTCTTCTTCTTCTTCTTTTCGTGTGGGACACCGAGTCGTTCAACGACCCGATGAACCCTGGTGTCAGAGTTTTTCAACCGCCTACTACAAGTAGCAGGCCTCTGACATGGTTGTGTAACGACCGCCATCATAGACAGCAACCGGTACCGACACGGCTTAACGTGCCCATCCGAAGCACGGAACCATCTTACTTGCGGACAATCAGGTGGTTCAGCCTGTAATGTCCTAACCAGACTGGGAACAAATTCACAAAGTGATAAATATCAGCTTTGTGAGTAACCACCGGGAATTGAACCCGGAACCTTTGCGTGGCAGGCAGGCATACTAACCACTGCGCCACATCGGTTGTCAAAGTGTATGATGAGTGATGACAATGTAGAAATTGCGATTTTTAATGCACTTACAGTGCTATATTATTCTGATAAATCGAAAATGAGAAAATTTAAAAATTCATTTGCGACCGCCGGGACTTGAACCCGGGACCGTAGGGTAACGTCCCGCCAACTGACGCTACACTTGCGCACCCTGATGAATTTCTCAACCTCTTGCTGCTCGTTGGCAGAACGGTCGGACGATACCTCACGGTCCCGGGTTCAAGTTTCGCTAATGAATTTTTCAATTTTCTCATTTTTAAGTTATGATAACAAGTGACAATCGGAGAATCGGAGAGCAAGACCACGGAACATACGTAGTGTTAGGGACGGTGTAACGAAAACTTTGCAGGCGTGCTCAGGCCATCAAACTGAACAACTTTTACTATGGAGCCAATGGTGGGAAATGAAAAAAAAAATCCTACCTCCCATACAAAGTCAGTCAGCTGATCGTGAATTTTGTATGGGAGGGCGGAAAATTTTCGTTTCCCATTACTCCATAGTAAAATATGTTCAGTTTCATGGTCTGATCATGCCTGCAAAGTTTTCGGTACACCGTCCCTAACACCCTGTATTTAAGAGCGTGGTGGATCAAACCACCTTGCTTCGAGCTTCAAGTATTTTCTATCAAAAAGTGACTTTATCATCAAGGAGTAGAGTGCATAGTTACTTGTGCGAAGTGTCCGAACCATGTAAGGCAAGTTTGAAGTCATTGAACATTGTGGCGTGCACACGTCGCGAACAAATGATTAATTTATGACTTTTGTTTTAATTAACAAGTATATCGGTATTATGTCACGTTAGCAACAGCCTTTGTTTGTACCCTCGGTTCTTCATGCTGTTTAATAAAAAAAGTTTATGTACACAGGTTGAGCCCTTAAATATGGTTTACAACGCGAGGTGTCGCTGTAGATAAACAACGAGCTCGTTGACTTAATAATTACATCACATCAGGTTCATCGGGTCGTTAGGCGAATCGGTGTCCCACTCGAAAAGAAAATCAGTCTATTTCGCCAGAGAGTCTTTCTCTTACGCAACGCTTTTAAGGCGTCCATTCCCAGGTTGCACTATTTTCAATTCATGATTTTTGAATGTTTGCTTGCTTTATTTGATTACGTAAGTAAATCCCTCAATATTCTGAGATAAGTATAAAATAACATGGCAACGTGACAAACGCGTAATTCCCAGGAGATTCTTGATGTAACACAATATTGATCAGTGTTGATACATACCTATTACGCATTTAAAAGACCAGCGGATGTTGGTGTTTCATACAAATAATAGCAATTACCATTATACGTTGATCTCACAATTGAAATAATTGAAAGCCTCAGGTATGTCATCCACAGCTACAGTCTACACTACATAAGAAAAAAACTTGTCAGTATAGTAGTCGATTGAGCCAAGCAAAACGACCCGACGAACCTTGTTCGTAGAGTTTGTAAGCTGCTCTCTCTCTTCGTGTGGGACACCGAGTCGTTCAACGACCCGATGAACCCTGGTGTCAGAGTTTTCAACCACCTACTACAATTTGCAGGCCTCTGACATAGTTGAGTAACGACCGCTATCATAGACTGCAACCGGGACCGACGGCTTAACGTGCCCATCCGAAGCACGAAACCATCTTACTTTTCGGACAGTCAGGTGGTTCAGCCTGCAATGACTGGGAATACAGACCCCACCGGGAATTGAACCCGGAACCTTCTTCGTGGCAGGCAGTCATACTAACCACTGCGCCACATCGGCTGTCCGTGTAAGCTGCTTAGAAGACCACTTAGAACGCTTGAGGCCAATGATGATAGAATGCCTCTGATGGTTTGTGAGACAATGCCTCGAGCTCTTCAGTTTCCACAATAGATGGAAACCTCAGTAATTATTTGACAATGAGTTTTTTTTTAGCCCAAACGTCCCGGGTTCGATTCTAGTGCTTTTCTTAAAGGATAACAAGGATAAAAACGTATTTAATCTTGTTAAAGCATTTAGTATTTCAATATTCAATAGAAGCTAGACCACAGAGAACATAATTTAATACGACAAATTATAGTCCGTCAGGTTCGTGCGCGACCTTCCTGCGGGGTACAGACGGTTGGGGGGCGAGTAAGCACGTCATTTTAATATGACGTGCGGCGCGGATGCGCGCGTTTCCTTCCCGCTACACCTCCGCTACCCGCTGACATCACCCCTCCCAACGTCTGTCACCCCTAGGGAGGGTCGCGCACGAACTTGCAGGACTATAGGGAGACGGCGCGTGGTGCGCCTTTACAGATGGCTCATTCAGTACTAGCGACGATTTTGACGCAAACTAGAATGAACTGAAATCTCAAAGGATCACAAGGTGACTAAGGAGATGGTTGCCACGAACGTCATATTTATTGGATTAAAATTGGCTCAGAATTATATTACGTTCTTCTATCAGTTTTTCTGTTTTGATATTCTTATACTTTGACATTTTTGGCAGTAGCGACCCGGCTAGGTTACTGTGACAATCGCGATCCTACTATAAACTCTCTATTTGTGCCTCGATTTGTGCCAATACTACCTAAATCGAACAGTATCTATATACCCACATATACTGAACGTACATACAGTTCAATTTAGGTATCAGTTTCTCCACATAGTTGATAGATGAGCTTAAATTAGATTAGCTAAGTTAAGTCTGGTTCGGATAATCTGCCTAAGTAAGAGATAATAGATGAGAAATAATTACGCAATTAAGTAGATATTCTAACTAAGTTCTTTGTATTTAAGCAGTATTTAGGTGGTTTTTTATCAGAATCACAGAAGTGTCTTTTAACAAGAATGCTCTGGAGACGTATTTTTGATTCGGCTGATTCTAAATTCGCAGTGCGAGAATTACTATTAATGAACTGTGAAACCTTGCAACAAGTGGTCTGGCCATTCTTGTCTATTTCTGCTACTGGATAGAACATTTAACTTATAATAGTTCTTTTTTTTTACAGCCGGAATTTCTAGATTTTTGGTGTTATTATTTCTGCTTGCAAAGGGAATATTAAGGGGTTTAAAGGAAAAACCTACCTTGAGAGCGTCTAAAATAGATTTTGAAGATGTCTTGGGATTCATACCTGAAACAACAATAAAGAGAAAATTAAAAGTGCGTAATAACGAGTAACGGCTTATATAATAGTATCGCCCCATATCTTTCCCGTGGGTGTCGTAAGATTTTAGACTTGATGTATTGCAATTTTAGGTGATAGGCAGACAATATGTTTACTATGGTAATGGTAATACACAGTCTTCTGAGTGACTAAACTTTTGTCAGACTGTTGTATAAGGCCACTTTTTAAAGCCGTTTGTGCTCTGACTACCCGGCAAGGGATACAGGCGTGATATATGTAAGCGTGGCAACTTTCACATGCTTACAAAATACACCTTTATAATTCTGCTAAGTGGCAAAAATAACACTAATGATTGATGATTAACCCTTCAAAAGTTAAAATACCTTCAATAACGTTCAAACCACTTTACGTTCAAACCTCATTCATCACTTTGCTAAAAGCAATGTAAACGAGCGACGAGTACCGTCAGCAAAAACGCAATAGACTATACAGGATGTATAAAATACGGGGTGTAATAGCTGTAACTCGCCGAATACTGAAAGGGTGCATTCAGACCTGGAATTTGAACAACTTCCCATAAGAGAAGGAGATATAAAAAAATCATCGTCGCAAGGTATCTATCGAAGTTTAGTGGCTACATAGCCAGTATAGCCACCTACGGGCGGATTAGCGCCGATTTGATTCGGAGTAGAAGTGGTCGTCATGGCCGAAATCGTTTGGTGAGATCATCACCATCAGTTCAGTAGTAGAGCGGTGGGACGGTACCCGATGTGGCCCGGGTTCGAGCCCAGGTCTATGCATGACTTGGGCCTTCTCAAGGCAAGAGTGAATAGGCACTAAGGCAAGCATGCTCCAACATATTACTTACCAACAGGTGAAGTAGCAGACATTTACGGCCCATCCTACAAAAAAAAAGTTTCAAATTCTTTTGTTTTATTTTATTTTCACAACCTGTAGGTAGAGTGCGGCCGCGGTGGCCGGCGGTGCGGAACGCACGCGTTGTCGTGCGTTCGCATAGTGTGGTCTGCGCTGCGGTCATTGCTTCTACATACATACACATATCACGCCTATATGCCTTGCAGATTAGGCAGAGCGTAAAAGGCTGAAAAGAAAGGCCATTTACACCACGTTTGACAAAAGTTTGAGAGTCATTTAGAAGACTGTGTATTGCCATAGTGACACGTTGTCAGCCTGTCGCTTAAAATTATAATTTTCATTTTGTTGATGTACAACTCTCAAAAAATGCGTACATGGTCGGTACCGTAACAGTAACTGTAGTGGCTAATCGAGCTTCCGGTAAGATACTCGAAATGTCAATCTAAGTCTTATTGTTCAAACTGTATAACTTGACTGTGCTTACATACATACATACATACATACATATATCACGCCTCTTTCCCGGAGGGGTAGGCAGAGACTACGTCCTTCCACTTGCTACGATCCTGACATACCTCTTTCGCTTCTTCAACATTCATCAATCTTTTCATGCACGCTCGTCGGTTTAGGTACTTTGACCTGACCTTTCTTTAAAACGTCCCAATTTGGTCCAGGTACGTTCGTCTAGGTCTTCCCTTCCAACGTTCCCACCACACTCGCCATATATACTTTTTCGTTAATCTTCTTTCATTCATCCTCTCAACGTGACCAAACCATCTGAGCATGACTTTTTCTATACCAGTCACTTCGTCTTCTATTATACCACAACGTTCCCTTATCACGCTATTCCTAATCCTGTAACTAAATTTTACTCCAATCATACTCCTTCCCGCTCTCATTTCTACTGCATTTATTCTACTTTCATGTTTTTCTGCCATACCCAGCTTTCACTCCCATACATCAGTGTTGGAACTAACCTCTATGCACAAAGCGCGCCTTATTCGACACTTTTTGGCTGTTCAAGGCACGCAACGCTCCATTCACCATATTACCGGCATTCACTCTCCTTTCAATATCACTTTCACACTTCCCATCTGAAGTAAATTTAGATCCCAAATATACAAACTCTTTCACTTGCTCCACTCTTCCACTTACATACATATAACACGATTATATCCCATGCGGGGTAGGCAGAGCGTAAACGGCTATTAAAACGGCCATTTACACCACGTCTGACAAAAGACTGCCTCACCATAGTGACAGGTCGTAAACACATATCGACTCTCAAATCCCTTAGTCGCTTCTTACATTATCTGGAGAAAAGATATGGGGTGATGTTATTCTAAGATGGCACCACACGGCATACCTACATTTAAACAACACTTTTACTCTTCTATTCTGCTTTCCTACACCTAATACTCGAGTGGAAAAAATGTGCCAAGTCACGCGTATTTCCTAAACACTGGAAAAGTTTCGACGTCGTCGGGTTGTTTGGAAAAGGCCAAGTTTTTCGCCCAACACGTACACATCCGAAGTTATTGCAAGAAACAGAAACTAAATGTATTACAAGTTACAAGTCCTGGTCGAGAAGAAAACGATTTATCACGAAATGTCGGCGAGTTGTTACATATTATACTGTATGGTAGCTGCTAAGAATACAGCCACCGTACTAGTTTTTCGTCATCACATTCCTGCCCCTATCCCAAATCAATTGGGATCGGTGCAATATCCTTCCCAAATATGGTTGACGTCAGGAAGGCGGCCGGTCATAAAACATTGCCAAATCCTTTTGCTATCGTACCTACATGAGTTTGTGTTCTAACAAAACATGTTGTGCCGACCCTTTTGGGATAAGGGCAGGAAGATGATGATGACGACTACAACTATCAATCGAATACGGACAAAATTCTGGTTACTATGTTGGTGCTACAATTGCACTACACTATGGGAACGATTGTAAATATGAAGCACTATTGTTAAAAGCTTCCACAGGGTTTCCGTCATTCCTATAAAAAAACCTTTTGAAAAGCTACGGTCATTCGTCATCCATACAATGATGTGGGACATACGGAACTTATAACAACGAGCGGATATATTAAAAACCAAAAATCCGACTGCGGTAATTTCAAAGTTGTATTTTGCGATTAAAATCCACCATTAATTTATGAAATTTTAATATAGCCTGTGTCACTCGCGCTGCTGAGACGAATCTAAGGATACTTCATAGGTCAAGATTGGTCTAGCCGTATGGCAGTAGCCCGTGAAAAATAATTTACTTGTCCATTAACATCTACTCTTAAGGAACATAACCCTCCTTCTAAGGCAGTCGGGTAAAAACAAGTTGCATTAGCTAAATTTAGGAAAAAACCGACTCCGCAGTTGTGAAAACCTATTGACCTGATTTTGGTAATTTGTAAATCATTTAGTTAAACCGGTTAAATCGTTTTCTGATATTATGCAAGGACAAACATGCCTAATGTCCAAACACTCATTTTACTCGGGTCGTTGAACGACTCGGTGTCCCACACGAAGAGAGAGAGAGACTCGGAGAGCATAAGAGACTACCTTAGGAGACTATATTTTAAATTAAGTTTCCCGAGACTGTTACACACGTACCTACGAATCTGATTCTTCTTCTATCGTAAGTACTAAATTCATACCTCCTCTTTGAAGGCGGTTAAAAAGTGTAATATCAGTGAGAGCGTTCCGGGCACCCTTTTTTGTGTGAAAGGCGCATTTTTCTGCGCGGAATGGAACGTAATTTGTACAGCCTGACTCTTGGATATTTCACGTGAAGAGGAATGCTCGTTTAAAAGTTTCAAGTGATTCGTCAACATTTTTTGTAGCCGTTTTTGAAATCCTTGACTAATTGCACGTTTTAATTTTAAGATAGATTATTTAAACATCCTGGAATTACAGATATCGTTTTAAAATGAATACATAAGACATCAAACACTTTGCGCACGAGATGATAAGACGTTCCGCACGAATTTATCAAAAAAACCTGCGTCATATACCTTGGTAGCGTCAAATCTTCAAGTTTTTCCCGCGTTCCCGAGTTTCCGAAATTTTGAATTCTCGTCTCGAGTTCCCGCCAAATTACTCGAAAACGTTATTTATTCCGAGATAGGTTTCAGCGTATCAACCGGCGAGCGTGGGGCGTCGAATCGAGACGGTTTTAAATTTCCGCTGACGACAATCAAATACGAGAAGAGCCACAGAAACGACGATAATCGATCGACGCATAAAATAACACTTTCTCGAAGGAACAAAAATAAACTGAACCTCTCGCATAAATATGTACCACAGCCAGATTTTTTTATGAGAGACCTATTTTTTTCAGCTTATTACTTTCCGACCATAGTCGCTTGAACCTATAGTTATTAAGTAAGAGTGAGTTTATTTACGATCAGTATCCTACTCTTTTAAAATCTACTGTGGCACAATGCTTATTTCTCGATAACGACACAAGAAAATAAAATCCTGCGCTAGAAAGGCATTTGTTCAAAATATATCGAAAAAAATAGTATCTTGCAAATTAAATCATCATAGCTCATACCAAGGCTTTCTTTTTTAAAATAATAGCACTGAAGTAGCAGAAGCCGTAGAAATTATAGCAGTAAGTAGTATCACCTATATACAGTTTTGCAGGGTAAACATAATTTTATACTAAGTTCATATTAAAACGGAGCTTTTTTTTGGTCATAGACCATCACCATCTGTTACTACGAGCTATAACTCCTCAACAACGAGAAGGTTGCATATAATCGTTTTGTTTTACGGCGCAAGGCGGTAATCCTCGCGGCGTGGTCGTCCACACGTTCAGATAAGTGTACTTCTACACAACTGTTGCACCGCAGACACTTAGACCTCTGACGGTAAACGCACAAGGAATATAGCATCACCCCATATCTTTTTAGGCGACAGGCTGACAACTTGTCACTATGGTGATAAATAGTCTTCTAAATTACGCTCAAACTTTTCTCAGACGTGGAGTAAATGGCCGTTTACGCTCTGCCTATCCCGCAAGGGATATGGGCGTGATATACCTATGTATGTAAAAATTTTGCTTTGTTTTTAGTCAACAGCTGTTATTACAAGCTATAACTCTTCAATAATGAGAAGGTTGCATATAATCGTTTTGTTTTACGGCGCAAGGCGGTAGTCCTCGTGGCGTGGTCGTCCACACGTTCAGACAACTACACAAGGAATACAGCATCACCCCATATCTTTTTAAGCGACAGGCTGACAACCTGTCACGGTGGTGATACATAGTCTTCTTAATGACTCACAAACTTTCGTCAGACGTGGTGTAAATGTTCGGTTTTTAAAGCCGTTAACGCTTTGTATTCCCCCCAAGGGATATAGGCGTGACATATGTATTTAAAATTACAAGATCTCTTTTTAGTCAACAGCTGTTACCACGAGCTATAACTCCTCAATAACGAGAAGGTTGCATATAATCGTTTTGTTTTCCGACGCAAGGCGGTAATCCTCGTGGCGTGGTCGTCCACACGTTCAGATAAGTGTACTTCTACACAAGGAATATAGCATCACCCCATATCTTTTTAGGAGACAGGCTGACAACCTGTCACTATGGTGATACATAGTTTTCTAAATGTCTCTCAAACTTTCCTCAGACGTGGTGTAAATGTTCGGTTTTTATAGCCGTTAACGCTCTGTAATCCCCCCAAGGGATATAGGCGTGACATATGTTTTTAAAAATTACAAGATCTCTTTTTAGCCAACAGCTGTTACTACGAGCTATAACTCCTCAATAACGAGAAGGTTGCATATAATCGTTTTGTTTTCCGGCGCAAGGCGGTAATCCTCGTGGCGTGGTCGTCCACACGTTCAGATAAGTGTACTTCTACACAACTGTTCCACCGCAGACACTTAAGACCTCTGACGGTAAACGCACAAGGAATATATTAGCTGTGTGGTGCTTGCGGTCTAAAAATAGCATCACCCCATGTTGTCCCCGTAAGTGTCGTAAAAAGCGACTAAGAGATTCACCCCATAGTGAATTGGTATTTTAGGCGACAGGCTGACAACCTGTCCCTATGGTGATACACAGTCTTCTGAATGACTCTCAAACTTTGTCCACATGTTCAGATAAGTGTACTTCTACACAACTGTTGCACCGCAGACACTTAGGACCTCTAAAGGTAAATGCACAAGGAATATATTTTCCGTGTGGTGCCGGCTTTGAATAGCATCACCCCATATCTTACCCGAGGGTGTCGTAAGAAGCGACTAAGAGATTCAGCCCATATCTTTAGATTTAAGAGCTGATGTGAATTGCTATTTTAGGCGACAGTCTGAGAACCTGTCACTATGGTGGTACATAGTCTTTTAAATGACTCTTAAACTTTAGTCAGACGTGGTGTAAATGTCCGTTTTTCACAGTGTTTACGCTCTACACCCCTAAGGGATATAGGCGTGATATATGTATGTATGTAATACATATTAAAACTGAGCATTTTTTAGCCATAGACCATCAACAGCTGTTACTACAAGCTGTTGCTCTCCAGTTGCTGTCTATGATGGCGGTCGTTACACAACCACGTCAGAGGCCTGCTGCTTGCAGTAGGCGGTTGAAAAACTCTGACACCAGGGTTCATCGAGTCGTTGAACGACTCGGTGTCCCACACGAAGAGAGACTCAATAACGAGAAGGTTGCATATAATCGTTTTGTTTTACGGCGCAAGGCGGTAATCCCCGTGGCGTGGTCGTCCACACGTTCAGATAAGTGTACTTCTACACAACTGTTCCACTGCAGACACTTAGGACCTCTGACGGTAAACGCACAAGGAATATAGCATCACCCCATATCATTCTAGGCGACAGGCTGATAGTTTATCACTATGGTGATACATAGTCTTCTAAATGACTCTCAAACTTTCGTCAGACATGGTGTAAATGTCCGTTTTTTCACAGTGTTTACGCTCTGCCTACCCCTAAAGGTTATAGGCGTCATATATGTATTTGTAGTACATATTAAAATAGAACTTTTTTTTAACCATAGACCATCACCAGCTTATGTAACGAGCTATAACTCCTCAATAACGAGAAGGTTGCATACAATAACGAGAAGGTTGCATATAATCGTTTTGTTTTACGGCGCAAGGCGGTAATCCTCGTGGCGTGGTCGTCCACACGCTCAGATAAGTGTACTTCTACACAACTGTTACACCGCAGACACTTAAGACACTGACGGTAAATGCACAAGGATTAGATTTGCCGTGTGGTGCTGGATTAGAATAGCATCACCCCATATCGTCCCCGTAAGTGTCGTAAGAAGCGGCTAAGAGATTCATCCCATATCTTTAGATTTGAGAGATAATGTGAATTACTATTTTAGGCGACACGCTGACAACCTGTCACTATGGTGATACTTAGTCTTCTGAATGACTCTCAAACTTTGTACACACGTTCAGATAAGTGTACTTCTACACAACTGTTCCACCGCAGACACTTAAGACCTCTGACGGTAAACGCACAAGGAATATATTTACCGTGTGGTGCCGGATTAGAATAGCATCAACCCATATTTTATCCTAGGGTGTCGTAAGAAGCAACTAAGAGATTCATCCCATATCTTTAGATTTGAGAGATAATGTGAATTACTATTTTAGGCGACAGCCCGACAACCTGTCACTATGGTGATACATAGTCTTCTGAATGATTCTCAAACTTTCTTCAGACATGGTGTAAATATCCGTTTATCAGTGTTTACGCTCTGCCCATCCTTAAGGGATATAAGCATGATATATGTACCTTATGTATGAAGTTCATATTAAAATTGAGCTTTTAGCCATTGACGATTACCAGCTGTTATTACAAGCTGTAACTCCTCAATAACGAGAAGATTGCATATAATCGTTTTGTTTTCCGGCGCAAGGCGGCAATCCCCGTGGCGTGGTCGTCCACACGTTCAGATAAGTGTACTTCTACACAACTGTTGCATCGCAGACACTTAAGACCTCTAACGGTAAAGGCACAAGGAATATAGCATCACCCTATATATTTTTAGGAGACAGGCTGAGACAACCTGTCACTATGGTGATACAGTCTTCTAAATGACTCTCCAACTTTCGTCAGACATGGTGTAAATGTCCGTTTATCTCTGTGTTTACGCTCTGCCGACCTCTAAGGGATATAGGCGTGATATATGTATGTATGTAATACATATTAAGAATGAGCTTTTAGGCGTGATATATGTATGCAAAAATTATGCTTTTTTTTGGTCAACAGCTGTTACTACAATTTATAACTCCTCAATAATGAGAAGGTTGCATATAATCGTTTTGTTTTACGGCGCAAGGCGGCAATCCTCGTGGCGTGGTCGTCCACACGTTCAGATAAGTGTACTTCTACACAACTGTTGCACCGCAGGCACTTAGGACCTCTGACGGTAAATGCACAAGGAATATATTTGCCGTGTGGTGCCGGCTTAGAATACCATCACCCCATGTCTTACCCGAGGGTGTCGTAAGAAGCGACTCCTCATATCATTGGATTTAAGAGCTGATGTTTACTGCAACTTTAGGCGAAAGGCTGACAACCTGTCACTATGGTGATACACAGTCATTTTAATGACTCTCAAACTTTGTCAGACGTGATGTAATTTTAGGCGACAGGCTGACAACCTGTCACTATGGTAATACATAGTCTTCTGAATGACTCTCTAACTTCGTCCACACGTTCAGATAAGTGTACTTCTACACAACTGTTGCACCGCAGACACTTAGACCTCTGACGGTAAACGCACAAGGAATATTTATTTGCCGTGTGGTGCCGGTTAAGCATAGCATCATCCCATATCTTTTCCATGGGTTTCCATGGGCGACTAAGGGATTTGAGAGTGGGTGTGTATTGCAATTTTAGACGACAGGCTGACAACCTGTCGCTATGGTGATACAAAGTCATTTGAATGACTCTCAAACTTTTGTCAGACGTGGTGTAAATGGCCGTTTACGCTCTGTCTACCCCGCAAGGGATATAGGCGTGGCGTGATACATGCATGAAAGTTCATATTAAAATTAAGCTTTTTTAGCCATAGAACATCAACAGCTGTTACTACGAGCTATAACTCCTCAATAACGAGAAGGTTGCATACAATAACGAGAAGGTTGCATATAATCGTTTTGTTTTACGGCGCAAGGCGGTAATCCTCGTGGCGTGGTCGTCCACACGTTCAGATAAGTGTACTTCTACACAACTGTTGCACCGCAGACACTTAGACCCTAAGAAGATTAATAAGTTCAGATATGGGGGAGACCCATGTCCAGCAGTGGACTGTTGTGGTTGAAATAGATAGATATGGAGGTTTTGGATTTCCACACATACCTACATCAGCCTATAACAGACCACTGCAACAGTTTGTTTGGCCTCCCACAGGGTAAAAGGCTTGTTCTAACGTTTTTGCCATCCAGTCGCTACCAGTTGCCCTCTTTGAATAATATGCCTTTATATTTCATTTTCGGAGCGGCACATCTCATGTGGCTTAGTTTTACAAATCTGAACCAATCAACTTTTTTTGAATATTTTTGAAGGTAAATTCACCGCCACCATGCGATTGACAATGGTCACCATGGTCGACAGATATTCGCCTTTAGCAAAACACCGAGAATGCTCTAGGGGTGAAACAGAAAAAAAAACAATAAGCCTTAGAAGAAAATTATGGCTCTGATGGTGTGACCAGGCAAATGACCAATGTTAGTTCATCAAAAAATTATATTCGTGAATTTTTATACTGACTGTAGCAATTAGACTTTATACTAACTTAATATTCTTCTGTTCATAAAACTTTACTAAATTATGATCTAAAGCAGGCGTAACCTGAGTTACAGCGTTGTTAGTAACACTTGTTCACTTGGTAACTGTTGTTCCCAACTTTGATTGTAGGTACATTTCCCTTCAACATTGTTTAACGTTGTTTTCATGTACTTAGTTTGTTTTACAGGTAGCTACTGAAATTAAAACAGGTAATAAAAGGGCTTAAAAACTTGAGCAGGGATAAGGACAGAACACATAGCACCGCCGCCGTATGCAGGATATCACCGTATGTAGGTACGGTTGTATGTATGGAATTGTATGAGAGGCGGCACGCGCGTACCGCGTTATGCCATGTCTCATACGATCCCATGCATTACAACGTCATAGTCTCGAAAATGCCTTTTTCCCACGGGAAAATGAGTTGCAGAGCTGCAGCGGGTGAAACCGCTAACGGGCCGCTAGTTCTGTACAAGCCAGTTCTGTATTTAGCTGAACTTCATTTTATAGCACCATGTCTCAGAAATGTATTGTGCTTGTGCCTGCATCGATACAGAAATGTATTGTAAAAATGAACATACAAGTTTCATTTTTATTCTATTTTGATTATTATTTTAGCCTAAAGTTTCATATAAAAATTAAAATAAAGTGTACCGCCTACACTTTCTATCAATTCTTCGTGTCGCGTGAACCGTCCGTGTAGAAGTAGAGTGTCCTATGACCGATGGACCGAAAGATAAAAACACTTTGAATCTGTAACGAAAAGCTTTACAAAAGGTCCAAAGAAAACCTTTGCGATAAAGGAATAATTTGCGCTTTGAGTGGTGTTTCCATTCGGCTAGGGTTGCCAAAAACTTGTAAAGGATTTTGCATGCAACATTCTGCTGATAAAAGATGATATGAATCAAAAAGGTGTAAACGAAGATTTGACGGCTGATAGAGAAGAATGGACCAGCAGCATAGTTGTGCTTTTTCACAAGAAAGGCAACAAAGCTGACTTGAAGAACTACAGACCAATATCGCTGCTGAGCCAGGTCTACAAAGTATTCTCCCGAGTTTTGACCACACGGCTGGCAAACAGATTGGATGATTACCAACCTAGGGAACAGGCAGGGTTCAGAAAAGGGTTTGGAACCATAGACCATATATTCACCATGAGGCAGATCATACAAAAGGCTGAAGAGTACAACTTGCCACTGTATCTGGGATTTGTGGACTACGAAAAGGCTTTCGACTCTGTGGAACACTGGGCTGTAACGAGATCTCTCCAAAGGTGTCTAATAGACGAGCGGTACATCCAAATCTTAAGGAGCTTGTACAAGGCGGCTACGATGACGGTACAACTTAAAAGCAATACCAATCCAATCCGGGTCGAGAAAGGTGTCCGACAAGGCGACGTGATATCACCCAAGCTATTCACAAACGCGATAGAAGACGTTTTCAAGACCATGAACTGGGAAGGCAAGGGTATCAATGTTAATGGTTCGTACCTAAACCACCTACGGTACGCCGACGATATAGTCATTGTGGCCACATCTGCACAGGACCTGCAGGAAATGTTTGACGACCTGTTCCATGCCTCACTCAAAATCGGCCTAAAATGAACATGGGTAAGACAAAGGTAATGGCGACAGCCGATTTATCACAAATCCCCATCACATTGGAGGGTCGACAGCTGGAACAGGTACAACACTACGTCTACCTTGGACAGCAACTTACACTTGGCCGTGATTCTCTTGGGGCGGAAATAAAGAGACGGATCCAGCTAGGATGGGCTGCATTTGGCAAGTTGAAACACGTGTTGGAGTCTAAAATACCTCAGTCGCTCAAAACAAAAAGTGTATGACCAATGCATCCTCCCCGTGATGACGTACGCGTGCGAGACGTGGACCTTGACGAAAGGTATGATCCACAAGCTCCAGGTCACGCAAAGGAGCATGGAACGCAGGATGCTCGGAATATCTCTACGTGACAGAGTCCGGAACGAGGTGATCAGGCAGCGTACTCGTGTAGTGGATATCGGACTCCGAGTCGCCAAGCTGAAATGGGCATGGGCTGGACATATGTGTCGCCGAAAAGATCTGAGATGGAGCAGATGCGTTCTGGACTGGAGACCTCGTCTTGGGAAGCGCAGCGTAGGCAGACCACCCGCCAGATGGACCGACGACATCAAGGATCGCGCCGGGACATTGTGGATGCAGAAAACGGAACTCCGAGCAGAATGGAGAAGATTAGGAGAGGCATATGCCCAACAGTGGGCTAAACCGTGCTGACGAAGAAGAAGAAGAAGAGAAGAATGGAAGAGAAAGACCTGTTGCGCCGACCCCAAATAGATTGGGATAAGGACAGGCAGATGATGTTATGCTTCTAGTGATTTAACTCGTCTCATATCACACTATAAACTACACGAATCTATGCACTAGAGATGAATATTACTGTGATATGAAGGTTGCGAATGGTTGGACTAACGCAAGAAAAAAATCGGACTTTCAGGTGCGGAATGAATAAATTGGACATTTTTTATATATTTTTTATATTGTTTAATAATAAATAAATAAATAATTTTAAATAATTTTTTATTGGATCACCAACAGTTTTTACAGTTTGGGGACATAAATTAATGTTATACTAATAAACCAATTACAGGTGTTCACTAATGTTATAAACGAAGCCAGTGGCTAGTCAAATGCAGGACCATTAGAAAAGTAGGCAATCCTATAGTGGTAATGAACTTAAGATCAACAATAATAATTGTCATGCATGTGAATAACCGCAATCCCTGCATTATTTGTTATCCAAAAGAATACTTATTATCTATTGTTAGATGTTTATAATAATGAAAAAATTTAATAAGAAAGTTTTAACTTAATCTGTTTCTTAAATTGATTTAAAGATAGATGAAATATATCTATATCGACATATTTGTGATTATACACATAAGTTGCCCTCCGAATGAAACAATTACGGACGTAATTTGTATTACTAAATTCACATCGAAATGAATAATTAATAATATGTGACATGTAGGTACTCATTTATTTTTTATATTGTATAATAATTAATAATATGTGACATGTATTTAATTATAATAATAATTTGATTTTTAAGGCCACCTAGTTGTATCTCTATATTTTGCACGCTTGCATGCAAGCCGAATATTATGTACTTTTTTACTTACTAAGACCTATTGTAACTATATTCTGGCAAATAAACTATCTTGATTCTTGAGTAAAAATTCGCCCCTAGACAGAATATAAAATTCTAGTTTATTATGTTCTGTCCGGGGGTAGATTTCCTATCAAGTAACGCAAATCGTGCTATACCCTTCCGACATGTCAGGGTTTTGCTGCTGTTTGTCATCATGAACATACGGTATGGTATATCGTATATTTAATTACAAATCTGTGGTAATCCAAGTCTTCTTCTTTTCGTGTGGGACACCGAGTCATTGAACGACCCGATGAACCCTGGTGTCAGAGTTTTTCAACCACCTACTGCAAGTAGCAGGACTCTGACATGGTTGTGTAACGACCGCCATCATAGACAGCAACCGGGACCGACAGCTTAACGTGCCTATCCGAAGCACGAAACCATCTTGCTTTTCGGACAATCAGGTGGTTCAGTCAGCATAACTGGGAACAAATTCACATAGTATATTTATTAATCTGTGGTAATCCAAGCAAGAGAGAAAATATTTACCAGAAGTAATAGCGTTTATTAAACTTTGGAGACCCTGGCAGCCCTACACGTGACCCTCAAGCCCTGAACTTCTGTATCTTTTGCCTCAATGCATCCCACCCTTCAGATTTTCGAAGAATGATTTAGATTTAGGTATTTTTTCTCACTATAAAATGTATTGGATGTCTTCAAAAATACTGTTTGTTGTAATTACATTCCGATGTCCAATTTCAAGCGGGGCTTAATTTTTCTATTTTTTTTTATTTTCGTTTAAGTAAACAAATAAAACTTTTTAGTGAAACCGTGTAGGTTTTTGTTGACTTAAAACGTACCGCCCGATTATGCAATATTTGACAGTTTCTATGTCATATTAGGCTAACGACGCCGCTAGGAGCGGTGCGGCGTCGTGTGTTTTGTGTACTTCTAATGCGGTTTCAAACAAACACAATTCCTTTAGTAGCAATTTAAAACAGGACCGGTAAAATATCGCAAAATAGTACGGCACGTATGTGAGCCACCTTTCACTCTGATTCAATCAAATAAAATGTTATTCGATGAAGACAAAGCCGACCTCAAGGTTACGGTACAGAGAAATCGATCTCTTACAAGGTAACCCACAGTCGTGTCTGAAAATTGAATCTAAAAGTGAAAGCATAATAGAATTTGTCTACTTCAACCTTAGAGTCGACATCGCTCCATGTATTTTATTTTCTACCGACTTGAAAAAAGGAGGTTTTTTTAGTTTGCTTCATCCGGAACGGTAAACGGAAGGGCGTGTTATTCGAAGTTTAACATGTATGCTATAAAATGTTATCTACGCGACTGATCCACGATTCGAATCAAGGTAAAATGACTACTACCTGGTTCAATAAGAAATAGCGGCCGAAAATCATGCTTTCTCACTTGCACTAAGGCTCTTACTTACAGCAAGCGTTCGTGTTTGCCCCTCCCACCTAAGAAACCACCGCCATTTATAATCCCATTCTTTATTGAACCAGGTAGTACAAATAGAAACCTTGAACACCTATCGCGCTAAAGTAAAAGATATTGGATTACGAAGAGACACGAGAGACTTCAAAAAGGGATCGCAAGTATCCCATTCCATAAATATCGCTATCACAACAACAGCTAAAGTAAATAAACCCAAAATATCACACAGATTCTCAGTATATAAACACAGTAACCGCAATTTCACATAATACGAGTTGTCAGTGTTGCCACAATAACCCGAGACGAGGGATGAGTGTTGCCAACTTTGCGAACTTATAAAACTCGTTTCGGCGGAATTCTATTACCGCGGAGAACATGTGTGAACTCCAATGCTACCAACATTCGGAGCACATATTAAAACATTTGATAGCGTTAACTTTGTTAATGACTTTCCCTCTTCTCATTTGAATCGTGATTTGACATTGTTTTAGATAATTAACAAACTTTGTCATCCAGCTATGTGATGCCAGCGTAGAATAGCATCACCCCAATTCTATCCATGGATGTCGTAAAAAACGACTAGGTAAGGGTTAAACATCTTGCACTGCGCTCGCCAATCTGCCTGCCAAGTGTGGTGAGTATGGCACTATACTCTGACAAGAGGAGGCCCATATCCAGCAGTGGACTGCTGTGGCTGTAAAGTTAAAGGTAAAGTCGTCCAGTATTATCCTACCTCTACATTGTACTCATAAAGTCATTGAATTTTTCTCATTAGGTTTGAACTAGGTATCGGCAGCATATCAACTCATATAGGTAAGAGATCAATTTATGCTAGTTTTTCATACTATTACTAAGAATAACCAGACAAACCAAAAAATTCCACGTACAAAATTATTATCGCCATTTCACAGTTAATTTTTATACAAATGCTAAGAAAAATCAGTATTATAGTACCGTCATTCGAATGGGCCATATTTGACAGCTGTCAAACCCATACTAAGAAACATATCAACTAAGAAAAATAGACCTTATGTCATAGCATTAACATGATTTTGACAGCTGTCAAATATGGCCTATTCGAATGACGGTACTATAGTTGGCCTCTTAAATGGGTAAGAGGATTTTATGGCGTAGTACATGCATATTTTGTTGGTAACTATAACGGTATTTCAGTTTTGCTCATTAATTTCGATAACAGCTACAAAAGCGGACATTTTATTATATTTCAAACACAAATGTATTTTGTTAATGAATAAACGATTGAATTGAAAGCGGACAAAGTTTCGTGCACAAGAACTTCTGTACGCAGATAGCACCACAGAATACAAACTAACTAATTTTCACTTCACACACAAAGAGAAGAATTTTATTTTTTATTTTTTTTATTTTTATACTTTATTGCACATAGTACAAAAGGCGGGCCTAATGCCACGCGGCATTCTCTACCGGCCAACCAGAGGGTGAACAGAGAGAAAAAGATACGGGTGCACTCGGGTGTGAAAACATCAAAATAAAGAAAACAAATTATGCCTAAGACAAATACAATACCTAGATACCATACATACCTACATATTAGTTTCTAGAATAAACCTACACAAATACTTCTTAAAATAAACTTACATAAATACCTATATATATTATATATATAATACTCTATTGTAATCAGAAATAAATACTTAATACCAAGACTGAAAATACTGCCAGCGCCATCTAGTTTCGTTATACGAATAAGTTTTGCGTTCAAATTACCGTAGATGGCAGTAGCAGTGAACCAATTTATCTCTTTAGACAGCTGACCCAACTCGAACTAGGACATATATATTAGTGATCTGTGCTCTAACCTAAAACTAGAAGTTGTAACGTGGTTCGAACGTGGCAAATATTTTCTGTCATATACCTCCAATAAACAAAAGTTGAGACTAGTTATATGAAAAAGCCAAGAGTTTTACTTCCTATTTTGCTTCCGACGGAGAAGCCGAACGAGGTGATCATACACAGCCTTCTTAAAAGCTACCCGATCAGGAGCTTTCCGGAGTTCGGGTGGTAGTGCGTTCCAGAGACGTGCTGCTTCGACCGTGAAGGAGTTGCCGAAAAAGGCCGACCTGCTGAGGGGTATAGCAAATGCAAGGTTATGTGTTGAGCGGAGTTGACGGCTGTGAGTGTCGCAGAGGAAGCTAAATTGAGACCTCAAGTAATCTGGAGCAAATTTATTTATAAGAATGTACTTATTTTACACAACGCAGTATAGTTTTTGATGGGGTGAACCAGCCCATGAATCTGAACAACTTTCGCCTAGGAACAAAGGTCGATATGAGAAAAACATTTAGCCCTCCCATATAAATTGACCCGATACATGTTCCATGGGTAAAGTTGTTCAATTTCATGAGTACCTTGACCTCCTTTCGGATTTATTTCTTGTTCTGTAAAACGCTGATATTTACAGGCGTTCGCATCGCATTCGCAAAGGAACACCTTGTTTTGTTGCGACGGGCAATATGGACATCATCTGTACAAGTGATTGTCAACCTTTACCGATGGGACGTCTCACGGGTGTAGCTTTGTTTCTTCTGTTTTATACCTACATTGTAATCTATATGGAAACTGTTTCAAGCGTCGCGATGTAGCACGTCTTACGTGTTCGAAGATCACTTGTTTGATAGATACCATCTAACGTCTCACGTCTATTCTGTGCGCCTTAATCGATCGTCGGGCTATATTCCGCACACGTGGCGACATTTCGGCGTCAACTTGTAGGGCAACACGTAAACAATACGAACGTGGCACAGGTACCTGCGTGTACAAAACTTCACGTGAGCAGCGTTGAATGAAAGGGGAAATTAAGGGGTTTGTATGGTTTCATTCCGAGATATGGATCACATTATAATTCGGGTTCAATCACTGAACAATTTCAGCAAATACTTATTTTTATAAAAACAAATAAAGATAAAAATGTAGAAAGGTAAACCATTTCTACATATTACAACGGGCCTTTGAATTGAAAACTTGCGGGAATTTTTTTTGATGTCATATTCTCAACTAACTTATACACACACACTGTACGCAGGCAGATGTGTATCAAACCTAAGATGTAAACAGCATGACTAACACCAACAGCAACCCCAGCGCCCCCTGGCGCCGAGCATTGGCGCCAGCTCCCCCAGGTCTGTTTACGTCTGGCCAGTACGGAGTACAATTTATGAACTGTCGTAATTGAATTCCGCGTACGGAAGTCCGCAACGACTGGTCTAACCACCCCGTATCGTACTTGCTACTGCTTGATAAGTTGGAATGTGTGAAAGAATTTGTGTGATCGCCGTGTGGTGCCGGCTTGGAAAAGCATCTTCCACGTGGGTGTCCTAAGAAGCGACTAAGGCATTTGAGAGTTGATGTGTATTGCGATTTTAGGCGACAGGCTGACAACCGGTCACTATGGTTAAACACAGTCTTTTGAATGACTCTCAAACTTTTGTCAGACGTTTGTAAATGGCCGATTTTACTGCTATTTACGCTCTGCCTACACCTCAAGAGATATAGGCGTGATATGTGTAAGTAACGTGTGATACAAGCACAATTAGTATTAGTAGCATATTTTCGCATGCGGAAATTCAAAAATAGAGCCCCTGGAGTGGTGCCATATCGTACATCCACCATCGATTCTAAAATGCACGTGTATGCATTATGTAAAACAGGGGTGAAACTTTGTAAGGTGAACCTACTAGTCAAGCTTTTTGTAAGAAAGTAGGCAGACGTAGGTTCAGTTACTATACTCATTACTAAGTTTCACAATAAAACATATCATCATCTTCCTGCCCTTATCCCAATTACTTGGGGTTGGCGCAACACGTTTTGTTGAACACAAAATCGTGTTGCAAAGTATTTGGCTTAATTTTACGACCGGCCGCCTACCAGACGTCAACCCTCCTTGGGAATGCTTTTGGACTAACCGCCACCATACGGTTGGCCCTGGCTGTTTCGGTCGGGTTTATCCCTCGGTCGCCTCTTACTCTTACGGGTGGTGATATTCTACTCTATCGGTACCACACAATAAAACATATCAAGAAAATATTAACCGACCGATTTAGTCGCATTTATAAGGGTATTCAAAAGGAATATTGAAAAGGGCTGCGCAAGACCGCGAGGGTTCCTCCTACATTCTGACCTCCGAACTTCAATTTGATGATGGCACCCCATGATGATGATGATGATAAGGAATATGGCTACTATCAATCTCATGTGCCTTTTATCGATTATTTATATTTTTAAAGTGTTGCATGGTGATAGAAAGTAAAATACGTGTATTTTAATAAAACACTTGCTATACAACTCTTACTTTTTCGACCCCGACTGCAGCAAGTGGTTTTACGGAGTAAAGTTGCTGTAATTTTTAAACAAAACGAATTTTTGGTACTCAAATAGTACAAAATTTAGTTTTAATAAACGACTGACGTGAAACTCCGAAAATATTTCTAGCTTTTACACGGTGAGATGTAATTTAATATTTTCGTGTAATGAAGCAAAGCAACTAACAACTCCAGCCAAACGTCAGTAATATTAAATATCATGAACCTTTCAACCTTGGTGCTTGGCTCAGAACAGAAATTGTAAATATGGAATAGTAATAAATACAAGTAGATGTGTTAAAAAACAAAAAACCCGACTGCGGTAATTTTAAAGTAGTATTTTGCTCTAAAAGTCCGCTATCTCGAATCCATAATTTTTTAATATAGCCTGTGTCACTCGCGCTGCTGAGACGAATCTAACGACACCTCATATGTCAAAGTCCAACTATCTGTTTGGGCTGTAGCCCATGAAAAAGAATTTTCTAGTCCACATACATACATACATACCTACATACATACATACTCTCGCAAAACATAACCCTCCTTCTAAGGCAGTCGGGTAAATATGGAATAGTAATTAATATAAACGACGTCCATTCGGACAACACTTCTTTAGTTAATTCTTACCTATCTATGCTAGAATTTGCACTGCAGAGCTATACATAGATATATCACGCCTAAATGTCTTACGGGGCAGGCAGAGCGTAAACGGCCATTTACGCCACGTCCGACAAAAGTTTGAGGGCCATTGCAGAAGACTGTGTATTACAACAGTGACAGTTTGTTAGCCTGTCGCCTAAAACTGCAATACACATCAAGCTTAAATTCCTTAGTCGCCTCTTACGACACTCGCAAGAAATGGGTTGATGCTTTTCTAAGCCGGCATCAAACAGCAAATGACGTTGGTGCTCGGTAATTTTGTCTTGCTTCAGAATCAAACGTCAGTTCATAATGGCATCAGCCTACGCCACAGCTGGACATAGGCCTTCCCATGAGAACGCCTTATAGCACTATCTCCAGTTTTCGTCATCAAGTCGCTAGCTTCCGGTTGCCCTCTTCAAATCATCGGTCCAATCTCCAATGTCAAAGAATAAATGATCGATCATGGATGGTTAATACTGATTTGACAACTTTCTTCATCATCATAACATAACATAGTTCATATCCATAACTAGGTATAACACACGAGGAGTTCCTGTCATATTTTTGCAAAGATATTATATGTAGGTATACCTAGTATATTTGAGTTTAGATTAGTTTAAATTAAGGAATTGTGTTGCCAGAACCAAGCGAATTTACCGAATGAATACTGCGTGAGAAACTCGATACTCTTTAGAGGGTAGATAATATTAAATTAATTAAGGCTACAGCGTCTAGACTTTGCTTAATGCCTTTAAGGCTAACATCTGGCGCTAAATTGGAATAAAATGGTAATCTGTAGTGTGGGTGAAGTCGTTGAAATATTTATGTAAACCGTGTTATTACAAAACAGTTAGACAATGTTTAGACTGGTTGCCAACGAGTACGTTCGGAAAATATTTTTTGAAAAACAAAAAATACAGATGTATTGAAAAACAAAAATCCGCCGGCGGTAATATCACAAAGCCCTTAAGTAGGCGCGCTAGAAAAGTTACGTTAGTAGGCGCGTGGGGTGTTTAACACCCCTATTTGTTTAAGTTATTAAAATACAAAATACAAGCATAATCAGAAATTTATTCATCACAACTTAAAGTTTTGTTTCAAATAAACGTCTATAACAGCTTTTGCAAAAAACAAAACAATTCACACGTATAATAATTGGTACTTAGAGACGTTTCTTAGACACATTTTTCGTACACTATGTTCAAGTGGTCATTTCTTACATGTTTCAACGGGCGCGTGGGGTGGACTACACCCCAAACATGCTTTTCTGACAAAACTACATACAATCGAGCGCTGCTTGAGACTGGAATGCAAAGTTAACATCCATTTTTGAGGGTAGATGGAAAATCAGCAGTGTACCTTCAAAACTTTTAAAGTTCTAAACCTTCAAACATGCGTTGGGGTGTAAACGACCCCACGCGCCTACAGGAAAACGGCGCGCAGGCGCCTTTACCAGATGGCTCACTCAGTACTAGCGAAGATACAGCGCGAAAATCCGAAATAGGGCCGAGTGAACCTTCTGTAAAGTAATATCACAGTTGTATTTTGCGATTCTTATTAAATCTGCCACCATGAATTTATGTAATTCAGACAAACAAACAAACCAACTTGCTGAGAGAGGAGACGCCCAAGTGGAGCGTCAGGAGGTCAGTGCTTCGGAGGGCACGTTTTTTGTACACTCACACCGCTTAAAGCCCTTTTTACACATGTCCAAATCCAATAAGTCGTGTGGGTTGTAGCCCGCCGAAAAGAATATTGTTGTCCACATACATAAATACATACCCACATACATACATAATGTTGAAAAACATAACCAGGCAGTCGGGTAAAAAACAGTAAGATGTCTTTATTTAAACTTTTAACTGATGCAAACGAGCAGACTTCGAATAGATTTTCTGTTGACAAACTCAATGTAGCATCTTTTCTACGGCGTAGCACGCGTAGCAACTTTCTACGAATATTATACAGCGAATTCGTAGTACTCACACCAAATTGGTAGCTTTTATTTCTGCCTTGCCCATAAGGGGCCACAAGCGAGACTTAATACATAATGATTCAATATTTAACCGCAAAGTACGTTCATAAAGGCGGTCATTCCGATAAAATTGGTGTATTTCCCCATTGGGCGACCCAAATAAATAACGTGTACAATACCCATGTGTGCCCCTTTTGTGTCATGAATTTTCATAAGCTTTCATCTCTGTACCTACTGTAGCTACAACCTACATATTATTATGGGTAAAATACTAGGGATGCGACGATACATAGGCGCCCAAAAACATCGATATCAAAAGGAGAGTCAAACATATTAACAAATTCAAATTCAAAGCATTTATTTCTTCGTAGGAATTGACAAGATTCTCAGAAAGTCACATTCTAATACAATCTTAAAAAAAGAAAAAATGTCTAATGCAAAATTTTCTCTTTTTTATAACAATTTGAGTTCCTACTCTAAACGCGGCTTAGGCGGGATATAAAAATAAAGGCACATATCGATATCGAATCGTAAGAAAACCCCATGGAATCCACAAAACTGGGTAAAATTGGACAAGAGTGAATAGCCACTACCTACAGTACGGTCGTTCGAATAGGCCACATTTGACAGCTGTCAAAATCATGTTAACGCTATGACATAAGGTATATTTTTCTATGTTCGCATGTCTTTTAGTATAGAATAGAAAACAATTTATTCTCATAAATAGTACAGTACATAACACAAAATGAAACAAGGTAGGTAACATCACTCAAACAACAGATAGGTACATATGGAAAGTGTGGGTTTCACAGCTGTCAAATATGGCCAATTCGATTATTTATTTAATAAATAAATAAATAATACTATAGCTATCATCTGCACTATCGATATATATTGATATCGATAATCGATAGTTTAATAAATTGTACATTCCTAGTTTATACTTATGGTTACGGAACTACAAAGCGAAATATGTCAGCATCCGTCGAAGAGTTCCCTGGTGTGTTTTCTTCATACGTTCATTGTAACAAGCATCATCAACTTCCTGCCCTTATCCCAATTACTTGGGGTCGGCGCAACACGTTTCGCTGAACACTAAATCGTGTTGCAAAAGGATTTGGCTGAATTCTACGACCGGCCGCCTTCCATGGGAATGCTTTTGTGGTGGATTTACCGCCACCATACGGTTGGGTCTGGCTGTTTGGGTCGGGTATATCCCTCGGTCTAGGGATGTGACTTGAGTAATAAAAAATCGATTTTTTTATAATCGATTATTTCTAGTCGCAAAAAAGTCGATTAAAAATTAATCGATTTTTATTTAGAAAAAAATCGATTTTTAATAAAAATCAATTTTTTTTCGTTTTGCACCTTTAGTTTTATCAAAAATGTTAGTGCCATTCACTTTTTGATTATTTGCAAGAAATTTTACATGATTTTACTAAATCTCAAGTTACACGCAATACAATTTTTCTAATGCATCTAATTACTATAAGTAAAATAAACTTCATACAAATTTCGGCCGGTTGTTACATTTTGTATGGGAGGTCTGTTTTATTTATTATTTTGTTTTGTATCATTTAGTATAGTCATAATCTAGTATTATCATAGTCATCCCTTTGGGTAAGACATCGCGTCGCCAAACGACCCTATGAACTCTGGTGTCAGAGATTTACAACCGCCTACTAAAAGTACCTACCGCTACTACACACAGTATTAGAACGGTTCCTTCCTTTTCATGCCGGCAAAAACAGTATTTTCAGACCTAAAATTTACAGCTTGGATGCAAAAATAGCAGTTACTATACAGAAAAGAGCCGAATTCTTACATTTAAGACCGAGAAAATTGAGTATGGTGTGTTATTATTCATGCATAATCAAGACGTTCGGTAAAAGAAAAATGGAGGGAAAAAAATCGATTTCTGTATTTTGGAAATTTTGAAAATATAATCGATTTTTAATTAATCGATTAATTCTACTCTTCAAAAAAATCGATTAATCGTTTCTTTTTTCAAAGAAAAATCGATTTTTAAAAAAATCGACTATTTTTTCACATCCCTGCCTCGGTCGCCTCTTACGACCACCACGGAAAGAGAGGGGGTGGTGCTATTCTACTCTGCCGGCACCACACGGCGTTTATTTGTAACAAGCAATGGACAGCAGAATTTAATGGATTTTACTGTGTTTATTTTATTTGTGGTGTTAAAATTGAAGCGCTCGAATTTTGGGATTTAATTTAAAACATGCAAGCCGACAAGTCCGTCATGTTATAATTTGATATGAACGAATGCTTGTATGTATTTAACTGAAATATGTTTCAGTTGTCTGTCTCGTTTCAAAAGCGCTGTAAATATAGATAGATCGAACAAAAGTGATACCTATATAGGGTGAAATTTTACTAGTGACTGATAGCAAAAACACAGAACCGGTTGAACACCTTCTAACATCCGGTCCTAATCATTGGATTGAACTTCATGCCCCAAAAATCCTCTCTGTGGAACGTCATTATTACCCAAGGATCGTCCGCGAGGCTATTGAAATTAAGAAAAACCCAAATAATTTCAACCGAGAGGACGGGTTTAAATTGTCATCCGCATGGAGTCCAGTGATTGACAAATTGAAACCGCGCGATTTATCATCGGAGCAATCGTCGGATACTGTGAGTGTTGTGTGCCGGCCTAGTGCAGTGTTTACAGACCATTAATAAAATATCAAAATTCTAAAGACATATGTGGGTAGCAGAAGAACTCGTCGCTCACTGCCTGGATGACATCTCGCTGGGACTTTAGTCAACCCGCGACCACAGCACATGAAACTGTGCTGAAACGTCGGGACACAGGTAAATTATAAAGGTTTACCTAAATATTATCGCGATAGACCCGGTTCAATACTTAAAATGTGTGAAAACAATCGCGAGTGCTTCAAAAGTTATACAGAACCGGTTGGTAATAAGGAACAATTTTCCCCAAGAAACATAGGTCGAAATATAAAAAAAAATTGCTATTTCAAATCGCTGATTGGCAATTTACGTTTTGACCTATGTTCCTTGGGGAAAGTTGTTTCTCATCACCAGCCGGTTCTGAGTTTTCGCTATCGGTCACTAGTAAAATTTCACCCAATATATCTTTTGATAAAATTGTTTATATGTATTCGCCGATCTGATTCGCCACTGAATTATTACATAACTATATGTGTCGTAGCGAGCGACAATTTAAGCGACAGTGACTATCGTTTCGATATCGTAGTACCGGCAACCGAGAATAACTAGTGGGATTTGAAGCTCTATGATTGGTTGATTGTAAAAGTGCAATAAACGTCCGTGTGGTGGCGCTAAAATCAGTTCCGCCCATGTGGATCGGGTCGGCTGGTGCATTCTCACTCCAGACCGTGGAACGGTGCACACGTCGGACCGGTCACGTTCATTGCACTTGCTAGATGCACTTTGGTGCATACTTATCCTGTAAACTGCATTCCTGAATAAAATCTGAGTTCGTTACCATTTCCTGACTTTTGTTGGATTTGCCTGAGTACCCACGACGTGCCCACAACCATGAAACCGCAGTAGAGCACTCCTGCCACACCAGAAACCAAGAAGACACACACACCAACACCATACACCACATCCCCTTCTAGACGACATCAGAAGCGGGATCACCTCGGGCATCCAACCAGCAGCGAAAACTGACGTCGATTTTTCAAGCAACAAAACCACTTCACGATGCGCATGTAAGAAGCCAACAAAAATCAAAACTCGGAAGAAGATGATACAAGAAGTTCGGCAAGGTGGCGCAGCTGGCAGCGGCAACCAAAGCGGCGGCAGCGGGCAGCGGCAATCAAAGCGGTGGCAACGGCAGAGGCAATGGCGGCGGCAGCGGCGGTGGCTCCAGGACTGAAGGCGTGGCGCGAACCCTCCGTTCCGATCCCCTACTGCAAGAGGCCTTTTCAAGACAATTGAACAATCCGGTGAGTCGTAATCAGTTTACTTCGATATTGGTGCAGATTTTCGGGTCAGAGTATACTTTTCGTTTCGCCTAATAAAAGTGCCGCGAATAAATTTTCATGAGGTTTCGTCTATTTGCTAACGTAATTTTAACAGGCGCGATAGTCATGTTCCGAGGAATTTTCATGGGGGTAGTCATAGTTTAATAGTGACATTTGTGATCGCACAAAATAATATCATGCCACACGAGATAGTGATCGGTTCGACTACTTTATTTCGTTATTCTCGTTTTTAACAAAGGATCGTTTTAGCACAGTTACTGTTTCAAAGCCGGTTTCCTGTTTTTACCGCTATCATGAAAATAGTTTTGAGTGCGATCGAAAGTGACATTCCACCCATTTCCACCTGTGTATAAAGTCTTGTGCAATTTGTTACGCGAATTTTGGTTTTCGTTTATCACGGAGTACAGACGCGAGTAACTACAGGTGAGATGAAAATTCGTTTAAAATATCTAGCTCGTAGTGTATCGTCGCAGCTCGTCATCCTTATCAGTTTCGCGAACAATGACGTGAGATAGGTAGTGCGTAGTAAACAAACGGATTAGGTACAAAAGTGCAAACATAGTTTGACCAAACTATTCTCCACATACTAGCCCGTTTCTACTCGTAGCGTAACGCGACAGTTCACTACGTATGATGGTAGTTTATCGTGAGCTAAATTCAAACACTGTCTAATCGCTTCTCATTGCAACAAATTAGGGAAACAGCGCGCGGGGCGCCTATACAGATGGCTCACTCAGGACTAGCTACGATTTTGACGCTTACTGACGAATGTAACTGGAAATAACCGGAATCTCAGGGGAAGTCGGGGTAACTAGGAAGTTGGTTGCCACGAACGTCATGTTTCTTAGATTAGAATTAGCTCAGCATCATATGACGTTTTTGTAGCAGATTTTACTGTTGAGATATTCTTATTCTGTACACAAAGAGTGATTGTTGACAGAAGCAGCTCAGGTTATGTAACAAATGACAATCGCAAAAATCCTGAATAGAGTCGAGTGAACCTTCTGTAAACTTTTCATTGCAGCGTAGGTATAGAAGCATAGTTAGTGCGATTTCAGGTCGTATCGTTTCTTATTTCCGCGTATAGATGCATAGCATAGGTAGTGATATTTAAGGTAGACAATCTTGTAAAGAAAATAACCAGACAAAGCTGAATCTTTATTGTAGTTGTTTGATAAGTTCGATTCTTATTATAGTTAGAGAGCCCAGGGGGTAAGTGGCTATCTCATAAGGTACCACGATAGGCTAGGTTTGGATCGTTAACCAAGACTTAAACAAGTCGTATGACCCAGGTCTGCCAGAGCCAATCCTGCCGAAACATAAAAATAATCGATATTTTTCAGAGTCATTTTTTCGTAAAAAATATGTCATAAGGTACCACAATGAAAGTGCTGGCATCAGTTAACCATTGAAAAATTATGTAAAAAAAGCTTGGTCTGCCACTGCGCACCCTGCCGGAAGTGCTTGCCAGACCTCTCCAAAGATGCCCTTCCGACACCCCTAAACTATCTCATCGGGTACCACGACGCGACCACCACAACATAATAGCCAAGATCACTCTGACAATAGATCACAAGGTCTGCCAGGCCTAAACTTGCCGCATCCTAGTGTTTCAGACATTTGAAGTTGTAGGTCCAGTGTATGAAAAATGACCTATATCTTTTCCCCGTGTTTGATTTTGATGGTGCTTAATACAAAATGCTCTCCATAATGAGGAGCTTCGAGTCATATAGGACAGTTGGGTGGAGGTTTCAGTATTGAACGCAATCCTGTCAAAAGTTTGAAATGGAGGTTTGGTCTATGAAAACTGGCCTATATCTTATTCCCAGGTTTGATTTTGATGGCGCCTTAATATATATGCCTTCAAAACGAATCAATAGCATATCTGCCCAGAACTATTTCAGATTCACAATTGTTGTGAATTAAGGATATGTTTGTGCAAATGTGTTTCTTATAACATTATAATATATTTCATTTATTTATTTTATAGATAAATATGTTTTTTTTTAATGTTCGAAAACGAATCATTGGTCAAATCCTATGAGAGAGGTAGTAATAAATCAACCAATTATATATTTTCGTAGATATTTATTTTTAAACGCTAATCATGAAAAATGTAATGAAACTATAGCTAAAAATTAGAAAGTTATGATTCAAAACTTATGAATGAAAAGATATAAAGCATTTTGCATGCAAGTTGACCTCACATTTTTGGCAGGAAGTTACTGTCAAGTTTTTGCAGTAAGCACACCGCAGTCGCTTCGGTGCTTTACCAATCATGTGTTCAGCGTTATGCTTTCGCACAGAGGTAGGAACAGAACTAAAGACTCTTTTAGAAGGTCCAGGCTTTAGTTTGTTAGAGCCATACTTTTGAAGTAAAGTTCGTGCAATACTACGCCTGAATTCAAGTGTATCTACATCGCTGCGGTATTTTTTTGCGAGTAGCGTAGCATTATTTACAGCGACATCGATAAGCCAGAAGATTATGGGCGTGTACCATTTTTTGCCTCGGATTGCGATCCTGTAAACTCCTACATTGGCATCCAAACGGTCTACACCACCCATGAATCTATTGTATTGATATACAACGTCAGGTTGTGGCACATCCAATTTTGCTTTCTGTGCAGATGAATATCTTCGTGCTGATCGCTTAGGATTTACACCAAATTCACTTGACAGCAACGTTACGACACTGTTATCATGCCAACGTACAGCACAAATACCGTCGTCCGCATCCAGTCGAAAATCGTGGTAGCCTCTCTGTTCTTTCTTGCACAGTTTTACGTCTTTGAGCGGACAATTTTCGATTCGGTTATTTCTTACTGTACCAGTTACAAGGACGTTTTGTTCTTTCATTTCAGAAATCAGAGGAATTCCGGTGAAATAATTGTCGATAAACACAGAAAAAGATGTCTCTTCATACACAGCTTTGATTTCTGTCATCAACTTGCACACGACGTGTCTTCCTAAACCAGTATCAACTCTTTCAGATCTACCTTGATATGGATCTGCATGTAAACAATATCCAAGTGGAAAAGCCGCTACCCATGTTTTAAATCCGAATCGGATAGGTTTTCCTTTTATGTGTTGTTTACACCCATGTCGTCCGTAATAAGGAATCATAGATTCGTCTATACTGATGTTCTTTTCAATATCAGCATATTGTAAAAACTTTTCATTTAACATGTCAAAGAGAGGCCGCACTTTGGCCATCTTGTCGTTGGGGGCTAAGTTTGTGTTGTCTGACACATGAAAATATCGAAAAATTTCTTCGAACCGATTTCTTCGCATAGATTTGGCTACTAATATGTTATGAGTATCTTCATTACTTTCCCAATACATACGTCGGCGTGGTAGTGGGCAATAGCCTGACAATATGAGAATGCCAATGAAGCAATATATATCGTCATCTGATAAGGTAAATCCTAAATTTCCTCTTTGCACTGCATAGATGACGGTGTGACGAACAATATGAGTTATCACTTCCTGACTAAAGAATAATTCAAAGAAATTAATTGGCTCTGATTGCTCCGACACGGTCATCACCGATCGCGGAAGTGGCGGAATCCACTCCTGATTTGCACTTGGCAAATCTCGTGTTACCCATTTGCGAGTTCTTTTAGGTGACTTTTTACGTTTTCTTGTGGGTGCGTTACCATTGTTTGTAGTTGCCACTTGGCGACGACGCGTATGACTAGATGAAGATGCTCTTGATGTGCTAGGTTGTAATTGGAACTGTGAAAGTGGAACGTCATCTTCCGAGCTGCTCCCGTCGTCATCGCTGCTGTTATTATCAACTCCATGAAGAACCAGTTCAGCGGGTGCCAGAAGCTGCCTACGCGATAAGTTTTCAAAACTTACATTCGCCTCATCTCCAGAATCTGAGTCTGAGACTAAACCATCTCCTGGAGGATCCATATAGATGTCAACACCTGTCGCCTCATCATCAGGTTCCAAGTCATTGACAATATCCACGATTTCATTAGTTGTCAGTGGCTTACTCCATCTAAAAATAAAGGCAAACTACAGGTTACAATCCTGGTATAATTTTTAGCTTACAAAACTGTACAATTTATAACGACCTAACAATTTTTTACCTAAAAACATCGGGAGGAATTATAAACACAACATGTATAAAGCTTTCGGCATAGTCTAATAAAACATGGTCTTTCCTTCCCAGAGAAACACAAGTCAACGTCACTTAGTATTGCCACTTTATTTCAATAAAATACGTTATGGGGTAAATTCAATCTCAAAAAAGTGATCTAAAATATTTCTTAATAATTTTATAATTTAGATTTACGTGTGTATTAACTTGAACTTTACAACAACACTTCATTTGCATTTATTAGTTAACAGTATCATAAATGATTTACAAAAAACATCATAAGAGTGGGTAATTCTGGTAACCCACAAGCATGATGACGTAGACTTGTGTTGGTCACGTGGTTCACGAGTCTCGGAAAGAAATACCAGGCGGAGTATCTTATTATACCATGGCTTTCGGTATGTATGTTCCCAATGTATCGTTTTCGAAACATGGATGTAATGAAGTAATTTTAGGTATTAACACTTGGTCTTTTTTTTGTTATAATTACTCATAAATTAGCTTTAACAATCAACCTCTATTGTACAATGCACGAAATATCGATTTAATAGTTATTTGGGACAAATACTTACTTTTTTCTGAGAGGCGCCATGATTTTTGCAAGTCGTAATCAAATCACAAATTGTACTGATTTTTTTGATGGCAAACTATTTCTGTTTACCCACAAATCCTAATACAATTGGAAGATAATACTTTAAACGCGACATAGATGGTGTTACAATGCAGTTCCGAAATAAAGATTAGCAACTAGGGACCTCGGACGAAAACTCGATTTTTTGTTTCGTTTTCGAATCAATATGCAGATTCGATACCACTATTTTACATAGTTCTGGGCATATATGGGTTAATATGAAATGCTCTCCATAACTAGTAGCTTTGAGTCATATAGGTCAGTGAGGAGGAGGGTCTCTGTATTGTACACAATCCTGTCAAAAAGTGTGAAATTGTAGGTAAAGTGTATGAAAACTGGCCTATATCTTTTCCCCACTGGTTTGATTTTGATGGTGCCTTGGTATAAAATGCTCGTTTAAAAAACTTGGTCTGCCACTGCGCACTCTGCCAGAAGTCCTTAGATGAGATAGGTTAGGGGTGTCGGAAGGGTATATTTGGAGGTCTCCCAAGGACTTCCGGCAGAGTGCGCAATGGCAGACCAAGTTTTCTTAACTCAATTTATCAATGGTAGCTGATGGCACTTTTATTCGGGTACCTATGATATGACAATATTAACGGCAAAATCTGCAGAACATATCGAATATTTTCATGTTTAGCAGGATTGAGATTTTTCCATTAACATTGTCATTTTAAAAGGCCCGAATGACAGTGCCAGCATCAGCTTACCATTGATAAATTGAGTTAAGAAAACTTGGTCTGCCATTGCGCTCTGCCAGAAGTCCTTGGAGACCCCTCCAAATATACCCTTCCGACACCCCTAACCTATCTCATCTAGGACTTCCGGCTGAGTGCGCAGTGGCAGACCAAGTTTTTAACATAATTTGTCAATGGTAGCTGATGCAAGCACTTTTATTCGAGTTCCTTATGATATGACAATTTTAACTGATAAAATCTGCAGAAGTTATCGAATATTTTCATATTTAGGAGGATTGTGCACAGAACAGAGACCTTCTATCCAATTGACCCATACAAATCGAATCTCCTAATCATTACGAGCATTTTATACCAAGGCACCATCAAAGGCAAACCAGTGGGGGAAAAGATATAGGCCAGTTTTCATACACTTTACCTACAATTTCACACTTTTTGACAGGATTGTGTACAATACAGAGACCCTCCTCCTCACTGACCTATATGACTCAAAGCTACTAGTTATGGAGAGCATTTCATATTAAGGCGCCATCAAAATCAAACCCGGGGGGAATAAGATATAGGCCAGTTTTCATAGACCAAACCTCCATTTCAAACTTTTGACAGGATTGCGTTCAATACTGAAACCCTCCACCCAACTGTCCTATATGACTCGAAGCTCCTCATTATGGAGAGCATTTCGTATAAGCACCATCAAAATCAAACACGGGGGGAAAAAGATATAGGTCATTTTTCATACACTGGACCTACAACTTCAAATGTCTGAAACACTAGGATGCGGCAATTTAGGCCTGGCAGACCTTGTGATCTATTGTCAGAGTGATCTTGGCTATTATGTTGTGGTGGTCGCGTCGTGGTACCCGATGAGATAGTTTAGGGGTATCGGAAGGGCATCTTTGGAGGTCTGGCAAGCACTTCCGGCAGGGTGCGCAGTGGCAGACCAAGCTTTTACATAATTTTCAATGGTTAACTGATGCCAGCACTTGGTGTGGTACCTTATGACATATTTTTTACGAAAAATGACTCTGAAAAATATCGATTATTTTTATGTTTCGGCAGGATTGGCTCTGGCAGACCTGGGTCATACGACTTGTTTAAGTCTTGGTTAACGATCCAAACCTAGCCTATCGTGGTACCTTATGAGATAGCCACTTACCCCCTGGGCTCTCTAACTATTAGAATTATAGACTGCTAATAGAACATACAGTATGACCTAGACATAATTGGGAAGATGCCTTTTGATCAAGCATTATTAGTAGAGTAGACTCTCGGACTATTATGATGAGGAAATTGCTGGTCCTCAACTAGTTGTGTTGATAGTTACAAAACCTGAGGTAAAATCATGATTTATTTGGCTGCACTGTATGCGTTAGTCGTAGTCGTATCGTAACTGCGGCCATGTTATGATCGTTCAGGGAGCGGTGCGCGGCTGACGGTACGGCGGGGGCCCGAAGTCTCGATGAGACTATTAGTATTGGCTGACTTGGAGTGGCCCGAAGTCTCGATGAGACTATTTGTATTGGCTGACTTGGAGTGGCCCGAAGTGAGTTATGCGACTCGCTAGTTAGGGCGAAGATCATGGTTTTAGCTCTGCTATTGTTTTCCCTTTGACTATTTTTCATTGATTTCTTTGTAAAGTGAATGCTTGATCAGACATTTTCTTAATTGTGTGCTAATCAGGTTGGCCGAGCAGGCCTAACGTAACATGTTGCTCTACACTTTTATTTGGTTGTTTCAGGTACACACGAGGACGTGTGACTCGTCAGTATGGCCGTGTCGTAGCGAGCGACAATTTAAGCGACAGTGACTATCGTTTCGATATCGTAGTACCGGCAACCGAGAATAACTAGTGGGATTTGAAGCTCTATGATTGGTTGATTGTAAAAGTGCAATAAACGTCCGTGTGGTGGCGCTAAAATCAGTTCCGCCCATGTGGATCGGGTCGGCTGGTGCATTCTCACTCCAGACCGTGGAACGGTGCACACGTCGGACCGGTCACGTTCATTGCACTTGCTAGATGCACTTTGGTGCATACTTATCCTGTAAACTGCATTCCTGAATAAAATCTGAGTTCGTTACCATTTCCTGACTTTTGTTGGATTTGCCTGAGTACCCACGACGTGCCCACAACCATGAAACCGCAGTAGAGCACTCCTGCCACACCAGAAACCAAGAAGACACACACACCAACACCATACACCACATCCCCTTCTAGACGACATATGTATAATTTATTTAGTAAAATAATGTAGGTAGGTATTTTCTTGATAAAATGGGAGAGTCAGTGGTTGGTCGTAAAAGTTTTTAGACACATCTTCAATTTGCAAATCAATCTGTCCAAAATTGTATTTATTTGAGATCTATCGTCGATATTAGCGACATTATTATAATTGTAGATATATATACGAAACAAAAAATATTTATTTTACCTTTAACTCATCATACCATCACCATGACCACATAAAAGCTTTGCTACTGCTCTACCATCAGCTTTAAATTTACCTGAAAAGAAAAAAAACACATTAATTAAGAGAATCGTGAGTCGGGATTTTTTCATACAAACGATGTTCCCGTATCCCTCAGCCAATTCGCAACCGATCGAAACAATTTTTGGCATGATAACTCTTCTCGACTAGATCTATGCCTAATATTCATTTTCTGGTTGGAATAATGCATTTAAAAAAAGATATGACCGTCGCAAAATGTCTCAAAATAATCAGCAAGTTTAGGCCCTGGTATCTTCTGAATATGACAATAATTTCAGCAAAACAGATGATAGGGGCACAGAATATTTTATTGGCAGCAAAATGATGCAACTATCAACAAATTTGGTGAAGATTTCGAACAGGAACCTAGTAAACCCAGAACGCAAATTTTATACACGTTTCCGGTACCGAGCTACAACTGTCTCTTTCATGGCTGCGGGGTGAGGGCAGGAAGGGGTGGCGATACAGGTTGACCCTCTGGCCCTCATTTACCAAGTATACAAGGTCTCAATAATACCGGGTCTTTTATTTTTTACTTTGTTTTGATATGTTTTAAATTCAATAATTCATGTCTACGTAGATATTTTCTACTTCTTGAACACTACTCAAACTTTAATGTGTAGTTTATTTTTGTACAATTTACATATTATGTAACCATCAGAAGATAGGCTAAATAATGGATCATAAAATAACTCGTAATACTAATTGGTAGCTTTACTTCAGTTACCTAATTATTTATTTGGACTTGAATGAAGGTAGGTACGTACATATGTAAGTACTACAACGACCGATAGAACACAACACGTTTGCAATATAAATCACAATTTAGCGGTAAAAGTTTTAATTGTACCATAGTATAGAGCAATATAAATCAAAATTTTACTGCATGGATAAAGAAAATAAACCAATGATTACCACAGAGGCGCTTTTATTGTTAAATGTAGTTATTACTAGTTATTTTTACTAGGTATAGTTAATTTACAAGGTACCTACTGCTTACCCTATGTGGCGCTTTGCAATAAATTAGCAGATATTGGTATGACATAAGATGCGATTTGATTTATATCATCTATTTCGACTGCATATGGTATGACACAATAGCTCACATGGTCAGATGCGAGACTTTGAAACAAAGAAAGTGGAGTTCAATTCCTGCCAATACCAATACGTATTTTTTCTTTCAAAGTTTTGTATATTTTTTTTGCATCTTTTATAATTATAACCCTAAGTTGCGTATAAAATGTGTCATGATCATGAATGCACAAAATGTTTTATCATTATTTGTAACAAAAAGGCAGAGTAAGGGAGAGTTTCAGATTTGTTTGAACAAGGGTTTGGCCTTATCCACTAGCAGTTTGAGAGCGGATGCGGGGCGGAGCAGGTGCGCAACAAATTCGTTGTGAATGCGTGGCAGATGTGCAGCGAATTCGCACCACCGACGTGCGAGCTGCGTAGGCACGGCGGATGCGCAGTGAATTTCTCGCGGACGTGCGGCGGATACCGTCGTTATTTGTATCAAATTGTATGCAAATCCATTCGCTACGCATCCGCCGCACGTCTGCAACGAATTTGGTGCGCATACGCTCCGCTCTGCATCGCTCCAAAAACGCTAGTGTTATAGGCTCTTATATGTCTTGGAAAGTTTCTTGGGTGGGTATTTTGTTTTGTTTCTTCGATCAAAAAATGACGGAAATGTCAGATAGAAAAACTATTTGATCCATTTTGATTTTTTCGAGTTGGCAAAAGTATGGATAAGACTTTTATTTGGAAAACCTATAAAAAAACAGACATTTATGGTATAAAAAATTAACAGGATATATTTGATGGGTTGAGTTCAGTTCATAAAACTGAGCAACTTTCCCAAGAGACTCAGACCAAGAAAAGTAAAATGAAATACTTTGGACTTCTCATGCTTACAATGGCATGTAATTAGTCGTAAGTATATGTATGCGTTCACCTTTTACCCTACTGTCTCAGAAGGAGGGTTATGTTTTTGAGTATGCATGTATGTATGTATGTCGACAAGAAAATTCTTTTTACGGGCTACAGCCCAATCGGATAGTTGGATTTTGACATATGAGTTGTCGTTAGATTCGTCTTAGCAGCGCAAGTGACACTGGCTATATTAAAAATTATAGATTTAAGATGGCGGATTTTATACAGCAAAATACTACTTTAAAATTACCCCAGTCAGGTTTTCTTGTTTAACACATCTACATTAGACATTCATACCAAAATAAACATATGTCTCAGATAATGTGATCCGTACAAAACGTAAAGTTGCAAAGCGTCTTGATTTTCTGATCGGAAGTAGTTTTCGTTTAGTTTTGATTCGCTGGCAACATTGTCTGTCTGTCTGGACGCGTCTGAGTGGATCCAAATTTTATTTATTTGTCCGCCTATGTTTCTTAGGGAAAGTTGTTTATTTTCGTGGACTGATTCACCTTTAAATATTTGTAGTTCATTTTAGACACCTTATTTACATCCTGAAAAAATGTAGTAATTATAATCCAAAAATAAAGTCTTATCCATAATTTTCCAATATCTGCACTAAGTCTAGTAGATTTTTAGGGTGCCGTAACCAAAGGGTGTAGCCATGTGGTTCCGGTTTAGAATAACATCACCCCAATTCTACACGTGGGTGTCGTAAAAGCAACTAAGGATAATTATCCAGGAATGGGCAGCACAGCAGCGTTTCCTGTGAATTTATCTATGATGGTTCAAATGCTGTATCTCATGAACAGTAACAGTTAGACAGTTGAAATTCTCACAACCATGTATTACCTACTATTACCCTATGACAACAAAAATTAAAAAATAGAGGAGCTCCCATACAACAAATGTGATATAAATGCTATTTTTAAACACAATGGTACGGGACGGGACCCTTCGTGCGCGAGTCCGACTCGCTTTTGTCCGATTTTGAGAATCTGAAAGAAACGTCATCCATCAGAGTGATTAGTTTAGAAAATAATTGTTACCCATTAGGATTTCTATTATTGCGAATATAATCAAATATCTCACACTATGCCTACCCTGCAAGGGATTTAGGCGTGATGTGTGTAAAAAGGCAAAGAAAAACAGATTTTTGTATAAAACGACCCGTCGTCGTCGAGACTCGAAACCTGTATTTCCAATAAACCGTTGATCCCAGGGGCGGCACATTTACGCCACGCAGGTACTTGCACTTGGTGGTCAATTTTGTGAATGGTTGCAAAACATAAATGTCATTGATCATATACAATGAGGGCAAGGGGGTAGCGGGAGGGTCCACAGCGGGGCGGGAGGGAAGCATAAATGAAATAGAAATATTTTTATCAACTGACAGTTCGCGAACTTTCAAGGCGCTATTGTAAAGTCTTAAGACGTAACTAAATCTTACATTCCATCTACAGCCATCGTCTGCAAGTTGGAAAAAAATACTCAGAAGTTTTTTACGCAGACTGAACGTGAATGTAAAAGTCTGAGTCGGGTCTTATAAATAAATCGAAAAGTTAGAAAAACAAGTCAGACGTAGACGCAGACGCCTGAGATGTTCTAGAGCCTCCGATACTCCTCAGACTTTAATAAGGAGTTTTTGAATAAGTTTTTCTAGGTGCATAAATAAATACGCTTTATCCCAGGCAGAGGGTTGACGGCCGTAGTAAAAAACGTACCCATTTGTCCGATTTTTTGCAGCAGTTTCACCTGAGTTTCACTTATAAAATATAATGCGATCGATTAAGTACGCTGCCTACTGTAACTTAAAAAGTATGTAAGTATGAATTTTTAGAATTTTTGCCGAAATAACTGTAGTTAAGAAAACTTTGTATCATTAATGGAGGGATACCTATTCCAATACTGTACAAATTCCTTCAATAGTGTCCACAACTAAGTCCATAGCAATAGATGCTATAGTACCGCGTTTGGTTTCTTTGTGCATCATTTGAGTACAAACACTTTCGAGATAAAAGCTCGCATTCTACTAAAATACATAGGGACTTTGCATTTGCTATCAGCAAGGTGGAGTTTCACAAACAACGATGGGTGCTATTGTGTCGGTACAGACAATGTCACATCTATACTGTTGCCTAACGAAAAACTCTTTAGCACAAAATATAGAGTTTACAGAAGATTCACTTGACCCTATTCAGGATTTTTGCGATAGTCACTTAACATAGCCAGGGTTGAATATACTGTCAAAAATTTGATCCTATTCCATTGACTCTACAATGAAGAAGATCAGAAGCACTTGATATGTTTTATACATACTAGTTTCTTTAAAAGGACCGTGGTGAACATAATCATACGATGCTACAGAAGCACGTTATTGAACTAGTAGAATTGACTTGTGTTCGATAGATACTATATTATATACACCGGGCTTTCGAAGGCGCAGAGAAATGCTCAGGAATTGTATTAAACCTGTTTCCATGGAGGAAATGTTCAAGTTATTTTAGCCATTCCGTTGGTGAGATTGAAAATCTCAAGAGACATTTGCTTAAGATATGTTCTTTATAGGTACATAGGTGCCGTACGTTACGTTTTAACGAGAATGACTGATAGGTTTTTGGGGGCTATCTTCACAGATGAGACTTGCGTTTTTTTTTTTGTAGTATGCACTCACTTGAAATTATGAATTTTATATTCAAATAACTCATAAATCTCAAAGAACTGTACTAAGATGGCGGCTCTAGCTCTAAAGTTTCATTTAAGCTCTCGCCTGCAAGATTTAAAACGTAACATAATTATACGACTCGGCATTTTATTTCGTTGAGCACTGTAAAGGATGAAATTTTACTTGTTAGACCAAGATCCCAGTGTCTGTGTGTTGGTTGAATAGTCAGGTGTAGTGAAATAGTCAGGTGTAGCAATAGTCAGGTGTAGTAATAGTCAGGTGTAGTAATAGGCAGGTGTAGTAATAGTCAGGTGTAGTCAATAGTCAGGTGTAGTCTAATAGTCAGGTGTAGTTCAAATAGTCAGGTGTAGTTATTAGCGGTCCCGGGACCGATTAATGTAGAGTTCAGCAGTAAAAAGTGTGTTGGTTGATATACGAATAATAAAACTCACTCTCTCTTTTACGGGTGCCGTAAAAGGCGACTGATTTAAAATTTTAGGTAGCATGCTGTCATTTTTCTGAAACAACCCTCAAGATATTTGTGAAATGTCTGATGTGGCGATAACATCCGCATATCCTTACGGCCGTTGAAGCTCTGATAAAACCTACCCCGTAAGAGATAGGCAAAAGCCTGACACGCATTTGTATGTGATAGATAAAAAAATAACATTCATTCATTTACGTTTATGAAACGTCACTTTTAGAAACAACCTTAATTTAATTTAATTTAATTTCTTTATTCAGGATTACCAGGGAGTGTTACATTATAAATTTCATTTACAATTTTTCTTATAAGTATTATGCTAAATGTACATTCTATTTAAGGTAACCACAACATGCAAAATAACTCTAGAGATAGACATCAGTACTATAGTTAAAATTATAGTAGTCTCTGTAATAAATAAATAAATATTTAGATACAAAATTTAAAAAAATATTAATAATTAAAATTTGATTGCGTAATTTAGTCTTATTTAGTTTAATTTAAGTAAAAGTCGAAATTTTAAATATAACCTTGTTTAATAAAGAATGGGATCTTAATGCTTTCTTACTCGCACTAAGGCTCTTATGCTTTCCCCCTTTCACTCATGGAACCGCCGCAATTTAAAATCCCACTCTTTATATAACCAGATAGTATTCACCAGGCAGTCCACGGTCCACAGTCTATGCTCAAGTCTATAGTGCCTTACATAGGTAACCCAGCTTTATAGGTTAATGGGACTTGTGTACTACGAGTTTTAACCTGTTTCACTGCAGGGTTTTAACCTGTTTTACACTGACAAAGTGGTCTGCTAATGGGAATTCTGAATTGAGTTTTCACCAGCTTTCTAGCGAATGCGGGAATTGCGAGATGTAGAGAAGAGCATTCGCTCACCGTGCGGTTTTGCTTTGAGTTCAGAAAACGCGGTTTGTTTAGAATTTAGTAGTAGCCTAGCTTTGATAGAAATTCTATGCATTTATACAAGCTTTGTAACTGCTGTTGCGTTAGTGATTTTTCGATGATCGTCGATCTAGGTGTACAGCAAAGGTAGACGTGAACATAGTAAAAAGACAGTTCAATCGAGAAAACCAGCTTTTAAGAAACGTCGCGCGGCACGCTACACCTCGCTAATTTGGGGTAGGTTTGGTCTGCATTTGTCAAAAAGGATTTTTGATCGAATTCTTTGGCTAGGATAAAACCGCAGTAGCCCAGTTTGTATTGGCGTTGGCATTACAGATGCCGAAAGTAGCAGGTTCAAATCCTACCCACGGTGGAAAGTTTTCCAGTATTACACGCCTTTGATAGAAATACGCGTGGAGAAGTATCTTATAATTCTTTATACATATGATAAAACCAGTAAAACAGTGAGATCACGTATTCTCCGGAGTATTATTTTCGCGTTACGTCACGAGCAGACGGCTAACCCGACCCTCTTTCGGTTTCGCATCGGAAACAAATTATCGTACGAAAAGATTTGTTTTCATAATATTCCGAGAATCTACTCGTAGCGGCTGGGGTGGCTGGTATTATAAGAAAATAAGTAGATATTTTTGTGTTGTGTAAGAATATAGATACTTACTGTGATAATGCGAAAGTAAAATGTATACGGCATAAGGCATTGTTACCTATGAATAAAAGATAGGCACAGGAATAATTATTTTCACTCGACGCAACACGATTTTCCCTTGGGAAAAAATCATTTCCGGCATGTCGTATACATATAAACTCTCCTCTTATATCAACCTATTAAAAAAAACGTATCAAAATCCGTCGCGTGGTTTAGGAGGAGTTGAGAATTCCACGACAGACAGACCGACAGAGAAACGCATAAAGCGACTTCATTTTATACTATGTATATTGATATGCCGAGAATCTGCTAGCATCGGCTGGGGTGGCTGGTATTATAAGAAAATAGGTATTCTGTTTCGCTAGTCTGACAAATACGAAAATAAAATCTACAGGCCGTTGTTATCTATGAATAAAAGATCGGCATGGGAAAATGGATACTTGTGTACCTATAGCACGTATAATATAGGACCACGCTTAGAATAGCTTCACTCATTATCTTCTTTGTGGGTGTCGTAAGAAGTGACTGGTATGTATTGCAATTTTAAGCGACAGGCTGACAACCTGTCATTGTAGTTAGTGATACACAGTCTTCTGATTGACTCTCAACTTTTCACACATTTTAAGTATTGAACCAGGTCTATCGCGATAATTTACCTGTGTGCTTAGAAAGTTATATTTCAAACTTTTATCTGGCGCGGTGTAAGTGGCCGTTTTTACCCGACTGCCTCAGAAGGGGGTTATGTTTTTTGAGAGTATGTATGTATTTATTCATGTATGTATGTGAACAAGAAAATTCTTTTTCACGGGCTACAGCCCAAGCGGATAGTTGGGTTTTGACATATGAGATGTCGTTAGATTCGTCTCAGCAGCGCGAGTGACACTGGCTATATTAAATATTCATAAAGATGGCGGATTTTTATCGCAAAATCCAACTTTAAAATGACCGCAGCCGGTTTTTAGTTTTTTAATACATCTGCTTGTTACAGCAGTTTACGCTCAGCCTACCCCGCAAGGGATATAGGCGTGATGTATGTGTGTATGTTAAGCCATTACAAAATTATTTCTTAAATGGGTCACCGAACTATTATTAGTCGAAATATTCGCAATATGAGAAGTAAGAATAGCTATTGAAGTTGCAGAAACGTGATAAACCCACACAAACAGCACCCTCCTTTTGTGGTAGTCGGGTAAATACGTCAATGGCCGATGCGGGTCCATCAGTGGAATTAGTTGGATGGGCCGAGTCGGTACAAATCAGAAAGTTTATCGTGTTCCTAGTCAGAACGGCCGCCTTAAGCCCGAAACTTGTATGATTTGGGTCTCAAAATAAATACTGAAAGGCTCATCGGGTCTTTCGTCAACACGCTGTACCACACAATAAAAGAAGAATACATACACAGCTATTAAAGCAAGCAAGGCAATTTTAGAAAAATTACAGGATGTAAAAAATATTTCGACCTCCCATACAAAATGTACCAGCCGACAGAGTCAATTTGTATGGGAGGTCCAAATTCCTTAGTTTTAAAAGATGTATGGGAAGGGAGTCCAAAAAACAATTAAAACACAGAAGAAAAAAAAAATTTTTGCCCCCCTTTCACTTGTATGGGAACATTAAAACATTAAAAAATATTTTTTTCTTAACATTTCTAAGTTTGGGTCAACACGATCTAACTTCACACCAAACTTGATGTCGATAGCTCCAAAACTGACGAAGTTATGAGGGCGCGGCATACAGACAGACAGACAGACAGACAGGCAGACAGGCAGACAGACAGACAGACAGACAGACTTACCGAAATGATAAGGGTTTCTTTCTAGTAGACTACGAAACCCTAAAAATCTGTCAAAATCCCCAGATAAATCATTTTATTTCCATTTCTTTGGCCATTTGTATTTCGGATATGATTAAGTCATTGGTCTGTGGGAGGACGTTACAAGACGTTTGCAAAGACCTGTCACGTCAGTTTATAGCTTGAAAGTCCAAGTTTTAAAACCAGGAACAACCTTGGGACCCGGACTGCCAAAGGAGATGTGAAAATTATGCGGGTAGCCGGAATTGCGGCCCAGCTCCGACACGACACTCCTTTATATGTACACCTAGTGCTGTGATACCGGGTATTTCTTACCGGTATACCGGTTTCTGAGGTTACTGAGTTATTCTTGAGAATTCTTCAGAGGAATTGCTCGAGCGGCCCAGTTCCAAAATGACACTGCTTTATGTGTACACCTAGTGATGCGATACCGGGTATTTCATACCGGTATACCGGTTTCTGATGTTACCGAGGTATGCTTGTGAAAATTATGCGGGTAGCCGGAATTGCGGCCGAGTTCCAACACGACACTCGTATATGTGTACACCTAGTGTAGCAGCAGCTCCCTCCTGCTTAACAAACAAAGTCTGTCTCGGCGAGAATGGCAACCCAATGCAGATAGTGCGAACGGGCTTGGTGGACTCGGCGATTCAGCAAGGCAATGTGGATGGCCTAGGGCGACGGTAGAGGGCGCGTGTAGTTACTGTCGGCCAGACACAGCATCCGACCTTTCCTTCAGTTGTAACGGTTCTCCGTTCCACTGAACTGGGGAGGGGAAGGAAAAAAGCAGCTCCCTCCTGCTTAACAAACAAAGCCTGTTTCGGCGAGAATGGCGCCCAATGCAGATAGTGCGAATGGGCTTGGCGGACTCGGCGATTCAGCGAGGCAAGGTGGATGGCCTAGGCGACGGTAGAGGCGCGGGTAGTTACTGTCGGCCAGACACTGCATCCGACCTCTCCTTCAGTCGTAGCGGTTCTCCGTTCCACTGAACCGGGAGGAAGGACTAAGTGTGTGCGCTTGCGTTTGCGCGAACGTCTGCGCATAATATATCCTGCGCAACTGACCGCTTCCGAATAATGGACTCCGATGACGCTAAGTCCTGCGGCGATGGGTTGAAGTAGAGAGGTCTAGCGTGGTGCAAGCTGGGCTTTGTCTGATTCCTGCACGCAGGCGGTCCCAGGGTGTGAGTACACGCCGTGGTCGCTTTGCATTGAAAAATCGGGACGACAATGCGATTCGGCAGCACCTGGGATGACAAGAGCAGCCCTATTTAGGAAGCACTGCTCTCCTCGCTCAGTCGAGGGGCTAGAAAAGGTGCCTAAACAAATGCTCGTCCCTTCCTGGAAGGTGGTAGTAACCACGGCTGCCATCGCATCACTTAACACGTGGTCGACGCAACAAAATAAAATAAATAACACACCATCTATAATGACATTTGGCGCGTGGAACGTGAGAACGCTCATTGATAGAGATGGCAACGCCTGTCCTGAACGTAAAACCGCTATAGTAGCTCGGGAACTTCATCGCTATAACGTGGATGTGGCTGCACTCAGCGAAACACATCTTGCCGATGAAGGAGAACTAGTGGAAGATGGAGGGGATACACTCTTCTGGAAAGGTACATCCGTATCTGAACCTCGACGTTCAGGGTAGGATTTGCCATCAAAAATCATTTAGTAAAGCGACTTGAAGAATGTCCTGTTCACATCTCGGACCGCGTTACCACACTGCGCCTTCACTTGGACAAAGACAACTACCTTAATGTTATCAGTGTCTATGCTCCAACGCTAGACAAGTCTGATGACATTAGGACAAATTCTGAGGAACTATCTCAATGCCTTGACAGCATAAACGCCAGAGAGCAGATACTATTGCTGGGCGATTTCAATGCTAGAGTTGGTCGGGACTATGAGGCTTGGCCTGGAGTTCTGGGGCGACACGGAGTCGGCAACATGAACAGCAATGGTCAGTTGCTACTCAGTCTCTGTGCTCAATACGATCTAGCGATATCGAACACTATGTTCAGACTTGCCGCTAAGCACAAGACGACGTGGATGCACCCGCGATCAAAACACTGGCATTTGATCGATTATGCTATTATGCGGCAAAGAGACATCAGTCAAGTCAAGTCACCCGCGTCATGCGCGGTGCTCACTGCTGGACTGACCACCGACTTATTGTCACAAAACTGCGACTCCGCCTTCGTCGACCTCGTAGATCCATGATAAAAAAGCCTGCGTCTTTGAACGTGGATAGGCTGCAAGATCGCGAGATGAGAGAAAGTATGCTGAAACCTTAACCGAAAATCTGTTGCCAACAAATGAGACAGTTGATGTCAATGCTGCTTGGCGAAATTTGTCATGTCATCTTATAGAAACCGCTACCGCTACTTTGGTACAAAAGACCGGCGTAGTGAAGATTGGTTCGATGACAATGACGAAGTTCTCAGGCAGCATTCGACAAACATCGAGAGCTCCTGCGACAGCATCATCGGAGAGGTGGAAGTGTAGCGGCAGTCAAAGAAAGTGACCAAGAATTACGTAGGCTGTCTCGGCAAATAAAAGACAAGTGGTGGCAGGAAAAAGCTTGTCAGATGCAGTGGCTTGCCGATACAAACCAGCTTGGGGAGTTCTACTGCGAGGTGCGTAAACTGACAGGTACGCCCCATAGAGCAAAAGTGCCTTTGAGGTCTCTGGATGGCTCGCAACTCTTGACCAGCAAAGAGGATGTGCTCAAACGGTGGGCTGAACATTTTAACGATCTGCTTAACGTAGATCGATCAGCTAACCTGCATCACATCAGTTTATTACCTCAACTCCCCTAGCCACCGAGCTGGACGAGGCCCCTGTCGTGTGATGAGGTTGTTACTGCCATCAGACAGCAGCATAATAAACGGGCGGTTGGCATTGACCTTATACCAGGCGAAATACTTAAATATGGCGGTGCGGAGCTGCACTCGATGGTATGGAAACTTTTGTTCGAATGTGGGAGGAGCGAGTCCCGGACGATTTTAAAGTGTCTCGCATTAGTGCCCTCTACAAGAACAAAGGTGACCGTTCTGACTGCAACTCGTACCGCGGTATTTCGTTATTATCGGTCCCCGGAAGGCCTTTGCAAGAGTCCTATTAAACCGCTTGAAGGACTTATCAGAAAGATTCTGCCCGAAACCCAGTTTGGCTTCCGACCTGACCGAGGCACATGTGAAGCTATTTTCTCGGTACGTCAACTGCAGGAAAAAGCAGAGAACAAGGTCGTCAGTTGTACCTCTGCTTTGTTGACCTGGAGAAAGCGTTCGACAGTGTGCCTCGTGAGGCTCTCTGGATGGTGCTAGGAAAACTGGGGTGCACGGAGAGTTTGTGCGCCTCCTGAGACTCCTGCATGACAATATGCAGTGCTGCGTCTCTGTAGACGGTGAACAGTCTGATTTTTTCCCCGTCACCTGTGGGGTGAAACAAAGGGTGCGTTCTAGCGCCCACACTGTTCGCCTTATACTTTGCGGTAGTAGTCAAGGAGGTCCTAAATACTGTCTCCGAAGGTCCGCATCCGCTTCCGCACTGATGGCAGTCTTTTCAATTTGGCTAGACTTAAGGCGCGCACAAGTCTCGCATGCACTTATTACTGAAATTATGTATGCCGATGACTTGTGCTTTCTTGCAGAATCCCCAGAAGGCCTACAACAACTGATGACCGTTTTTCACCAAGCATGCTGCAAATTCGGCCTAAAGATTAGTGTCAAAAGACGGAAGTGATGTCCTGGATACACAAGGTCGTGAGACACTGACAATTAAGCTTGGTGAAGATATGTTGAAACAGGTTGACAAGTTCCGATATCTGGGAACACTATTACAGCTAAGTGTGACCTTGATGCTGAGATCAATAGCAGAATCAGTGCTGCAGCTGCAGCATTTGAAGCTGCGTTCCAAGGTTTTCTGCTCGCACGACCTTAAACTAGCCACAAAAATATCTGTATATATGGCGATTGTACTGCCAAACCTTCTGTACTCTTCCGAGACCTGGTGTGTGTATCGTCACCACATACGCACTTTGGATCGATTCCACCTCAAATGCCTTCGCACCATCATGAAGATCAGATGGTCCGACCGAGTGCGAAACACCGAAGTTCTAAGACGAGCCAATGTTGGTGGCATTGAAGCCTACTTAATGCGTCGACAGCTTCGGTGGTGCGGTCACGTATCCCGGATGGCGGATGAGCGAGTGGCGAAGCGCATCTTCTATTCTGAGCTAGAGGAGGGCAAGCGAAAGCATGGCGGTCAACTCCTCCGATTTAAAGATGTTCAGAAGAGACACATGAAAAGATGCAATATCGAACCTCTCAATTTGAGGTTTGGCAGCGCAACGGCCAGAATGGCGCGGTCTTGTAAAGAGGCGAATCCGCGACTTCGAGGAGCAGCGTAAAGCAGACCTTGACGCTAAATGCGATGAATTGAAGGCCCGTCATTCTACAATTATATCAATGGCAAACTCACGTGCCCACACTGTGCACGGGAGTTTACTGCCAAAATAGGCTACAATAGCCACATACGAGCGCATCAGCGCCGACTTGATTAGGAGTAGAAGTGGTCGCCATGGCCGAAACCGGCCGGAAAGATCATCATCATCACACCTAGTGTTGCGATACCGGGTATATCATACCGGTATACCGGCTTCAGAGGTTACTGAGGTGGGCTTGTAAAAATTATGCGGGTAGCCGGAATTGCGGCCGAGTTCCGACACGACACTGCTTTATGTGTACACCTAGTGTTGCGATACCGGGTATATCATACCGGTTACTGAGGTATCCTTGTGAAAAATATCCCGGTACTTCCTACTGGTTTCTCAACAGATTTTTATATAACTACTATTGACAAATAGGGTGATTGGAAATTCGATGCATTCCCTGAAGGTGGTTAGAGGGGGGGCCATTTTCAACATATTCTTCCATGGAACCAGGGGTCGGAAATGATTGGTTACAAAATTATTAGGACTTTTGATTTTTAAAGAAATTTCCCGATTTCAACTTTAAAGTCATGCGAAAGCTAGCCAAACCGTTTTATGCATAGTTTTTGACATGATCTCATAGTGAATGAATAGGACAATCATTTTAGTTACAAGTTTAGTTAGAAATACTCTTCTTTTTAAATACAGCGCCAAAACAAGAAAATATTTTGGTGGAAAGGATTTTTCAACATTCATAGTAATCTACTGTAAAAATCACTATGGAATAATCCGTAAAAACTTCATAACAGAGTTCTCTGTTGCATTAGCTAACCAAAAAGGTACAATAATCTACAATCAAACATGTTTTCATAAAAATAATTAGCATTAATGCAAAAAGCGGCGTGCGAAACAAGGCAATTGACTATGGTCGGTCGACTACGCCAAAGTCAGCAAATGCTGTTTAGACAACTTTTTCAAGTATTTTCGTGGTCTAATGGATGGAGCATTCCCCTCAGGAGTCTGGTTCCAGGTTCGATTCCCGTGAGTTGACCTACAAGGTTGATATTCAACACTTTGTGAATTTTTCCCAGTTTGGTTTAAAAATCGTTGAACCACCTGATTGTCCGTAGAAAATATCGTGCTCCGGAGGCATATTAAACCATCGGCCTCGATTGATGTCTAATAAACGCAGACGGTGGTTGTAACACTACCATGCAGAGGTCTAATACTTGTAGTAGGTGGTTTAAAAACTCCGACAAAGATTTATCATTTCAGTTTTTAGGCTGTTTAAAGCTCAGGAGCTCCATTTCTGAATTGTCGTAATCCAAATCCGTGCACGGAAATCTAAAACAGTGGTCTAACCATTCGTATTACGTTCTACTACTCGACACTTTAAATGTTAAGGGTTTGTGTGAATTTATTAGGGTGTGCATAAATTAATAAGTTTAGTAGAACATGTGATACGAGCACAATTAGTAGCAGTTTTCGCACGATTGGGATTACGACAATTCAAAATGGAGCTCTGGCAAACAGCCTAAACTGAAGATAAATCTTTGTCGGATTTTTAAACCACTACTACAGTATTGAGCCTCTGCTATGGTGATGTTCCACCGTCTGCGTTTATTGACATCAATCGACCGATGATTCCCTCGGAGCACGATATTTCTTGCGGACAATCAGGTGGTTCAACGTGTTTTTAAACAAAGCTGAAAAATTCAAAAGTGTTGATATCAACCTTGCTCAACTCACAAATCAGGTCTGTTTCTAAACTCCTGAGAGCTCCACCGAAAAGTTGTCTGCAACATTTGTGACGATCGACCGACATATCAAACCTTGTTTCACGCCGCCATAATGCATTATTTTATGAAACATGTTTATTGTAGAATGTACCTTTCGGTTAGCTAATGAAACGAAACTCTGTAATTTTACAGATTATTCCATAGTGATTTTGATGATACCATAATGTTGAAAATCACTTTATATACCTACTCCGGTATCAGGTCCATTGTAGATGCTAATCATCATCATCATCATATCAGCCATAGGACGTCCACTGCTGAACATAGGCCTCCCCCAAATATTTCCACCTTGTCCGATTAGAAGCGGCCTGCATCCAGCATTTCCCCGCGGACTTGACCAGATCGTCTGTCCATCTCGCGGGGGCCGTCTACGCTGCGCCTGCCGGTACGTGGTCTCCACTCGAGAACTCTCCTGCTCCACCGATTATCCGTCCTTCGAGCAATGTGGCCTGCCCATTGCCACTTCACACTGACTCTCTTAGCTATGTCGGTTACCTTAGTTCGTTTACGGATCTCCTCGTTTCTGATTCGATCACGTAAGGAAACACCGAGCATAGCTCTCTCCATAGCTCGCTGAGTGACTCCTAGTCTATTTACGTCTCGGCACCGTAGGTCATCACTGGCATGACACACTGTTCAAACACTTTCGTCTTGAGACACTGAGGAATTTTGGACGTGAAGACGCTGCGTAACTTCCCGAATGCTGCCCAGCCGAGCTGAATTCGCCGAGTGACCTCCTTCTCAAAGTTAGATCTTCCTAGTTGTACTGTTTGTCCTAGATAGACGTATTTGTCCACCACTTCGAGTATCGAGTTCCCTACCGATATTGGGGTGGGCGCTACATGAGTTGGCCATGACTTTCGACTTGTCCATATTCATCTTGAGTCCTACTTGTTGGAAACCCGATTGAGGTCCTGTAGCATTTTGCTGAGGTCTTCGAATGACTCTGCCATGACCACGATATCGTCAGCAAACCGAAGGTGAGTGATGTATTCGCCATTGATATTGATGCCAAGTTCTTCCCATTCCAGGAGCTTGAAGGCATCTTCCATTGCATTGGTGAAGAGTTTCGGAGATAATACATCTCCTTGTCTTACACCCCTCTGCAATGGAATAGCCGCCGTGGTCTGATCTTGTATTCGAACTGACATTGTGGCGTTTCTATATAAACACTTCAACACTTCGATATACCTGTAGTCAATGTGGCACCGCTGTAGAGCCTGCAGTACTGCCCACGTCTCGATAGAATCAAGGACATCTCAGAGTACACAAACGATAATCATAGTTGCAAATTGTACTCCTCGGTCTTCTGTACAATCTGCCGCAGCGTAAAATGTGATCTATGGTACTGTACCCTTTTCGGAAGCCGGCTTGTTCGGGAGGCTGGAAGTCATCAAACCTGCGAGCCAGACGATTCGTAATAACCCTCGAAAACAGCTTGTAAACATGACTCAGAAGCGAGATGGGCCTATAATTCTTAAGGAGAGTCTTATCACCCTTCTTAAAGAAAAGCACCACCACGCTTCTGTTCCATGCTTCTGGCGTCACACCTTCGAACAAGACTGAATTAAAAAGCTTCTGAAGGACTTTAAGTACTGGTGTGATAGCTCTGATGTGATTCCGTCCTCGCCCGGCGCCTTGTTGTTTTTGATCTGTTTAAGGGCCATCCTTATCTCATACAAGCTGATGTCCAGGATATCTTCGGTATAGTGTCGGGTAAGTTTTGCTCTAGGGTCTGTTGAGCTATTAACAGGTTTTGCAACTGAAGTGTACAGCTGTCCATAGAACCGTTCGATCTCCTCAGTACCTCTGGCCTCGTGGACGCTACCCTGCCGTCCTCCGTCTTCAGCTTTGTCAGCTGGCTCTGCCCAATAGACTGGTCCCTGGCGAAAACTTTGATGCCCTTGTTTCGCTCAATCGTTTCTTTAATATTTTTAGTATTAAAGTTTCGAATATCGCTCCGCAGGACTGGCATATCTGTCTGTTGAGCCGCCGATATGACTCCGTGTCATCAGAGGATTGCAGCGTCATAGAACGCCTTTCAGCCATGAGGTTCAGAGTTCGATCGGTTAGTTTTTGAGGTCTATTTTTACGACAGGGCTTAAAGAACTTGGAGCCGACTGTGTGGACAGTTTCCACCAAACTGTTATTTATACCGTCCACGGTATCGCAATCTAGGCAAGCAAAGCGATTTGTAAGTTCCAGTTGGAAGCTTTCCGGGTTTTGAATATGGGTCGCAGATGGTCGGAGCGTAGACTTCACTAGGCGAGACCGTTCTAGTTGACGTTTATGTTCAATGTGCCTCTGACCATTCGGTGATCGCTTCCGGTTTTAACCCTGTTGATCACGGAGACATCATTGAAAATTTGTCTCTTTGTGGCCATAATGAAGTCTATCTCATTTCTGGTAGAACCGTCGGGGCTCAACCAGGTCCATTTCCTATGAGGCGGCTTTCTGAAGAACAGTTCATCATGTAGAGTTCCTCCTTTTCGGAAATCGGCCAGCCTCTGGCCCCTCAGTTCCGATCTCCATATCCAAATGGCCCCACCCCCAACTCATCACCGCTTCTCTCGCCCAACTTTGCGTTGAAGTCCCCCATTACAACACTGTAGTGCGACTTTGAAGCATGTATGGCTTGTGAGATGTCCTCATACAAAACTTCTACTTCATCGTCAGGGTGTTTCGAGGTCGGTGCGTAAACCTGTATGACCTTCAGCGAATATCTTTTAGATATTCTGAGTATCAGGTACGCCACCCTGCTTGATATGCTTGTAATAGAGATGATATTGTTGACGAGGGACTTGTGCACGATAAACCCGACACCACCTTGGGACTGTTGATCGCCCTCCCGGTAATAGAACAGGTGATCGGATTTGAGGGTTATCGTGTCCTCCCCCTCTCTTCGGACTTCAGATAACCCTATGATATCCCAGTTCAGCCTGCCTATCTCTTCTTCCAGCTCGGCGAGCTTCTCGTCGGTCCTTAAAGTGCGCGTGTTGTATGTCAGCAGTGATAATCTACGTCGGTTGTCCGTGGGTGCGTTTGCTTTGGTCGTTTGACGGAGGAGCGCCGCCCGGGGATTCTTAGCACCCCTGGTTCCAGTGCTTGGCCGGCGCCCGTCAACGCCAGTTCTGCAACTGGAGCCGCCGGGAACTTGGGGCCATGGTTTGACTTGTACTGCCATGTTTATTTAGGGGGGTTGGATCATCACCCGCCACGCTGATCCAGTGCGGGTTGGCGGGTCGCCATTGCCTCGTCCGTTGACCAGCAGGGTGCACCACGGGCAGGTAAGGTTGGCTTGGGCCCCGAAGGTGTTGGTAGGGCCCCTTACACCCTTAGATGCTAATACAAATTCTATAATAAGCGGGTCTTAGGGGCCGTTGTGAGCTATACAGCTGCTGCTGTATACGTAAAACAGGCGAAATATACTCGTAGTAATGTCACTACAATACAAAGTGTAAAATACCTTATGTCTAACAACCTGATCTTCTTATAAAATGTTGACCGACTTTCCGAAATCGCTACTTGCTACCATACCAAAATAATACCATAGAAAAAATAAAATGAAAATATAAATTGAAAACCGGTATGGTATTTACCGGTTTTCAAGCCCTAACTTCTAGGGACAAGTATACACTCCGGTATCCAGTGTAGATGTTAATACATATTTCATAAGCGGGTTCCAGCGGCCGCTGATAGTTGCTCTACATCTCGCCTGTGTGTACTACACCTTCAATTTATTAAGTAATTCTTTAAAAGGCAACTAGCGCGGGCTACTGTGGGAGCTACCATTAAAATTACAAGACAGACTTTTACATTTCTTATTCGCATTTCAGTCGAACAAAAATGCTTGTTTTTAAATGCTATTCTATTTTTGTACAAAAAGTTACGTCGTCGAAAAAGTCGCAACTTTCTACCGGTAAATACCATACCGGTTTTCAAGCTCTAACTTCTAGGGCCAAGTATACACTCCGGTATCCAGTGTAGATGTTAATACATATTTCATAAGCGGGTCCCAGAGGACGCTGATAGTTGCTCTACATCTCGCCCGTGTACACTACACCTTCAATAAATAAATAAACAGTGGTTTACAAATAATTAAAAAAAGACACATTTATTTTTGTAGGAATATATTCTGGTAGCTACTTTCTACCATTTTGTCAACAGATTTTCAATTAACTAACTAACTTCTACAGACAAAATAAGTGTCGCAGTGGCCGCTAGGGGGTAGTAATTTCACTAACAACTGAGCTTCTTATAAAATGTTGACCGACTCACTACCAGTACTTGCTACGGGTAAACACCATACCGGTTTTCAAGCCCCAACTTCTAGGGACAAGTATACACTCCAGTATCCAGTGTAGATGTTAATACATATTTCATAAGCGGGTCCCAGTGGCCGCTGATAGTTGCTCTACATCTCGCCTGTGTACGCTACACCTTCAATTTAATAAGTAATTCTCTAACAAGGCAGGCTGGGCTACTAAGTATACTGTCTAATGAAAAACCTACATAACATCATTAGTACTTATTTGGACTAATAAATGTTGTTTTTTTTTATTATTTAATGTGGCAATGGTATTAGGAAACATTCTTTAAAAAGCCGGATCCAGCGAGGCACAAGGAAAATCATGCAATGCGTAAAAAATCTTTCACAAGACATTTAGTTAAAAATCTCCCAATGAATACTCTTTTTCTTTTCGTGATGGACACCTACTCGTCCAATGACCCGATGAACTCTAGTGTCAGATTCACATTGAATTACGCCTGTAGAATTAAATTGTAGCCTGAAGATTCAATGCACAGGTCACAAGTGGTTCAGCCTTTAATGTCCTAACCAGACTGGGAACATATCACAAAGTGATAAATATGGGACGAACCCGGAACCCTCTGCATCGCAGGCAGTCACACTACCACTGCGCCAAAAAATGAATGCTGTTGGAGTTACATTTTTTCCTTAAATGACTATCTTGCCGAGCCCCATATTGCTATACCTCTGTCCATCGTATCCTATCTAATTACTGAATGTCCCGTACACATGGCACACCAATTCATCAGGCTTCCGTGTAATGAACCCTCGTGTAATTAATTGTGCGTTGATTTCAGGGCTCGTGACGGCATGGGGTCGCCGTGCGGTCGGCATGCGGTCGGGCGGGCGCCCGCTTCAGCACGCGCGACATGCAGTGACAACTTTAAACAAAAATGATCAAAAACGCGAGATTATCTGTTGACAGTTCTGAGTCAGAACATCACTTTCACCCCGAAGGGAGTTGTGTATACAGGGAGTAACAGAAAGGGTATAACAAACCGAAAGGATAAAAAATAAATTGGACCTCCCATACAAAATCGCCGATCAGCTAATTGATTTACTATGGGAGGTCCAAATTTTTTTTCCTATTTCGACCCATGTTCCATAGGGAAAGTTGTTCAGTTTCAAGAGTACCTAGACCTCCTTTCAGCTTGTTATACCCTTTCCGTTACTCCCGGTATATATAGAAGAACTATTTTGTACCAGCCAATCAGCAGAATAAGATTATGTCACAAGTTACTTTCATAACGGTTTATTAGTATTTTTTTAATGAAATTGCCAGACTTACCATCTGTGCTTAACCTATACCTATCTTATTTCTGTAAATTCGTTCGCAATATCTTTTAGCCCATAATCTTGTTTTTATTCTGCAACATAAAATCAAACTTATCTAAAAACAAATACAGGTAATTTACTTTTGTTTTATTCATGAAAAACTTAATCTGTAGCAAGCAATTTGAAGCAATATGGTAGTAATAAAATCTAGGAATCGCAACCATCAATACCAGTCTATTTCTATTTGGAGAAACATTTATTAACAAAATGGAGTAAAGCTTTATTAAATAAGTGTTTTGATAGATACACGTAGGCACCTAGTTGTATGTACGTATGTAGGTGTGCGTATGCCTAAACAAATTGGCAGATTATTACTTTATATTGATTTTCAGACAGAATTATGTTGGAATCTACTTACTACGGTAGTTAATTGCACACTTAATTACCTACATTTTGCACAATTACATAGCTGAACGCATAGACTGTGGAGTAAGCAAGGTCTCGAGTGGACACCAATGTCTTGTTTTAAAGGAAACATAACGCGATGTCTTTATAAACCTTAGTTTAATATACAAATACAACTTAATATGCTCTAGCTAGAGGGATTAATGAAAATCATTTGTATGAAAACTCGCCGCAGAGAAACGCTCCTAAACCGGTCAATAACCTTTAATGTAGGTATGTGGTAGGTATTGTTCAGTGCCCTGATGTGTTCCAGATTTCCAGATGTAATATCTATTGAAGTCCGTCGCTACATGGTCTCCTATTTGTTCTGTGGGGACTTTGCCAGAAATGTTTACTTTCGCTGGGACAATAAAATCAAAGTTTCTTAGCAGACCAAAGACCCGCCTGCGGCATTATAGATTTGTATTTGTATGTAGGTATGTGACATTGATAAATCGCATGGAAATTTTACTTAGCCCCAAGCTCCACAGAGAGGACAAGGAAAGGACATAGGGCGTAGGGCATGACGCTTGACGTTTGACATCGCGACGTTTCCATACAAAATGTACGAAAAAGTATTGACAAAGGCACACACAACTAGCGTCAAAAACTAAGAAGAATATTTGACGATCACTTGTCTGTCAACTGTCATTCTTACGTCCTATGCCCTCGTCTTTTTGGTGGAGTTTGCGCCCTGTGCGTCTGACACTCGCTACTAACACAAATTAGGGAAACGGCGCGCAGGGCGACGGCTCACTTAGTACAGAAATCTGGAATCTCAGAGGAACTCAACGTAACTGAGAAGATAGGTTGCCACGAACGTCATATTTCTTGAATCAATGACATTCTTGAATGTTGATGTTTTGTTATTCTTATACTTTGAAATTGACAGTAGCAACCATGGCTATATAGCAAGTGAAAATCGCAAAGTTCCTGAATAGGGTCGAGTGAAACTTATGTAAATTCTGAATTTTGTGCTACTAATAACCGTTATATTGCGCAGAGCGTGTGCAAGTTTTAGACCCTATTTAGGCCTTAGCGGAATCACCGCTTTACGAGTGTTTTTTATTAGTACAAATTTTCAACCGACCCACTTCCGCTACGCACGTACATATCCGGATTAGCATAGGGCTTTACATAGATAGGTACAAAGCTTTGTGATTTTAATACAGCTAGTCATTTTATAGCCGCCACGGGTGTTCCCGACATAGTTCGAGCGATAAAAAATAATAATAATATACGCTTTTAAGCCGGTTACTAACCTTCACTGTAGGTATAGTTCAGTGCCCTGATTTGTTCCAGATTGCCAGATGTAATATCTATTGAAGTCCGTCGCTACATGGTCTCCTATTTGTTCTGTGGGACCTCGCCACATCTGCTCCAATGTTTACTTTCGCTGGGACAATGAAATCAAAGTTTCTTAGCACACCAAAGTCCCGCCTGCGGCATTATAGATTTGTACGTGTATGTATGTAGGTACATTGATACCTAATGATAAATCGCATGGACTATTGCATATTCTACCTATACATCGCTGTGCGTCTGACACTTCGCTAACTCGCTACTAAAAACCGTTTTACGATGCAGCGCGTGTGTAATCCTGTAAGTTTTAGGACCTTTTCAAACCTTAGCGAAATCGGAGATTAGTTTGGTATTCTGATTAGTACAAATTGCCAAGCGGCCGAGTTCCGCTACCCACGTACATATCCGGATTCTGCTGTAGTTTAAATTGTGCTTTACATAGATAGGTACAAAGCTTTATGATTTCAATACAGCTAGTCATTTTATAGCCGCCACGGGTGTTCCCGCCCGACATAGTTCGAGCGATAAAAAATAATGATAATATATGCTTTTAAGTCGGTTACTAACCTTCAAAGTAGGTATAGTTCAGTGCCCTGATGTGTTCCAGATTTCCAGATGTAATATCTATTGAAGTCCGTCGCTACATGGTCTCCTATTTATTCTGTGGGACCTCGCCACATCTGCTCCAATGTTTACTTTCGCTGGGACAATGAAATCAAAGTTTCTTAGCAGACCAAAGACCTGCCTGCGGCATTATAGACTTGTATGTAGGTAGGTAATATTGATACCTATTGATAAATCGCAAGGACAATTGGATATTCTACATATACATCGCTGTGCGTCTGACACTCGCTAGCTTCGCTACTAAAAACCGTTTTGCCATGCAGCGCGTGTGCAATCCTGTAAGGTTTAGGACCTATTCAAACCATAGCGGAACCGGCGCTTTACGAGTGTACTCGGTATTTTTATTAGTATGTTCTATTTATATTAGTATTTATTTTCAATCGACCCGCTTCCACTACGCACGTACCTACCCGGCTTCCGCTGTAGTTTGAATTGTGCTTTACATAGATAGGTACAAAGCTTTATGATTTTAATACACCTAGTCATTTTATAGCCGCCACGGGTGTTCCCGACATAGTTCGAGCGATAAAAATAATTGCGATGTACACAGCCGTTATTAGCCCGTGTAGGGCGTTCACATATTCATGTTGCCATAGTTTTAATGCCCTTCCATTATGGAGGTATCAACCCTACATGCTATGCCGTTGTAATGATAAAAATTTTGTTGATACCTTTCCTATATGTAAATTGTTGATTGTTGTTGTAATTAAACCTACTTTAATCAAAATCGTATTAGTATAAGATTACTCTTCAAGACTAACTATTCTTAGTTAGGTACTAGGGTAGGCCATTTACACCACGTCTGACAAAAGTTTGGGAGTAGAAGTGTGTAACGCCATAATGACAGGTTGTCAGCGTGTCACCTAAACTTTTAATACACATCAACTCTGAAATCCATTAGTCGCTTCTTACGACACCCACGGGAAAGATATGGGGTGATGCTATTCTAAGCCAACACACGGCAAGGAAATTAAAAGAATATAAAATAGGTCAAGCTTCTCTGGTTTTTCGTGGATAGACGTCAAATTGCGAGCATTCCTTTGTTTACGATTTCATATAATTTGTTTGGAAACAAAGCCCAATTTGTCTCTTTCCTTAACGCTTTAACTGCCTTGAGTGAATTTCGTGCGTTGTTCTGATCTACTTGGTTTACAGGAAGGTGTCAGAGGCCTGCTACTCGTAGTAGGCGGTTGAAAAACTCTGATAGGGTTCGTTGCGTCGTTGGACGACTTGGTGTTTCACTCGATAGACGACAATAAGGTATCGAACGACTATCTTTTCCGAAAAGCTCAACAGGTCATATACTGAACGACTTTCCCCAAAGAACATAGGTCAAGATATTACCTCCCATAAAAATTGCTCGGTCAGCTCATTTCTACTATATTTTGTCCAGCGCTAGCCACCATCATCATCATACATCAGCATAATAGCAATCGACTGCTGGACGTATGCCTCTCCCGGGGAGGCATTTCGCCGTCCAGTCGCTACCAGCCGCCTTCTTTAAATCATCGGTCCATCTGGCTTGCCGGACGACGTCCTACGCTACGCTAGCCAATGCGTGGCCTCCACTCGAGAACTCACTCACTCCACCGTTCACCGGTTCTAACGTGACCAGCCCACTGCCATTTCAATGGGGAAGAAAACTCAAACCTTATTGCAGATAGCAGCAGGCGCTAGTGTGCCTAAATGACGTAAAGACAACCAATAAGAAGTAACTAAACTTTGACATTGACACATTTTCGACAAAACAGATAAAAAGTACGCTTGAGAGTTCGCCAGTTTTCTACCTCATTTGCTATACTTGTTAGTGGTTTGGCAGCGGCAGTGTTAATGTTTAATTATGAAGTTGTTTCAGAATCGTTAATTACTGGATACTTTCGACAGTTCTCTTTGATCATTTGTCTTCATTGCTTGCAACAGTTAGCTACCGGTATTGGTTGTAATTTAAGAAGGCCAATTTTGCTTAATTCAATACCCATTTTATTGCCTTTTTAACCGACTCCAATAAGAGAAGTATCTATCGATTACTCAGCTATGCCATGTTTAGACCTCTGGATTGACCGTCGTCGTTACTCAAATTAAGTGCTTAGTTTTCACCTATTTCGATATAAGTAAGATATTTTTTAGCCTCACTTAATTGACAACTGTTAGAAATTATTTAATAACGGACTGAAATAATGTTGTTAATTATGAGTGTGGGACATGATAGAACTTAATTATGCAGGTCAATTAACGAAATAATCTTCCACTTACGGTTTTTTTAAGGCCCGACGCAGACCAGCGACAATTGTCGTGAGACCTTGAGTCCTCTGGTCCGATATACCGACGATTTGAAGATTGATGTAATGATGACGAGTATCGTAACAGCAATTTTCAAAAAGGCCGTCCCGTAATGGAACAACACGCTTCTGATTATTATTATTATATTAAACCTACTAGATCCCACTGCTGGGCAAAGGCTACCCCTGCGGCCACTCCTTCCGATACAAAGCGAACTCCACTGTGCATATGATAGGCATCAAGATCGTCACGCCATCGCATTTTTCCGGGGTCTTCCTCGGCGACTTCTGATAGAGTTGGAACTTGGAATATCAGCAAAAATTGAAAAAGTGTTTTCAGGGAAGCCCTCGGATGAAAGAAAGCCACAAAGTTCATATTTATCACTTTGTGAATTTGTTCTTAGTTTGAAAATAATATTGCAGCCTGAACCACCTGTAAGAAAGATAGTTCCGAGTTTCGGAGGGCACGTTGAGCCGTCGGTTTCAGTTGCATGGCAGGCCACATAAATCGCTGTCGTTTATAACTATGTTTGATTAAAATAGGCAATTTTTTAAAACTCTGACACCAGAGTTCATCAGATCTATTGTCGACTCGGTGTCCCGAACTTCAAAAGATAACTTGCTACTGAAAACTCGCGCCTAAGTTTGCTAGGTGTGCGCCGGCCGAGAGACAAAAAATACAACCTACAATTTTCTTTCCAGATCCAATTACCTACCTGGCAATTATCCAGTGTTTTTAAACTACGTTTTTTTACTTTCCACGAAGCGTTGAAAACGAGACCTATGGACTTTCTCTAGTGGAATACAGAGCACCGTTTAGCTGGCGTGCATTGTAAAGGGAATTGTAGGAGCGTGTGGTTTGCCTGTGTGGTCGGGTGTACATACATTGGCGTGTGTGTAGTGGATACTACGGCCAGTGACATTGGCTCTCACACGCACGCCACGATTTTCCGGTTTTTAAAGTAAAATAGTTTACAATAAGCATAACTGAATACTGTCGTGAGTTCAATTTCCACACAGCTAAAGTATTTGTAAATTTTAGATAGTTCATTTCCATACTTTGACCATTCCTGCAAATTTTTCGGTATACCGTCCGCGTATAAATCCAACTACTACATACCTACATACATACAATATCATCAACTCTCAAATCCCTTAGTCGCTTCTTACGAGAACCACGGGAAAGATATTATATGGGGTGATGATATTTTAAGACGGCACCTCACGGCGGCCCGCTACTAAAACCCCGTATAAATCGAACTACCTTTCTAATTATTAACTTTTAAAAACTCTCCTATAAACTATTACTAAACTATTAACCTACAATTAAGTATTTACGTAAGGGCCGACCGATTTCCGTGTCCCAGGCAATTGGGTCACGCCTCAAGGGCCGAATGTGGCCCTTACGACTCCCGAGAGGTAGAGGTAAGGAAGGATCTACTATGTTGACATAGACTGTCCCGATGGCGTAGTGGATAGTACCCCTGCCTTCTACGCCGAGGGTCATGGGTTCGATTACCACCAGACACAAATATTTGTAAGGTCAATTTTCAAATATTTGTGTTTAGTCTGGGTGTTTTCTATGTATAATACGTATTTATTAACAAAAAAAAGTATAAACAAGTAATCAGTTGTCTAGTTCCAATATTACAAGCTTTGCTTAGTTTGGGGCTAGATGGCGCTGTGTATCTCGTCCAGGGATATTTATTATTTAATTTATTTTATTTAGTGTAGATAGGTAAGACTTGTTTTGGCCTTTTCCGCCTAACGTTGTGATAAGTTGAAGACTTGTTTTGGCCTTTTCCGTCCGCCTCAATAGCAGCTCAGCGATTTTAATGTATTTCTTTTTAATAGATAGTGATTCAACAGGAACGTTGACTTATATTTACATGTATGTACCTATAATACATGCCGGTATAACGTCTTACCTTTTCCCACGGGAAAACGATAAGCAGTAATGAGTGAAATTGCTGGGCTGGCCGCTAGTTTTTTTAAAGCTTTTTTTAAGTTTAGCACAAATACGATTAGTCCCTAGCGCAGAGGTGGGAATTAAGCGTTTCCTGCGGTAATAAGTAAGTAAAGTAATGGAGCATTCAAAATAGTTTTTGAGATTTAAAACAATTTGTTACAAAAATTGCCACAAAGTTTGATATAAGAGGGTTTTATTTTTTCACATTTAGTAATTACTTCCTTATTTGCAATCACAATTACATTATAAAATAACCTTAAACGTACCCAAGCATTTCGTAATACCTAACTACTGCTTTCCTACCTAGGTAACACTAATAATAGGTTACTTTACATGTTGATGTTGATGTAAGTATGTACGATCAAATGGAAGATTACATTGTTTTAACCATCAAGGACTTGACCAATTACTAGTGTAGCAGAGTGCAAACTCTGCATTGACATCCTCCCTAAGCCACCCTCACATCTCCCTTTTCGAATCATTTTATAACTTAAATTTGGAACACGGCACCGAAACGTCACCGTGCTTGGACTTTTGACGCCTCTCTCTAACTGACGGTGAAGTCGTACCTATCCTTGTTAATTTTACTCTCGCATATTTTTGCAACTGTATTTAACCAAGTGATTCCCGGAACAGTTCAAAAAGCTTTATTATCTATCACAGTGAAAGTGAACATTTTGCCTATCTTGTATATTTTTGTGATACACTAACGGACCCACCCAAGGTAAGCCTCAAATCATTCCCGACAACCATCTGCTCACCTCCATACTCAACACAGTGGCGGATCCAGGGGGGGGGTCATGGGGGTCATGACCCCCCCCCCCTGAGCCGGGCCCAGGACCTTGACTAAGTGGTTATATTATGGTTTACATATTGATTCCATTCAATTACATTAGTCAAACACAAGATTCCATTCAATTATATTATATAAGCAAAATCCGGCATATGGCAAAATCGTCGACTTCATTCGGCCATTCCTAAGCTGATCCAGGTTTTTGGCCAAAAACCTAGGATTTTGGCCGAAATCCTAATGGGAACGAGGTGGAGAGTGCGTTATGCACCTCCCCCTGATCTGTTAAGGGTAGAGTTGGACACCCTGAGGCATCGGACGCCCTGAATGAGGGATGGGGTAGCGTCAGACAGCCTGAACAGCAGAATTGCGTCGGTTGACCTGGAGGCAGACACCATAAGAACAGGAAGTACCACTGGACGCTGGGGAGAACGGGAGGTAGCGTCAGACGCCCTGGACGGCAGGGGGTATCGTTGGACGCCCAGGAAATCAACGCCCGTCATCTTTTATCATTCAGAGTGTCCGACGCTACCCACGCCCGCCAAGGCGTCCGACGCTACCTCCCACTCTCCAGAACGTCCAAAGCTACCTCCTGCCTCTCAGGGTGTATGCCGCTACCTCCAACCCTCCAGGGATGCCCTTCACGGCAAGGGGTAGCGTCAGAAGCCCAGAAAAACCAACGCCTGCCACTTTTTATCCACCAAAGTGTCCGACGTCACCTACGTCCTCCAGGGCGTCTGACGCTACTTTGTAACACAATAGTAGGCCCGACGCTACCCATTTCCGACTACGGCGTCCCTGGAGGGTGGGAGGCAGCGTAAGTCACCCTGAAAAGCAGGAGGTAGCGTTGCACGTGCTGTAGGGTGGGAGGTAACGTCGGTCGCCCTGGAGTGCGTGGCTAGCGTCGGACACTCTGGAGGATGAAAGATAACGGTGGTTGGATTTTCTGGGACGCTACCCCCTGACCTCCAGGGCGTCCGAGGCAATCCTGCTGTTCAGGCTGTCTGATGTTACCCCCGCCCTTCAGGGTGTCCAATGCATGCATGTATATTATGCACATCTTTTAAGGGTAGAGCCCTTAAAAGATGTGCATAATATAACTCGCTCGGACGATGATCGAAGGAAGTCGACGACTTTGCCATATGCCGGCCTTTGGCCAAAAACCTAAATCTGCCTCTCGAAAAACATAACCCTTCTTCTGAGGCAGTCGGGTCAAACATTACCTATAGAACCTATAAAATTGTCTATGTGACCCCCCCCCTGAGCCAAGGCTGGATCCGCCGGTGACTCAACATCACAGTGTGTTAATGTTTGTTACGTCTGCAGGGTCCGTATCTTTGAATAAAGATCATCCAAGTAATATCTATCATCTATTATTTGTGGCCATCACGGCTATACTAGCTAATGTATAATGCTAGTCAGGAATAGCAATTTATTTATTAACTTCTTAATTATGGTCATCGTGCGCTTTGGGTAAGAAATTCACGGTAGTAGGAAATTACACGTAATGAGTAAGGATTAAAGTAGACAAAAAAATAGATGGCTCATATAAATATGTCCAGACCCACAGCCAGATGGAAGAGAGCAGCTGGTAGCGATAGCAACCGAATGGCGAAAACGTGAAATCGTGACTACCTATTCCTAGTCCAGAAATGGACTGCTGCCTGCTATTCGGCTATCGTGATGAAACACAATAACGAGCCTAGCCAACTGATCCAAATATTCTGTGTCACTGTTTGATTGAAATATTTTAAGCTTACGAATAATATTTCACAGTCTCTTTATCTTCATAGAAAATTCAATAAAAACATGAAAAGACACAGGGCAGGAAGTCGGTACAAATATAAATAGGAAGAAGAATTTTACAAAACGTTGTGAAACGAGTGTTTTTCGAGGAACAAAAATAAATTCAAGGAAAATATCTTAGTAAGAATTTCTATTATGGTAAATTAAAATTTTCTCAAAGGGAATACCGTTTTTTTCTTCCATTTCCTCTTGTGTTCGCGGAAAAGATGAAAAGAAATTGTAACGAGCTTTATTTATCAGTAATTGTCGCGAATGGTTTGTTCAAGCATTATTTTTTGGCGATTGGAATAATAAGTGATCTCTCCTTATAGATTCTTTCTTTTTTGTCTTTAACTAGGGTGAACACACCCGGTCATCCTGTGTATAAACTGACTCTTTTTCTTCATGTGGGACACCGAGTCGTTCAGTGACCAGTTTGAACTACTAGCACATCGAAACTATAGTGAGCTGGTCATCCGTCGTAGAATCGATGGATTAAGCGGATTCTGGAGAGTGAAGGAAGGCCACGGCTCGGCAAGTGTAGCGTTGGGCGCCCTGCGGCCAGATGGACCTATGACCTAAGAAGGCTGTTGGTATTCAGCTGAAGTTAAAAAAAATACAAAAATATTTTCCAAAAAATATATTTTTATTTTCAAAATCTTATGAGTAACCTACATACATTTTGGCATATACTAATAAGAAAACCAGGTGAGACTACGTCGCATTTTACGAAACACCCTGAGTAGACTAGGGGTGGAGTCACCTTAAACGAAAGGTGTTTTAGTGAAATACGAAAGACCCTTTTGGCCCTTAAGGAATATTTAAGGCGTTTAATTCTTATAACGAGGTTACTCTAAATAAGGGGACGGTTGGCAAAGGCAGGTAAATGAAACCAGAATATAAATTAGATTTTGTCGAGGAAGGTGGTACTGATTTAGTTGAGATATTTACCTACGTAACTGTAGTGTCTTGTAATTTATTATTTAGATAATTTATATATACTTATTTGTAATTTATATTTACTATTTAGATTACTTATAATAGTCATGAATACGGACGATGGTCATGAGTACGGGTATTCTGTTAGTGGCGCCGCTTGGTGGCTTGACGTCAACTCACTCCTACCCCCAAGTTAATATATACTGTCGGAAGGCTGGTGGAGGGGCTAGTTGAAGGTTGACCACGGACTGTGGTGTTGGTATCGAATTGTTTACAGTGTAAAGTTATAGTATAACCAATAGTGTATGAAGTGCTGGATGTGTGAAGTTTAATAAAACTACGAATACGGATTTTGTGAGTTTCCATTACTACATTTTGGCAACGAGGAAAAACTGTAAGTAAATCTATTTTATTTTAAACAAAAGGAAGAGAGAAAGTAGTGAAATAGTCCAAAAATAAGTGCTAAATTGAATATAAAACTGAAAAAAAAGGATCCACTATACGTGTGCCGTTTTTCTGCCATACCAATTATTAGTTTAGATGCAATAGCACAGTGGTCAGTGCACTGGGATTGTCTCAGAGGTGTGGGTTCGATTCCCGCTTGTATCATATTGAGCCATTAGTTCGTTTGGTGAAAATTGGTACGTGTGTGGAGGCGAGTAGTATCTAGGCGTTGTCCTGTTTTAGTACAGTCTGGGCTCGCACTGCGTTGTCCAGTAAAAGTTCACATTGGTGCACACAATGATGAACAGTCCACACGATGGACGGTGCTGTACTAAAGGTCTAAATCACTGATTTAGATCAATAATTGAGAATTCTACTCGTTTTTATCTCGGATACAGTGTGTTGGTTTATTTTTGGATATTTCATGACTGACACTCGGCTATTCAATTTATGAAAAGTTTTTAGATTTTTACTTTTGAAATGTTTTAGTAAGGAAGAATGTACATTCAAGTGCATGTAAGAACTCGTATCTCTTACGGGTGAGGCAAATCGTAAACAGGCTTACACAGAGCTTGCATATTTCATGCAAAATATGTAAACTTGAACTTTTACAAAGTTAAGAATGCCTTCACAATGTACCTGTATCTATATAAATATGCACCTATTTATATTACAACAAATAAATTCAACAATTTGTCAAAAATGAGTACAAATTCATATAAATTTGTTTTGTTCGTGCAATGGTTAAAGTAAATGAATAAAAGTGATGGTATTTAAAATAGTTTTTAAAATGGAACACTTTTCAATCTCATTCCAGGAACAATGACAGATATAAGAAATATTCCCCCGTTGGGGAATTTTGATTGTGAAGGAAGTGACGTTGGACTCCGATGGACAAAATGAAAGCGTGGCTTGGATATTTATTTGGACGCAGCAGAGATTGAGGAGCCAACAAAGAAGCGGTCAACACTGTTACACCTGGGAGGTTACAGGAAATTTATTATAGCATTCCAGGTGCCCACGTAGAGGAAGATGACTTTGAGGAAGACGTCGACGTATATCAGATAGCTGTGCAGAAACTGGATGGATATTTCGCACCGAAACAGAGCTGTGTGTATGAGAGACATGTGTTTCATACGATGAAACAGGAATCAGGTGAGAAATTTGGATCATTTTTACTAAGGCTGAGGAAACAATCAGAAAAGTGTAACTTCGCTAAAACTGAGGAGAGTATAATTGATCAAATAGTTGAAAAAGGTTCATCAGTCGAATTAAGAAAGAAGATTTTGAAAAGCGGTGACAAATTTACTTTGGATGACATCATTCAGGAAGCGAATTCTTTAGAGAGCGTTGCTAAGCAGCTAGAAGACTTTGCCGAAAAAAGTACGCCATCCTCTAACAATACCGTCAATAAAATTGAGGTAAGAAAATATAATCGGTCATTTAAAGAGCAGTGTGGCCGGTGTGGGAGGCAGAGTCACCGCGCTACGTTAGATTGTCCTGCAATAAAATGCATTTGTCACAAATGTGGTAAGATTGGTCATTTTCAAAAATTCTGCAGATCAGCACCGCAGAAGCGGAAAGCTTTCAGGCAAGGCGATAATGTCTCTGCAAAGAAGTTTAAAGAAGATGCCCCAAGATCGTATTTGCAAAGCAAACGTAAGTCTGGAAATGACACTTCAAAAAAGGGTGAGCATGTTTCTAATATTGATGAGGATACCGAATATATTTTCCATATTGACGACGATACCTCAATTGAATGCAATATTGGTGGAGTGAAAACGGAAGTACTGATTGATTCTGGAAGTAAATCCAATCTTCTTACTGAAAGCACCTGGAAATTATTGAAGCAGTCCAAGGTTAAAATTTTTGATCAAGATAAATGTCCTAATAAAAAGTTTTTTGCATATGGAAGTGAGCAACCTTTAATAGTATTAGGATCATTTAAGGCTTCAGTCCAAATTCAGGACAAACAAACTGATGCAGTTTTTTATGTGATCAAGAATGGTACTAGAGACCTTCTTGGAAAAGAGACAGCTTTTGAGCTAGGCGTGTTGCGGGTTGGATTAGTTGCTGAGGTAAGAACTGAACAAACTTTTTCCAAATTTCGAGATGTCTTAATAGAAATACCTATTGATGACACTGTTAAACCAGTATGTCAACCCTACCGGAGAGTACCAATACCATTAGAAGGAAAAGTTAATGAGAAAATTGATGAATTACTTAAAGCTGATATCATTGAAGAAGTCAAGGATCGTCCAGGTGGGTATCTCAACTGTCCCGCTATTAAAAGAAAACAGAGGTACGTTTATGTATAGATATGAGAAGGGCTAATGCTGCTATAATCCGGAGAATCACCACTTCCTACAATGGATCAACTACTACCTAAGTTTAAAAAGCCAAGTACTTCTCACGTCTAGATATAAAAGATGCCTTTCATCAGTTGGAGATTCATCCAGATTCCAGACACATAACAACATTCATCACCAGCAAGGGTATGTACCGTTATAAGAGGTTGATGTTTGGGATCTCCTGTGCTCCTGAAATTTTCCAGAAAACTCTAGAAAGAATCCTGCTACAGTGTGAAGGTACAGTGAACTTTATTGATGATATTGTTATTTATGGTTCCACGGAGGAGGAGCATGATCGACGATTGGAGCATGCACTGAATGTGCTAAAAGAAAACAATGTTCTTCTTAATACTGATAAGTGCGTCTATAAAATTCAAAAGATACAGTTTCTTGGTCATGAACTATCTCCGGACGGAATTAAGCCATTAGACAAATATCTGGACACTATTGAAAGCTTCCGAGCCCCTACAACAAAAGAAGAGCTTCAGAGTTTTTTGGGTCTGGTCAATTTTGTGGGAAAATGGATTCCTGATCTTGCTACGCTTACTGATCCATTGCGAAAGCTACTACGAACAGAAAAAGGTAAGAAAAGTCAATTTGGAGACTCCTGGACTATTGAACAAGAAGAGGCGTTTCAAAAACTGAAAGAATCTCTGGCAAAGATTGAAACCTTGGGATATTATGATCCAGCTGATAAAACACAAGTTCTGGCTGATGCAAGCCCAGTAGGTCTCGGTGCAGTTCTTATCCAAATTGATTCCAGTGGACCTCGAGTTATAGCTTACGGCAGTAAAAGTTTAACGGACTGCGAAAAAAGGTACTGTCAGACTGAAAAAGAAGCGCTTGCTTTGGTGTGGGCAGTTGAACATTTTAGAATGTTTCTGTACGGTAAGGAATTTGAGCTCATAAGTGATCACAAACCTTTGGAAATGATCTTCGGACGGAAATCAAAACCATGTGCTCGCAATTTAAAAATAAACATGACATTATATTTTAGTGGTTAAACTTTTATGATATGTAAATTGACATGTATAGTGGTTAAATTTGACATTTCATACTTATTATTCTTAAATTTTTGACATGTATTTTTACATTTACTGTAAATTTACTTTTTGTTATGTTATTTTATTGCTCGTATATTTAAAGTACCTTTATTTTAAAGACAGAAACAGTTAGAATAATCTACTGTAATATTATTTTTATTTTGTTGAGCCGTTTTTGGCTATTACTATTATACTATTAATTTATTTTCTAGCTTAGATAGGGTAGCATAGGGCCTAAAATATTGTCAACTTTAGAATAGGTGCACTTCTGGGCAGGTTTTGGGGTTTTCCTGTCCAGGGGGTCCGGCTAACTATACGTATGGAACACCTTTTTAAAATATTGACAGAATGTAATTCCATTTACTTGTCAATCACTGAGGCATAAAGTTACATGCTGTGTGGTTAGCCTGGCCAGCCCCGAGGCAGTGCCTTTATTTTTATTTTTTTATCCTGCCCGTGCCATGTTTGGTAGGAACACAAATTGTTATAAAAAATAGAAAATTTTGCATTAGAAATTTTCTCTTTTTTAAGTTTGAATTAGAATGTGACTTTCTTAAAGAGAATCTTGTAAATTCCTACTAAGAAATAAATTATTGAATTTGAATTTTGAATTTGAATTTGAGAGATGGGTACTTCGCCTTCAGTCTTTTGATTACAAAGTTGTTTATAGACCAGGTAAGACAAATATTGCTGATCCTCTTTCGCGATTGTGTACAATCTCACCAAGCACCAATAAAGTAAGCAGTTATATAAATCAAATTGTGGACTTTGCAAGACCTGCTGCGGTTCCCCTCAGAGAAATTGATGAACACTCGGCACAGGATGAGGAAATATCAAGAGTTCGGAAAGGTCTTTATGACAATGAGTGGGATTCTGCTGTCAACAATTATAAGGTATTTGCGTCAGAACTATGTTTTTTCGAAAACATTTTGCTCAGAGGAAACCGGATAGTGATTCCTAGAAATCTACGGCAGAAGATTTTAGATGCTGCACATGAGGGGCACCCAGGAATTGTCTGCATGAAATCAAGACTTCGAACAAAGGTATGGTGGCCAAAGATAGATCAAGATGCAGAGAAAATAGTCAAAACTTGCAAAGGTTGCACCTTAGTGTCTGCGCCAAACCCACCAAACCCAATGAAGCGAAGGGAACTTCCGACTGAGCCATGGACAGATGTTGCAATGGATCTCCTTGGACCGCTACCGTCTGGAGAATATATATTTGTCTTGATTGATTACTTCAGTCGCTATAAAGAGCTAAAGATAACAAAAAATATTTCAGCATCTGAAATTATAAAATTACTAAAAGAAATTTTTTCTCGCCTAGGTTTTCCAGACTCAGTGACAGCCGATAATGGTAAACAATTCACGAGCGATGAGCTAAAGAGATATTTTGACGAATGTGGAATAAAAATGTTTCACAGTATACCATATTGGCCACAGCGAAATGGTGAAGTAGAGCGCCAGAACAGAAGCATTTTAAAACGATTACGCATAAGTCAGATTGAGAAGCGTGATTGGAAAGACGACCTTTACAGTTATTTAATGATGTACAATAGTACACCTCATTCGACTACAGGCAAAAGTCCTTCGGAATTATTTTACAGGCGCCAGTTTAGGGACAAATTACCTTATTTTAAGGATATGGAGAATATAGATGTAGATATGGAGACCAAAGATAAGGATAAAATTCAAAAAGAAAAGGGTAAAGAGTATGCAGATCGTAAAAGGAAGGCAACTGAACATGACATACAAGAAGGAGATCAGGTATTTGTTAAAACATTTGTAAAAGAAAATAAACTGTCTTCTAATTTTTCAGATGTTCCCCATACTGTGACTAAAGCAGCAGCAGGTTCAGCAGATGTATTAGTACAAAATGAAAATACTGGGCAAGAATTCCGGCGTAATGTTGTTCACCTTAAAAGAATTGGTGGACAATGGGCTATTAGAAATCAAACTACATCTCAAACTGACCAAGCGTCTACATCTAATGATAAGTTGTCATAACGTTACTTAAGTATTTTTAATATAAGGTAGTCTATTCACAGTAAGGCTGTACAAGATTTTGTATATGTAATATAAGTAAATATTATATGTTAACTTATGGAAATCAATAGTTTGTAAAGTTAGCCATGTTAAAGTTTTCCTTAGTGTATATGAAAAGACGTGATTTGAGTTTTGCTAATCAGTGTTTTAAAAAAAAAAACAAATGAGAGATGTAGTGTCTTGTAATTTATTATTTAGATAATTTATATATACTTATTTGTAATTTATATTTACTATTTAGATTACTTATAATAGTCATGAATACGGACGATGGTCATGAGTACGGGTATTCTGTTAGTGGCGCCGCTTGGTGGCTTGACGTCAACTCACTCCTACCCCCAAGTTAATATACAGGGTGATTGGAAATTCGATGCATTCCCTGAAGGTGGTTAGAGGGGGGGCCATTTCCAACATATTCTTCCATGGAACCAGGGGTCGGAAATGATTGGTTACAAAATTATTAGGACTTTGTTTTTTAAAAAATTTCGATTTCAACTTTAAAAAGTCATAGCTAGCCAAACCGTTTTATGCATAGTTTTTTGACATGATCTCATAGTGAATGAATAGGACAATCATTTTAGTTACAAGTTTAGTTAGAAATACTCCTCTTTTTTAAAATACAGCGCCAAAACAAGAAAATATTTTTGGTGGAAGGGATTTTCCAACATTCATAGTAATCTACTGTAAAAATCACTATGGAATAATCCGTAAAAACTTCATAACGAGTTCTCTGTTGCATTAGCTACTAAAAAGGTACAATAATCTACAATCAAACATGTTTTCATAAAATAATTAGCATTAATGCAAAAAGCGGCGGCGAAACAAGGCAATTGACTATGGTCAGTCGACTACGCCAAAGTCAGCAAATGCTGTTTAGACAACTTTTTCAAGTATTTTTCGTGGTCTAATGGATGGAGCATTCCCCTCAGGAGTC